>JAZKJV010003067.1:0-534810 GCA_037367405.1 Ottelia alismoides | reverse complement strand
TCCCTGAATATCATCTCCTGTAACCAGAATATCATCAACATAGACCATGATAACACCATACCTGCCGATGACTTCTGAACAAACAATGAGTGGTCTGCATTCGACCTCTTGAATCCCTGTTGTTCAATAAGATTGGAAAGCTTCTGGAACCACGCTCTTGGACTTTGTTTGAGGCCATAAATTGCCTTGTGAAGTCTACACACCATATGCTTCTCCCCCTCAGCAGTAACCCTGGTGGCTGCTGCATGTAGACTTCCTCCTGCAGATCTCCATACAAGAAGGCATTCTTGACATCCAGTTGAGATATACTCCAGTCACGGACCACATCCACAGATAAGAGAATGCGAAGGGTAGAATGACGAGCCACTGGAGAAAAAGTATCCATATAGTCCACGCCATAGGTTTGTGTAAAACCTCGCGCGACCAAACGTGCTTTGTATCGATCTAGACTGCCATCAGCATGGTATTTAACTGTGAAGACCCACTTACAGCTCACAATAGATGCATTAGGAGGAGCAATAACCAAAGACCATGTGCCACGAGACTGTAATGCACGCATCTCATCTTCCATAGCCATTCTCCAGCAATCAATCTTCATAGCTTCCTGGTAGGTCCGTGTATGTCCATGGAAGACAACGCTGCAGCAAATCTCTGAAAGTCGCCTGTGAGACGGTGGAAAGACACCTGTGAAGCAAAGGGATAAGAGGCACACGTCCGCTTCTGCTTCCGGATAGCAATAGGAATATCAAGATCATCTTCCGCTGTACTGGATGGTGTAGTTTCCTCCTGCAATGAAGAATCCTGCACATGTACCATATCTGACTCGTCAGTAGTAATGCAATCTGAACATACCTGAAGCGTGATGGGTGTCTGACGTATAGCCTGAGCAGGACCTGACCGACGCATATAGAATTTTGGTAGAGGTGGAATGGGAGGTCGTGGAAGAGGTGGAGGTGGAGGTGGTGGTGGTGAAGATGATGTAGAGGCAGGAACAGGAGTAGACTCAGGTGAACTCCAAGTAGGAGGTGGAGGGACATAGACATCATCATTGGTAGTGGATGGTACCAGTCTGTCACCTGCAGGAGAAAAATACATAACAGACTTAAAGAACGTGACATCAGCACCAACAAAGTATTTCTTGTTTATGGGATCATAACACCGTATGCCCTTCTGAGTCCGAGAATAACCGACAAAGACACACTTGACATCTCTAGGAGAGAGTTTGTCAAGTCCAGGAGTCAGAAGATGAACAAATGCCACAGTACCAAAGACACGAGGAGTAAGTGAGAATAATTCCTTGTCAGGAAAGATGATAGAGAGAGGAATTTTCTCACCAAGAACAAAGATGGCATACGATTGACCAGATAGCACGCGGTAAGAACAACATCCCCCCAGAAAGAAACAGGAGCACAACTCTGAATCAGTAGGGTTCGAGTAATGTCAAGGAGATGGCGATGCTTTCTTTCGCCACACCATTCTGCTGAGATGTGTACGCACAAGTGGTTTGGTGAATAATGCCCTTTGACAAAAGAAACTGAGAGAGGGACCGTGTGCAAATTCAAGAGCATTATCTGTACGAACATATTTGACAGTAGAAGAGAACACATTTTGCACTTCATTAATCAAATTCTTGATCACATCACTTGCTTCCGATTTATTCTTTAAAAGAAAGACCCAAGATACACGAGAGAAATCATCCACTACCACTAGATAAAATCTGTGCCCCTGATGATCGGGTACACGACTTGGACCCCATATATCTATATGAAACAACTCGAATGGGGAGCTACTGCTCCGACTCTGACGACTAGGAAAGCTCGACCGATGATGCTTTCCCAACTGACATGCTTCACAGCGAAAGGAAGAACTGGGAGAAAGAAGATGGCGCATTTTCTGGAGCGGGAGATGACCAAAACGGAGATGCCAGATGTACGGAGAAACTGGTCCGGCAGAATGAGAGGAGACGCCAGAATAAGAATTCCGAACCAGCCGATATAGACCATTCTGCTCAGAGCCACAACCAATCACCCTGCCCGTTAGTATGTCCTGAAAATAAGAGAAGACGGGTCAAATATAGCACGACAATGCAAATCCTTCGTAATCTGACTAATAGACAACAGATTCATCGAGAACTCAGGAGCATGTAGGACATTCTGTAGATGCATAGTAGAGGATAGGAAGACCTCCCCTGTCCAACAAGGGGGGAATGAGTACCATCTGTGATCTGCACTGAGCGGCCGTGAGGAATGTCCCTGTAGGACTCAAGTCTATCTCGATCTCGGCAGAGATGATGTGTGGCACTCGAATCTATAATCCAATCAGAGATATCATGAGAAGGTGTAGATGCAGTAGATCTACCTGAGGTACTAGCAGCAGCAGAGGAACTGGCGGAGACTGTAGCAGCAACATCTGAAGGTCCACCAGAAGAATCACCATATGATTGTGGCATAATATCACGTAGACGTGCCACAAGTTCCTCAAAACGATTGTCTGCAGTAGATGCCAACTGGGGCTGAGAGTGCTCTTCTACACGTGCCGATGCTGGGAACCCATGCTTAGAGTAGCATGTCTCCTCCGAGTGGCCTGTGCGGTGACAATATGAACACGGCTGACTAAGCGACCACCCCTACCTTGGGGTCCACGTCCACGGTCAAAAGACGGACCACCTCTCCCACGCGATACTGCCATCGCCGATGGGGGTGGAGTAGATGAGCTGGAAGGAACTGATATGCGACTGAGCCTCCTGTAAACATCCTCCATTGGAGGAATAACTGCATCGGCCAAAATCTGAGAGCGGGCGGCGTCATATTCAGGATCAAGGGCCGCAAGTAGAACACCCATCATGGTGGCATTCCGAAATGTCTTCTGCTGTTCAGGAGTCGCTGTGAGTGGGATAGTACTGTATAACTTCTCAAACATCCCCCTCAGGGATGTGTATAAGGAGTGAAGAGGTCTGCCGTTTTGCTTCATCGTGAATATGTCATGCTGAAGCTGTAACATCTTGGTCTCATTTCGCACCTGGGAATATGTAGCAGCCAGAATATCCCACATCGCCCTGGCAGTGGGCTGATGGAGGACATCATTGGCAATCTCCATCGACAATGTACCTGACAACCAGACCTTTGCATACGAGTCATCGGCCTCCCACGAGGCATATATCCCTGTCTTCTCTGCTGGCTCATCCTCGGTAAGAATGTGCTTCTTACCGTTCGACTTCATGAGGCTCATGAACTGCATCGCCCAGAGCTCATAATTCGACTCGTCCATCTTGACTATTGGCGCATGACCTTTGAATGCGCCTATGGAGGGCATATCAACCTTCGATTCTGACATATCGCCGCTGGAGAAGAACTAGGGTTTGTAGACAAAGTGACAGATGTTTACACAAACTGCATAGGATTCGAGTGCGTATGTAGACGTTACGCACTCAAATTCATACACCTTGAGGAAGAGACGGCTAGGCTCAAGGCGCCAGGAAAAACCGCCCTAGCGGTGCCGCTAGAGCAAACGAGCAACGGGATAAACCACGCCGGGGGTGGAGACCGGCTAGGCTTGTTGCCGGCAGCGATGGGGGGCCGGCTGGGCTGGGCTGGGGGCCGACGGTGTAGGGGGCCGACGACTGGGGGCTGGTGGCGGAGAGAAGGAAGGGGGGGGGCGAGAGGGGCGGCGGCGCCGGGCGCTGGGGGTTGGCGGCGGCGGTGGAGAGAGACGAGAAGAGGGTGGGCGGCGGGTGGGAGTCGGCGGCAGGTGGAGAGCCCTAGGGCTTGGGCTCTGGTACCATGTTGGGAAAAAACTGTGATCTATTATTCAGAGGAACCCTAGGCTCTCTTATATAGGGAGAGACCTTAAGGGTAAAATACATAGTAGTCCAGAGAAAACATAGAAATAACGAATAGGTACATAGCATAATAATAATATCTATCTCTACAGTTAAGTCTAGTCCCATGCATTTGATGTTCTGAATTTGCGCTATTGTGTAGGCCTATTCATTAGAAAATCATGTATTATTTTTGTTATGGTAAGTCCATGGGTTGATCTTTCCCATGAAGAGTAGCTTGATAAATTATGTAATTGAACATCACGTAGTTGCTACATATCTTGTTATATGTACATTATATGACAAAGGATATGAACAAACTCTGTATTTGCCTATTTCAACTACCCTTTATTTGTGGGCTTACATTTTTTTTAAAGCAAGGGAAGGAGGAAACACACACAGGTGTCCGCCTCAAATATTTGTGGGCTTACATGTATTGATGATTTTGCAAACATTCTTAACTGATTATCTTTAATTGATTAGTGATCTGGTGCTAGGTGTTTAACAAGAAATACAGGTTAGCAACTTTTTCTTTTTTGTCACTTATTTTTCTTCAAAAGATTCTGGAATCAGATGTTATAGATGCCATTTCTTTATTGAGAATCCAAATAATTTCTTCAATTAAAATTTGAAATGTTAACCAGTCCATTTGTTTATATGATGGTTTTATTTTTTTGCTTCTCTAATGAATTACATTGTTAAGCGATATCCGTGGAGTAAAATCTGAATAATTAACCTTTTTATATTAGATCTTCTGAAAAGTGATTTGGAAGATCTTTACGGATGCATGGAGAGTTTGAGTCAGCAGAACAGGCAGCTGAAGGTAGTCTCCACATCTTGTATGTTTACTTTCAGTGACAATCCTCCCCTCCCTGGCTGATGTTCATCACTCATGTTCTTTTTCAGAAACGATTCGAGCCTGACAAGGAGAGTAAAGAAGATGACAGTTTGACAGGAGAAGGAAATGTGAGGAAAAGTGAACATCATGTGTCGCTTCTAGAAGGGAAATTGAGGAAGCTCAAACTTGAATTCACGGTCCTTTCATCCAAGAAAGAGGAAAAGCTATCTTCTTTGTTAGCTGAAAAGGATTTCATATGGAACCAGTATAAGAAAATTGATGAAGATTATACTAGTCTACGCAGGATGAAGCACATCGAACTTGAGCAAGCTAATGAGGCCACGGAAAAGCTTCAGTCTATTATAGTTAATCTGCAATCTGTAGCCACTGAAAAGGACGATACTATTGCCAGTCTAAGAGTCGCTGTATCTGAGCTTGAGTTAGACTTGGGAAAGAAAATTAGAGAGGTTGAACTGAGCAATCAAGGTCAGATCAAGTCTCAGATGGAGCTGGATAAGTTGAGGGCCATGTTAATTGAGAAGGATGAGACCATCTCAAGGGTAGCACACAAACAAATTGATGAGCAAGCTAAAGAAGCCACAGAAAAGCTTCAGTCTATTATATATAATCTGCAATCTGTGGTCGCCGAAAAAGAAGAAAATATTTCCAGCCTAAGAGCCACTATATCCGAGCTTGAATTAAACTTGGGAAAGAAAATTAAAGAGGTGGAACTGAGCAATGAAAGACAAATTAAGTTTCAGGCTGAACTGGATAAGTTGAGGTCTCTGTTAAATGAGAGGGATGAAACCATCCCTAAGTCAGCGCACGATCAAGTTAAACATGCAATCAATTCAAGGAAAGTCACTAAATGTGTGTCAAAATGCCCAAAAGGAAGTGGTCCACCGAGAATGAAAGAAGAAACGGTATCGTCGGAAAAATGTTATATTTTGAGAAATAGTAGTAGACAGTGAAGCATGGATACGAGGTTAAAGGGAATGAATATGTGTGGCATGTCTACACGATCCTGCCCAGCTGGTAAAACCAATGTAAGTTGCACCTTTTCGTATCTTTATTCTGTCTGTTTAGCAAAGCTGTAGAGACTTATGTTATTATTATTATGTACCGTTTCTTATTTTCTGTTTTTATTCTGGACTCTTATGTACTTTACCCATGGGTTCTCTCTATATAAGGCAGCCTAGGATTCTATGGAATTATAATTCACTCATTTTCCACCAACATGGTATTAGAGCCAAAACCCTAACCCTACCCTTTCAAGCCCGCCGCCCACCCTCTCTCTCTCTCCTCTCTCCTCTCGGCGACACCGCCCATCTTCTCCGGCGCTACCAGCCCTCCGCCAGCCCTCGTCGGGCCCCACCAGCCCTCGCCGGACCCCACCAGCACTCGCCAGGCCCCACCAGTCCTCGCCGGGCCCTACCAGCCCTCCGTCAGTCCTCGCCGGGCCCTACAAGTCCTCACCGGGCCCCACCAGTCCTCGCCGGGCCCCACAACCCTCCGCCAGGACCCATAGCCCTCCACCAGCCTCTTCACCACTCGCCGGCCGATACCTTGATATGGATTTGAGTGCATAAAGTCTACATATGCACTCAAATCCTATCCAATTGATGTAGACACCGTCTATTGTCTACAAACCCTAGTTTTCGTCTCCGGCTAAATGTCAGACAATAAAGTCGATATGCCCTCCATAGGCGCCTTCAAAGGTCCTGCGTCAATAGTCAAGATGGATGGGACGAACTATGAGCTCTGGGCGATGCAGTCCATGAGCCTCATGAAGTCAAACGGTAAGAAGCATATACTTACCGAGGATGAGCCAGCAGAGAAGACTGGGATCTATGCCTCTTGGGAGGCCGGTGACTCTTATGCCAAGGTTTGGCTATCAGGCACACTATTGATGGAGATTGCCAATGATGTCCTCCATCAGCCCACTGCTAAGGCAATTTGGGATATTCTGGCCGCTACATATTCACAAGTGCGGAATGAAACCAAGATGTTACAGCTCCAGCATGATATTTTCACAATGAAGCAGAATGGGCGGCCGCTTCACTCGTTGTACACGTCCCTGAGAGGGATGTTCGAGAAACTATATAACACTATACCACTCACGGCGACTCCAGAGCAGCAAAAGACCTTCCGGAATGCTACCATGGTGGGCGTACTACTTGCAGCGCTCGATCCTGAGTATGAGGCAGCCCGCTCTCAGATACTTGCCGATGCCGTTATTCCTCCCATGGAGGACGTTTATCGGATGCTCAGTCGCATCCCTGTTTCTTTCAGCACATCTACTCCACCTCCATCGGCGATGGCGGTATCGCGTGGTAGAGGTGGTTAGTCTTCTGGTCGTGGACGTGGACCTCGTGGTCGAGGAGGTCGCTTTGGCCAGCCGTGTTCATTCTGTCATCGCACAGGCCATTCAGAGGATACATGCTACTCTAAGCATGGGTTTCCAGCATCGGCGCGTGGCCGAGCATGTCACGTCTCAGTCAGCATCCACTACAGATAACCGGTTCGAAGAGCTTGTGGCACGCCTACGAGATATTATGCCTCAGTCATCTACTGATTCTCCAGGTGGATCTTCAGATGTTGCTGCTACAGCTTCTGCTAGTTCGTCTGCCGTTGCCAATACCTCAGGTAGTGCCACTGCCTTTACATCTTGTCATGATCTCTTCGATTGGATCATAGATCTGGCGCCACCCATCATCTCTGCCGTGACAGAGAGAGACTTGAGTCATACAGGGACATCCCACCTGGCCGTTCAGTGCTGATAGCAGATGGGACTCATTCCCTCATCGTTGGACAGGGGGAGATCTCCTTATCACCTTCTATGCATTTACATAATGTTCTACATGCTCCTGAGTTCTCCATGAATTTATTATCCATTAGTCAGATTACGAAGGATTTGCACTGTCGTGCTATATTTGATCCATCGTATCTCATTTTTCAGGACATACTAACGGGCAGGGTGATTGGATGTGGCTCTGAGCAGAATAATCTCTATCGTATGGTCTGGAATTCGTACGCTGGCGTCTCTTCACATTCAGCCGGATCAGTCTCTCCGTACACCTGGCATCTTCGCTTTGGCCATCTCCCGCTCCAGAAAATGCGACATCTCTTGCCGCAGATCTCTCCGAGTTCGTCATTTCGTTGGGAAGCATGTCAGTTGGGAAAACATCATCGGTCTAGCTTTCCTAGTCGTCAGAGTCGGAGCAGTAGTTCCCCGTTTGAGTTGTTTCATATTGATATTTGGGGTCCGAGTCGTGTACCTGATCATCAGGGACACATGTTTTATCTAGTTGTGGTTGATGACTTTTCTCGTGTATTTTGGGTCTTTCTTTTAAAGAATAAATCTGAAGCAGGGGATGTTATTAAAAATCTGATTAATGAAGTGCAGAATGTTTTCTCTTCTACTGTCAAATATGTTCGTACAGATAATGCACTGGAATTCTGCACCCGTTCTCTCTCCCAGATTCTTTCGTCTAAGGGTATTATTCACCAAATCACCTGTGCTTACACATCTCAACAGAATGGTGTGGCATAGAGAAAGCATCGTCACCTTCTTGATATCGCTCGAACCCTGCTTATCCAGAGTTGTGCGCCTAATACTTTCTGGGGGGATGCTGTCCTTACAGCCTGCTACCTGGTCAATCGCATGCCGTTTTCTGTTCTTGGTGAGAAAATCCCTCTTTCAGTTATTTTCCCTGATAAGGAATTATTCTCACTTACTCCTTGTGTCTTTGGTACTGTTGCCTTCGTTCATCACTTATCCCCTGGACTTGACAAACTCTCTCCTAGAGCCGTCAAGTGTGTCTTTGTAGGTTACTCTCGGACTCAGAAGGGTTATCGTTGTTATGACCCCATAAACAAGAGATATTTTGTCAGTGCTGACGTTACATTTTTGAGCCCGTTATATATTTCTCCCCTACAGGTGACAGGTTGGTCTCATCCACTTCCAATGATGATGTCTATGTTCCTCCTCCTCCTAGTCTGCGTCAACCTGAGTATAATCCAGCTCCAGTTGCTACGCCACCCTTACCACCACCACAACCACCTCCCCAACCACCTATCCCACCTTTACCTTAATTCTATACACGTCGGTCAGGTCCTGCTCAGACTACACGTCAGGCATCCATCACGCCTCAGGTATGTTCAGATGGTATTACTAATGATGGGTCAGATAATGTACATGTGCAGGATTCTTCAGTGCAGGAGGAGGATGCACCATCCAGTACAACGGATGACGACCTTGATGTCCCCATTGCTATTCGGAAGCAGAAACGAACTTGCGCGTCTTATCCATTTTCTTCCCAGGTGTCCTTTCACCGCCTTACGGATGACTTTCAGAGGTTTGCTGCGGTTTTATCTTTTGTGGATATACCACGGACATATCAAGAAGATATGAAGATTGATTGTTGGCGATTGGCTATGGAAGAAGAGATGCGTGCTTTACAGTCTCGTGGTACATGGAGCTTGGTCAATGCTCCATCTGGCGCATCTATTGTTAGCTGCAAATAGGTGTTCACAGTTAAATACCATGCTGATGGCAGTCTCGATCGGTACAAGGCACGACTTGTTGCGAGAGGTTTCACACAAACCTACGGCGTGGACTATCTGGATACATTTTCTCCAGTGGTTCGTCACTCTACTCTTCGCATTCTTCTATCGGTTGCTGTGGTACGTGACTGGTCTATATCTCAACTTGATGTCAAGAACGCGTTCTTGTATGGAGATCTGCAGGAGGAAGTCTACATACAGCAACCACCAGGGTTTACTGCTGAGGGGGAGAATCATATGGTGTGTAAACTTCACAAGACGATTTATGGCCTTAAACAGAATCCCAGGGCATGGTTCCAGAAGCTTTCCCACCTAATTGAACGACATGGATTCAAAAGATCAAATGTGGATCACTCGTTGTTTATTCAGAATACTTCTACAGGTACGGTTGTCATCATGGTATATGTTGATGATATTCTGGTTACAGGATATGACGTTCAGGGAGTAGAGAGGGCAAAAGCATTCTTGGGCCGTCAGTTTGTCACGAAGGATCTTGGTACCCTAAGATACTTTCTGAGGTTGGAATTTGCCAGGAATGCACAGGGTCTGGTGATGACCCAAAGGAAATACATTACAGATTTTCTGATTGAAATATGCATGGTTGGATGTAGACCATCGAGTACTCCTATGGATCCTAGCATGAAACTGTATGACAATGATACTGAAGAAGTGGACAAGAGAAGATATAGAGAGATGGTGGGTAAGCTTCTTTATATCACCATAACTTGACCCAATATTGCTTTTGCAGTAAGCCGGGTGAGTCAATTTATGGAGCAACCAAGACAAGTTCATATGGATGCCATATACATGATACTGATGTATCTAAAGTCTTCTCTAGGCTCAGGGTTGCTATTTCGAAAGAGCACAGATTTGTCTATTTCAGCATGTGCAGACACAGAATATGCAGGGTGTCCTAAGGATCGAAAGTCTACTTCAGGATTCGCCGTTTTGTTGGGAGCTCTCTGGTTTCTTGGAAAAGCAAGAAACAAACTGTTGTGGCAAGGTCTAGCGCTGAGTCTGAATATAGGGCCATGGCGCAAGCAAGCACGGAGATGATGTGGATTCGAGCTGTGCTAGAAGATCTACATATAGTTGTACCTTTACCCATGCAGCTTCAGCGCGACAATCAAGCAGCTTTGTTTATTGCCAACAATCCAGCATTTCATGAAAGAACAAAGCATATCGAAGTAGACTGCCACTACACTAGAGATATGATTCAGAGAGGCTTGATATCTACGTCTCACGTTAGCTCAGAGGATCAGACTGCAGACATATTTATCAAGCCGATGCTCAGAGGATCCTTTTCCAAGCTGAGCATGATAGACATCTATGCTCCATCTTGAGGGGGAGTGTAGAGACTTATGATTATTATGTACCGTTTCTTATTTTCTGTTTCTATTCTGGACTCTTATGTACTTTACGCATGGGTTCTCTCTATATAAGGGAGCTTAGGATTCTATGGAATTATAATTCACTCATTTTCCACCAACAAAAGCCTTGAACAACAATTGCTTTTGGCTCTTAAGTATTAGTCGGGTCTCAGAATTTGATAACTTTAAGTCTATAACTGAAATTGTGTTGTGTTTTTCAGGGTCTTGAGCCCCGTTTAACCTCAAGAAAGAGGTCAAGTTGCTCACAAGAAAGCCCAATGCTGTTTTCTGCTAACTTCAAGGTCCCAAAAATGAAGGATTTGGCATCTCCACTCTCGTGATATCTTTCCCGAAAATGAAGTATTTGGCACCTCGTCTCTTGTGATATCTTTCCGTCCTTTTTTCAGAGTGTCCTTAAGCTGTACCACTTGTATATATGGTAATGCTCATATCAATATCTGTCCTGCGTGCCTAAGTATTATCGTATGAAGCTGCTGGATTTTGTGTTGGAGTCCCTGCAGTTTTTGGAGATGCTGACTCGCCTTTTTCTGCTTGATGCACCGACCTAGTGCGGCAATGCTCTGTTCAGACAAAAAACTGCCTTTCCCTGACACGGGTACGGGCTGCCATGTTGGTAAGAGGCAGGACGGTGCTTCTGACTTTCAATGTGAATCTTCTGAGTTTGAAGGAATGTAAGATTGGTTGTCACTGTACCTCAGGTGAGTACTAAACTGATTATTTATCATGTACAACGACAATATTGGCATATTGAATCGTTACTCTACTGTAGGTATGAAGATCTGTCAATGGAATTCGCAAGGTGTTTAATGTTGATGAGGATTGTAGTGGAAACTGCTAAGCGGACTGTACTGTATATGCCAACGAGGTTGGTGATTGACTTGTACTATTATTTGGGTGTAAATACTTGTATTTTCTTCTCTTTTTTCCAGAAACAGAAAAGTTACTGAAGACTATTGCCAAGACATTACCTGAACTAAACAACGAAAATATGTTTTACTTCCAAGGGTGCAAAAGTTTGGAGACGAGAAACTTCAGTTATGGGACTGTTACTGATGCCTAAATAAAAAACCCGATGTTCATGATGTAAACAATATCAGACAATGACAGAAGTTCCGATCCCAGTCGGAGGCTTTTTTTTTGTTATTCACCTGTTTCTCAACAGATGCACTGTGATTAAGCGGTAGGCACAGACTGAGTACTGGTCTGAACCGAGGGCAAATGTAAGCCATTCCTCCGCGACATTAGCCCGATTGAGAAACAAAGTGTAGTCCTTGTGAGATGGAAGCTGATCCGTTGTAGGGGGCAATGCAGATGGATTGTGGGATGAGCCCAACTTGGTTGAGCAGGAAATCTCGTGTCGAAGTTATCCTCTGCTATCTGAAACAGGAAATCAATCAACGAGCAACCTCTCATTTGAATGTTATAGGCGGATCAAAGGGTTGCAACAGGCACAATCTGCAAACGAAGATTACCTGTAGGAGAATGTGCCAGATATTTCATGTCAAGTTAAACTTCTTTTCAAGTATCTGCTTTGGGCAAAATGTAGTATTCATCATGGTAGTTCCCATTTACCACCGGTTATTTTACAGTGTTTGATGCTTAAATTTCCAACAAGAGTGTTTCTCAATTAGGTAGGATGTTTCTCAATTATGTAAATTCCTCGCTATAATATCGGTATTACTAAAATGTGATGGCCATCAGAGCTATTTACAGAATCTTTCTGCTCGACATCCTTTCGGGGAATGTTGTCGATAGGCGTATCGCTGCATCAATCGTTTTGGGATCGAGTAGAAACTGTCAACATGGCTCTGGATGACATTCTAGGAAAAGCGAAGGAGAGGAGGAAGGATCAGAATTTAAGTGTTTCCGTCGCATGGTCGTTTCTACTCCATATCCATGAATATAGATCGGACCATTCTTTGTCCTATTCGTCCCAAATTGCCAGTCTCTTCAAATTTTGATAGACCCATTCATTTAGGATTTATTTCTTCATAAATCCTATCATTAATATCCATGATTTATTTGTCTGTGATTTATTCTGATTTTTATTTCTCCATGACCATGGAAATTTGTAACTCTGATATGGTATAAGAGCCAGATCAAAAACATTGATTGCTAACTTCCTCTTTGCTTTATATTGATGCTGTTATTGGAATATTTGTTAGCATTTTCGATATTAACAGCTAACGATTAACAGGAAATCCTAAAAATTGCTCGACCACTTAAAGTAAAAATGACAAACATCAACACAGTCATTTGGAATCAACCTATGATTGCTTAGCCACGTTACCAATACCACTAAATCCTTGTCGGTCTACATGAGGATGTTCATAAAAGAGCAAATAAAATTGGCGAAGCCTTCTCCCATTCCATTATAAGTAGCGTCGATTATGCTGGTTATCGACTACCTAGTGCAACCAGGGTTTAAAAAATCGGACCAGATTAGCCGGTTGGATCGGGAATTGACCCCGTCCTGGTCAGTTCGACCGATTTTGTGTAATTCATTTCAAAAGAAAATAAAATAAAAAATCAGGTCTGATTGGTGGTCGAGCTGGATTAACCCGGATGATCGGACCGGGTTGACCTGGATTGACCCAGTTTTGATGGTTTGGTAAATTTTTTAAAAAGTAAAGGTTTAAATAATGAAATATGGAGTTTTTATCACTTGTGTCATTCTTAACTTCTGTCATATAAGTTATGTCCCTTTATTTTTTTGGAATATATATTGTGCCAATACTTTCTTAGAGTAGTTTTCTAAAAGCAACTATAAATAAATGATTACAGTATTATATTTATATATAATTCTAGAAAATGCAACTAACTTTTATGGAGTTTTACTTGAAATAGGCAATCATGTTATTCTATTGAAAGATTTGACTTTTTAAACGATTATTTCATTGATATATAAACACATACTTACATATATGTATCCGATTTTATTGGTTCAAAAAACTGGTTCGATTGGTCTAATCAGTAAATTAAGCCCAATCTGGATTTTTTCGAGTCGATAGGAATGATGATGTCATGCTGACATCATCATCGGTATGATCAGTTTGACTGTTAGTCTGACCCGGTTGGACCAAACCAAAAACTGACCGGTTCAATGTCCGATGCGATTTTTAAGATCGTGAGTGCAACCCCTACAATGGGGGATTTGAACATTGATCTTTTGGATGGTAGGCACACTGCATTATCATTAGACTATTTAAGTGAGTCCCATTCATAAAAGAGCACATGTACAAAAGGAAAAGGTCCCCATTTGTAACGCATGATCGATCCATTGCCACCTCAAGGAAAATAAATTGAATTATTTACTCTGCAGGAGAGGTTGTGAGTAGGTGAGTAGGGATTTTATTGTATAACTGTATGTTTTGATTATGGACTTGTATATTTTCTATAGGGCACCTTACACCTCATTTTTCCTTGGGCATATTTTAGCATTATTTTGTTGCTTTATTGTATCACAACAAAAGTTTAAAAAATCAAGAAACAAGAAGAACAAAGTTCAAGAATCTCCAAGCTTATATGTACACGATACATATGAATCCCTTTCCCTATTTCCTATATGGAGCACACTCACATAATAAAATAAAATAATATAATTGATAAGTTCCTATCGTAATGTGTAATAATAAAAATAAAATATAGAATGCATGTACTTAAGAACATTTAAAATAAAAATAAAAAACCTCGACTATTTTTTATTTGGGCCAAAAAACAACAACTCTCAAAATAAGCCGAACTGTAAACGACTAATAAAAATTGAAGTACATAAAACTATATATATATTTTGAGTTTTTTTTAAAATTCCATCGAAATTTATTTGTTTTTATTTTACTCGATTTTAGCGCTTTTAAATATTGTGGTGCAGACATGCATCAACACCGCAATCCTCTCTCCTTTTGCTACCTACAAAGTCACATCCCAAGTTAGTCGACAAACCACCTTCACACGACTCGCATGATCCTTCCTCTTGTCCTGATCACTCCCATCTATGTCCAATCAACAGCTCGCGCGATGATATTAAACCTCCATTATGCAACTGCTCATGTTATAGATTTTTCAACTCCAACATCTGCTCATAAAGTTGGGTGCCATGCCATTGTAGAGCTCAAGGCCACCTTCACAAAGCTCCTAGAGCTTATAATAAGGCTTCATCGAGTAGAGATAGTGTCACTATATAGTGGAGAACTCCCTTGTAAATTGATCTAGCCCCATCTTGGGTCTATTCGAGAGAACTCCCTTGTAAATTGATCTAGCCCCATCTTGGGTCTATTCGAGCTATCCCTGTCTCAGTGTAGCTTCAGTATCTTATTCGTACTTTGGGGCGATTATTGGAGCCTCGATCAAGCTCCTCCACTTGCCTCCACCTTCATCCGTTCACTTCGATTTCTTCATCGATCGGGATGTTTAATCCTCCAATACTATACGCCCCATTTCAATTTTAGTTTTTGTTTCCATTTGCTACATCAGTTTCGCCATTTCCCAAGCTCTATCGATTTCGACCACTATGGGCATCATCAGCAAATTCTCTACCCTCCTTCCACCTCTGTCCCCCCAGAAAGCGGACAGCTACATAGAGAAGCAGTTGGAGATATGGAAGTTGTGAATCCTGAAATATCCATTTTTGATGGTTCTATAAGTCATCATGTCCTATTATCTTGTGGTGGAATCGTTGATGTATTCTTCTACGCTCCTGAAAAATAGCTTTGCTGCTTGCTTTCCGTGGATCCTAGAACGCGATTCTACTTAGAATAGGCTCGGAAGCACGTACATGCTAATACACGCCGGCAACATTGTGCTTCGATCGTGAAGATGTTAATCGACACGATGGAGATGTTTTCCTTTAAGCCATGGCTCCTCTTACTTCCTTTCCTCGTGCCAAGTGAAGGACCAGGTGCACAGCTTGATCAAAGTTCTTCAGGATGGTGGTGGTGCGGGGGGTGGGTGGGATGTTGTACGCAATTAAGATTCAAAACTCTGAGCTTCTTAATAGATTTTGGAACCCAAAACCTCTTTGATTCAACCCCAATGTTTTTTTCAAAAATTTAACCAATCATCACTAATATTTGAAAGAAGTACGTGATATTATGATATCAACTACTGATGTTAGGTTTTTTGTTGTCTCTTAACAGTAACAATAGGAGATGAGGTTCAGATTGTTGGATCATCATCAAATGACTATGTAATCATACAGTATTTGTGGTTACGAGACGAGCTCCTAAGTTAGATGTAGGTCTAGGGTAAGATATGGAAAATATCATCTAATTTGAAAAAAAATACAATTCAACAACATAAAAGCGTTGGAGTTTAGCATGATTATTTTAATTAAAAGGATGCTTGAGAACAACATAGCAATAATATGAATTCCAACAAAAATGGAAAATGTATGTGCATGTAACGAGAAAATGCAATAAAATAGTTTTTTTCAAATTTGATAAAAGTTTATTTGTGAAGATTTCTAAGGATTGTTTTTGGAAGTAATGTATACAAATGAAAATTGTGAGTATAAAGGTTAGTAAAAAGTATATACTTTGAGATATTAGATCATACTTGCAACTACTTTTCACAAGATCATTTTGATATCCAAAATTTTAATTATTTTTATGGTAAATTATAGAAAAATGACTTTAATTATTAGTCCATTTCTAATAAAAAGTCTTATTTTTCAAACGTAACAAAAATGATTCAATCTTATATTTTTATCTCAAACGCTTGACTCTGTAAGTTTTTATGACTTTTTATGTCAATGTTAAATCCTAAAATTGACATTACGGGGCTTTCTTTGTTATTTTTTTTTCAAAATTGAGCAGTTTCTATGACTTTTTATGTCAATGTTAAATCCTAAAATTGAAATTACAGGCCTTTCTTTGTTATTTTTTTAAATTGAGCTGCCTGATTAGGAATCGATGTATAATTAGGGTTCTTTTTATATTTTTCATTATTTTTTAAATTAAAGAGAACAATTAATGGATTATTTTCTTTGTTAATCTTTTTTTCTTATTTGAGATATGGGATGATGGATATTCAGGAAAGAGATCGAATTGAGCTATTTTAGGGATAAGGGAAATATTTTACAAAGGAAAAGGAAAACAAATGTAATTGAGCGTCTAAATTAGGAAATATGCAATGGAATCTCTTGTTGGATTTTTAAAAGATATATATCTATTTATCGCTTGAAATGTATTAACAGGATTACATAATTTGAAATTCAGCAGAATTTATCCCAAATTTTCAACAGCAATGTTGATATGTTGTTAATATTATCTTATAATGAGGAAATTTGTTGTAATAAACTCGATTCAACTTTAATATAATATGGAGAATCACTTCGTTGTATATTATCCCCTAATTTATATATCCATACTCTACATTATTCTGATTAATGAGGACTATTTTAAGAAGAATTAAAGCAAATTTTCATACCAAACGAAATAGAAGAAATTTCATATCAATTATTCTTTCGCCACCTTCTCATACTCAAAAAATTTAGGAAAAAGAAAATAGTAATAAGAAGATAATTGTTTATTCATTTTATTTAAGAACTCATGGGCAAGGTTAACATGTACATACTTTAACTAGGCTGCTTATCGAACTAAAGAGTATTCTTTCGATAATCAGTCGAAAAATATTCGGTCATTATTTAATGAACTGAACATAAACATGAAATAATAGCTCGATAAGTTTAATGAACCGAATATGAATTCAACATATATTCTTTTGATTAAGGTTTGAGTTCGATTAGACTTTATATAAATATGAGACATTTTTCAAATAATTATCAGAATATTTTTAACTAATTAAACAACCATCAAATTACAATATTTAAAAATATAGCTATCAATCGACACCTAAGGTGTCGACTTAGGGAGCAATGCCTAAATTGGAACCTATTGGCACCTGAGGTGCCGATTTGGAAGGCAATCTCCAAATAGGTTGTTTTAATCTCAAGATAAGCAATCAATCCACAAATACACATATATTTAATGTGGAAATCCTTGTGGGTGAAAACCACAATCACAGTCTCTTGACTTAGGCTTTCAACCTGACCCATACCGGTCTTTCACTAACCTGAGTTGCTTATGAAGAAAATCCACCCATATTACAACATGAATTGATTACACATTCAGTTCAACCATATTGCAATTAAACAATCCTAAAAACCTCAATATGAAAGTAAATATACAATGAAAAATATGAGGTAAAAATTAAAACAATCTTACAATGCGAGGAGTGTGCTCGTAAGAAGAATCACATAATATCAAAGATGCATCCATGAAGAACGAAGCAGAAAATGCCTCTTGGAGATTTTTCTTACAACATAGTGTGGAAGGTAGAGAGAAAAGAATGTGTTGCTCTTGTTTTGTGTTGAACAAGTTAGGTATGAGGTCTTATTTATAGCTATATAATCTCCATAGCCATTGGCTTTGAAAAAGTAGAAGTTGTGAACAATTTTGAAATGAAACAACATTCAAAAATCTTTTTGAAATGGATTATGATTGATCATGATATTTGTATGATAGATCAGAATCAAATGGTCGATCAGGTGAATTTAGATGATCGGGCATAATCAAAAGATGATCGATCAATGATCAAAATGGATCGATCATAATAAATTCAATTCTTAATCGATCAAGTGTGATCAGTCAGTGTATAGTGGTTAATCGATCAACTGACTCTTTGACCAAAAAGTCAAAGTCAAATCAAAGTTCTTGAAATACAAGATACATGATGCTTGAGATATTTTGCATTCCAAGACAATTATAAAATGCGCGACTCAGTAAAATGAAAGACTTCGTATTTTTCTTAAGCTTAAGATCATCTCCTGAGCTTGAGATGAAGTTTTGAATCACTTTAGCTTCTTAGTTTCTTCTTCACTTAAGCTTGATCTCCTCAGGCTTAATTTTATTCTTGGTTTAGTAGCTTTTTGCTCTTAACCTAGCTTCAAGATAGCTACACAAGCTTTATCTATCTGTATAAGTCTTGCTATCATCAAAATATGCATACTTATGCATGAACTAACAATTTCCGACCTTTTTGATGTTCACAAAATATTCTGAAGTTTTTTCAAAAATATGTGCATGTTAAATCATTTGAAACTTTAAGAACTTTTAGTAAACACGTTTTCTTCTCTGCCCTTTTTGACATAATGAATAATATCTAAAAACAATACCAAAAGTGAATAATACAAATTGTTGGTTAAAGAGATCGCTAGCTTAATTTCTCCCTTTCTTTTAAAAGCATTCTTTTTAATCCGAGCCCCCCCCCCCCAAACTAGAGCTCTCCCTTAATCTTTTCTTAAATGTCCTCTAAAGATAAGAGTCAATGGCTCATTAACAATGCATTATATATATGATCAACTAAATAAAAAAATAGGAAGTACCCTAGTGTTCTTGGTGGCAGACTTCTTTAGTCTTGGAAGCTTCTCCATGGTGGTGGCATCCATCTATGATTGTCCTTGGTGGGTCCATCGAGGATGTTGATGTGGCCTCCTCCATATTCTTTTCCCTTGACCTTATTTTCGGGTCCTTCTGGGTTGGACCGTAAAGTTCCTTTCTTTTTCCAAACTCGTCTTTTTTATGCAAAGAATTAGAGCTAGAAGCATGATTTTTTATCTTTTCTTTTCCTTTTCATTAGCATGTAGAAAAGTAGTATTTCTTTTAAGCTCAGCAATATATATTTTTTTCAAATAGGTAATTTTAACTTAAAAACCACTGAGATCCTTTTTAAACAATTCATTTTCTATTTTTAGTACATCTAAGTCATTTAGCAAACTAGATTTATCCTCTACTTATTTCTTATTAATTTTCTCCAGCTTCATGGCTTGTTAAAAAATCTTGTGAGGTATTGTACAGATCAATGTAAGAACTTACCTCATTGTCTGAGTCAGAATCGGGTGAGTCAAATTCAACCAATCCAACAAATCTTAAGCATGTGCTTTAGCTTTCTTCCTCACTGATGCTTTAGTTGTCCCACGGTGCTTGTAGTGCTTTCATCTTGGACTTCTTTTCGAACTTCTTTTCATGTTCGAAGTTCTTCTGCATCTAAGGGCAATCCCTTTTAACTTTCTCCACTTTGTCGCACTGGAAGCATTTGATTTCTCACTCTCCCTTTCTCTTCTTCTTAAGAAAAGTCTTGATTGTTAGGTCATGGATGCGATATCCTCAAAAGTATCATACCCTTCTTGAGCTTCATTGTTGGCTACAAGAATTAGATTCTTCTTTGTCTTTTCTTCTCCTTTCTTCATGTTCTCTATTTTTGTTTCATAGACAAGAAGGTTACTGTGAGATCTTCCAACGAGGTACAAAAAAGAATAAATCCTTTTTATACATTAAGTAGGGACCGCTACATGGATTATTTTCCTCCATTCAAATCTATCTTGGGTCATTCTCGGGCTTAGATCTAAAAAACTAAGATCCCTTTGTATAGTCTCATACTAACACTTCTTGGGCCTTCATCACCCTCTCTTAGATAACTCAACATCCCAACACTCGCATCTCCTAACTGGTGCATCAACTGACCTCTTTTGCAAATGACCAAACCATCTTAAGCGGTTTTCTCGTATCTTACCTCGATCAGAGCTACACCAACTTTCCTTCTGATTGCATCATTCTGAATCTGATCTTTACGTGTCTGTCCACACATCCACCTTAGCATTTTCATTTCTATTACTGCCATTCTCTGGACATGTCTATGGTTCACAATTCAACATTCAGATCCATAGAGCATAGCATGTCTCATAATTGCTTTGTAGAACTTTCCTTTGATTTTTAAATGAATTTTCTTATCATAGAGAACAGTAAAGGCCCCACTCCACTTTAGCCAACCTGCATTTATTCTATTAGTAACATCTACATCAATTTCCCCATCATGTTGCAAAATACATCCTAAGTATCTAAAAGAATCTCTCTTCTGAATATTATCACTACTAATTTTCACTTCGATTCCTTCACCATTGCTTCCGTCAAAGTACATTATATATATTCAGTCTTAGCCCTACTTATATGAAATACTTTAGTCCCTAAAGCATGTCTCCAGAGATCAAGCTTCACATTTACTCCATCTCTAGTCTCATCAATCAACATAATATCATCATCGAATAACATACACCAATGTATCTCATCCTGAATATGACTTGTCAACTCGTCCATAATCAAAGTAAAAATAAATGGACTCAAAGATGAACCTTGATGCAAATCAATGTTGATGTCAAAATAGTCATTCTTCCCAGATTGGATCCTTACACAAGATGAAGTCCTATCGTACATATCCTTTATGAGGTTAATGTATAGGACATGTACTTGTCTCTTCCCAAAACTGTCCATAATATATCCCGTAGGACGGAATCATAAGCCTTCTCAAAATCAATAAAAATCATACAGAGATTCTTCCTTTTAGCTCTATAAATCTCCATTGTTCTCCTCAACAAGTGGACGACTTTAATAGTTGAGTGACCTGACATGAATTCGAATTGGTTTTCTTTTATTTTGGAAACTTGTCTCAACCTTCTTTCTATCGCACATTCCCAAATTTTCATAGAGCGACTCATCAACATGATACCTTTGTAATTTGAACAATTTCGAATGTCTCCTATGTTCTTATAAAGAGGCACCACGATGCTTTTCCTCCAAATTTAGGCATTTTCTTGTTTCGCTAAATTACATTGAATAAATTTGTAAGCGAAGTCAAACAACTCTCACATAAAACTCTCTGTACATCTATTGGAATGTCATCATGTCCTACACCTTTCCCAGATCTCATAACCTTCAAAGCCTCCTCTACTTTCTTCATTTATATTTATATGTAGCTTGCACGATTCAAGTAACTTTCACTACTAGTTAGATCTTCCAAAGTGATCTCTCTATTAACTTCCGCAATGAAAAGCTTATGGAAATACTGCTTCCATCTAGTCTCTATATCCTTCTGAGTAACAAGCATGTAACCTTCCTCATCCTTAATGTAGTCACTTAAGAAAGGTCTTTGGTCTGTCTTTCTCTTGCTTTGGCCTACCTGAATATATCCTTCTGGCCCTCCTTAGAGTCAAGATTTTTGGAAAAAACTTCATAAGCTTTTGACTTAATTTCTCTTACATGCTTCTTTGCTTCCTTCTTCACTATTTTGTCTTTGTGATAGTTTCTTTTGTTCTATACTTAGACATAGTTTTAAAGCATGCTCTTTTAATTTTGAACTTCTCTTTCACCCCTCTACTCCACCACCAAGCCTCCTTTTGTCATGGAGCTCCTCACTTTGATTCGCCTAGCATCTCTTTGGCTATCCTTCAGAAGAAGATGCTGCTGCCTCCCACATCTCATTTGCACTTCCGTTATAATCCCAATATAAGTCTTCAAACACCTTCTCCCTGAAGCTTGATTGCTTCAATTGAAGATTCCGTCATCTAGTTCTAGTGATCATGGAAAGCCTTCCTTTCTTTACCAGCCCTTTTATTTGCACATCCATGACTAACAAGTGATGCTGGGTTGTCAAACTCTCTCTTGGGATTATTTTGCAGTCTTTACAAGACAACCAATCTCTTCTCCTCAACACAAAGTAATGTATTTGTGTTCTAGTAAGGCCACCCTTATAAGTAAACAATGATCCTCCCTCTTCTTGAAGAGAGTGTTTACTATGAAAAAATGATAAGCCGTTACAAAATCCAGAATGATTTTTCCCTTTTCATTTCTATCCCGAAGTCATGGCCTCCATAAACACTAGCATACCCTGAAGCACCCTTTTCCTCATGTCCATTAAGATCTCCACCTAGGTAATATTCTCTCTTTGTGGGATTCTTTGCATAATCTTGTCCAAATCCTCTCAAAAAGCTTGCTTATTCCTTTCATCTAAACAAATTTGTGGTGCATAAATTGAGGCGATATTCAGAATTTCTTCTTCAAGAACCAATTTTAGCAAAATAATTCGATCCTCGAATCTTTCCACCTCAACCACACAATCCTTCAAGTCCTTATGAAACAATCACTTCAAGACCATTCTTCCCTTATCTTTACTTGAATACCAAGGTTTAAATCCCATCTTCTTGATCTCCGTTGCTTTCTCTTCAACCCATTTTGTCTCTTGGAGACATAGTCTCCGAATCTTCCTTCTTTCCATCGTATCTACTATCTCCATCGATTTTCAGTCAAAATGACAGTATTCCAACTACCCACCCGCAACTTCCTTTGCAGCCTTTTTTAGACTAACTTCTTTACTCGCATGCATCCATCATGCGAGAACCCTTGCAAAATTTGGACTGTATCCGTGCGGTGATACAATGGAACTAGCTTATTTACTTACACATGTTCCTCATGTGAGAACTATTGCAAATTTTGAACCACAATCGGGCAGCGATGTAGCTGCCCTTGCCAACTTCTCAGTGTAGTCGGGAGATGCAACATGCCACATATATTTCACGTGGAAGCCCTCATGAGTAAAAATCACAACCAAATTCTTTCGACTTGGGCTTTTGACCTGATACACATGGGTGTTTCAATTACCTGAGCTCCTTACGTGAACAACCCACAATATTATAGCCTGATTTGATTATGCGATCAGCTCAAATGTATTACGAATACACAATCTTAACAACCTTAATATCAAAGTAAATATGCAATAATGAATATGGGGCACAAATTAAACGATCTTACAAAGAAAGGAGCGTGCTTGTAAGATGAATCGCATAACAACAAAGCTGTAGACATGAAGAACGAAGTAGAAAATATCTCTTGGATCTTTCTCTCAGAGTATAAAGTGGAAAACAAAGAGAAGATAAGTTATTTATCTTATTGTGTGTTGAAAAAGTGAGGTATGTGGTCCTATTTATAGGTCTAGAGTCTCCATAGCCATTGGCTTTGAAAAAGTAGTCATTGTTAACAAATCGAGAATGAAATTGTCTTAAAAAATTTTCTAGAAATGGAATATGATCGATCATGATATTTCTATGATCGATTAGGTGGATTTAGGTGATTGATCAGAATCAGATGATGATCGACCAATGATCAAAATTAATCGATCATAATAAAACTGTTAGAATTCAAAAGTTGATTGATCAAGAAATAAGGTTGATCGATTATTGTAGAGTGGTTAACAAAATTCACGACTTAATAAAAGAAAAGACATCGTCTTCTTCTTGACATAACTTCAAACTAATTACACAAGCTTTCTCTATCTACACAAGTTTTGTTATCATCAGAATATGCATGCTCATACATGAACTAATAGAGACATGGAGCGAATACGAAGGCATTGATGTCTTCCTCAAGCTATTAAGAGTAAGACAACATGAAGAGCACCTCATCAAAGTTTATTCGAGTGCACTTGAACAATGCTAGAGAAATGCCAACCATGGTCGAGCTTCATTAGGGAAGAAAGCACCACGTATCGACACCTATCCTTATCAAGGGCCGAGACATCAACCAACTTGACTTAACCCTTGATCTTGTATCTGGTATAATAATAACGAACTACTAGCTCCATACAAAGTTTATTCACAATTAATTGTGTGATAATGAGCAAGAAATACCCATATTTCTTCTAAACATGATAATCTTTCAAGCTCTATGGATACATCCTATTATTGTAGCACATGTCTCTAAGCCTCGACTATCAGATTTCATTGAATTGGCTCCTGATATGTTTTGCACCGAACAATGAAGGGGACAACGAAGGGGTAGACTTTTTGCGTTTGAGCCATTGGTCCTTTCGAATATTGAACTCTTATCCTCTTCCGGTTTGGGGTCTTCCATAAAATTCTCACTAGGCTTTTCATAATTGCCAATATGTTCCTATAGGACATATTTATAAATGTTACTTAATCTATGCCTTTCATTTTGCATTTTAAACCCTTTAAACTTTGAATTTTAAACTGATTTTTGGTGCACTTGTCTTTCCTTGTCTCAATTTCTTGTTTTTAATGGTTTTATAAAGTGTGCTGCTTGGAAAGTGGAAATTAATTACTCTAAAATTAATTTATTTGAATAAAATTAGAAAACAAGGCATGATTATTGGTCTTAGTATGCTTTGACTTGTGATAAAAGAGATTTCTTAAAATTAATTATTTGACATGTTCACTTATTGATTAATTTAAGCGCGTGTGATAATATTTAGCTTCGCTAAAGTTTCTTTGCAATCTAATTTTGGTTTGCATTATTAATCAAAATACTATAAAAAATATAGTTTTATATGTTAATTTTATAAAAATAAAAACTTCTTTAGAAATTCAAAAAAAATCAGTATCTACATCTTTTGGATAGTTTTACCATGTCTCAAAAATTGTTTGAAAAATATTGTATTTTGCATCTAAAAACTCTAAAAAATCAAAAGACTTTAGATATTCCTTTAAGAACTATACAAATCCTCAAATATTTAAAAAGTATTTTTTTGTAGATAACTACCTAAAACAACTTAATTTGAACATCTAAATATTTTTGAATTTTCTATATAATTAAGACCTTTTTATGCTCAAAACTACCTTATTTTCACTAGAGTCAGTTTGAATGACTTCCGTTTTATTTGAAAAAGATTCATAAATCATAAAAATAGTTTTTATTATTTTAAAACCAAAAATAATTTTCAAATGTTTTTCTCTATGTACTTGTACATGTTTTCCACTTTCACATTGTAGTACATAACCATATTTTCAAAGTAATTCCCTTATTTGAAAAAAAAACAAAAAAAAAACGAAAAAAACAAACCCCAAAATATTGGATAACTTATTCACAATGTTTTGTCAACATGTACACTTAAAATTATACGTTGAGATTGCCTCTCTGAATTCAACATTGGAACCCCAACCAAGTAAAAAAATACCTACACATCTTGTTTGATTAGGTGCATTTTGTTAGTATTTGTAGCTCGATGATCTCATCTTAGGTAGGAGAGTACTTTTCACTTCATGCTGTGGTGGGACATGGCATGCATGACATGTATGCATCCACTTATAACTAAAATAAAAGTTTGGGTAAATTAAAAAAAATCCGAACTGTAGCACCTCAAATATAATACTAGTAATCATAAATTACGGTAGTAGCTTATAAGTAATGAAGGCTACTACTAAATGACCTGGACTTAAGTATTTTGGTGGTGGTCAAGGATTCCAGTTGGGCCCAAACTTAATAGGTTGTCTGGGCCAGTAATCTTCGGTAATGGAGTAAGCTTAGGGCCCATGACATTACACGAAGTATACCCTAGTTTTCAATTAGGGGTAACAAATAGGGGCGTGAACTTTTCAACTTAAGGGTTCAATGTAGAGATAAAAGGGTTGTTGGAGCTTATGGAGGTCCTATTTGAGATGGAAAAATAAGATCAAGTTCCTCTTTGTTACAATTGAAAAATGAGTCCCTTCATTGAGAATCGAGGAATAGTTGATGTCCTTTTTTTTAATTTACCCTAAAAGCTTTATATATTTTACAGTGAAACTTGAATTTTGGAATCACTGCCTGGCCTTGGTGGCCACACAATTATTAGCCCACATCTTCGTAATCATCGAATGCCCTCGTTTCTATATAATTGAAGGCATGCTACTAATGAATGGGCATTTCCTTCCTCTCTCTCTATGGTTTCTCGAGATCTTGATTTCAACCATGATTAGCGGTCGAGATCAACCACCTCGAGCATATCCTTTCTCGAAGGAAATTCCTTTTAGGATCACTTTAGTAACGATTTTCTAATATAATTTGGACATGTAAAAAAAAGAGAACATATTGATTCCCAATTCACATTTTTATTATATTAAGAATAACTTTTTGTTAAATTACAAAAACGGGTACCTTGATCTCTAATTAGGGTACTCATTTTCAAAACGCAATAATGAGAATATTAGACCTTATATGTTAAAGTTTCGAGTTATAAAAAAGGTTACATAAGCTTAAAAAAGTTGCATTTGAGATAAAATTATAGGATTGAATCACCTCTTTGTTACGTCTTAGAAATAAGTATCCTAATTGGGATTCAAATTGTAAATGCGGCACTTTTTTTCGTAATTTACCACAATTCTTTAACACCAATCATTTTTAGATCCGAAAATATTTGTATTCGATTATCCGTTTTAATATATAAGTGTAGTTGCGAATTAAAACTTATACCTTTTTTATATTTTATATAATTGCAACGAAATGAATACATTTAGCGTATTGTTATGGAATAAATATAGTTAGTATATTTGCATTGTGCAGCCCATTCAATACATGTATATTTAAATTAGTCTATAAAAATTGCTATTATCCACATCTGATAAGCATCCATTGTTATCCTTATTTGCTTTCAAAGGTATGACATTTTTCTATATTCCTCACTATTCGTTTCTGCATCCTTTCATAAAGGTTTTAAAAATCGGATCGGACATTGAATTGGTCAGTCTTCGGTTTGGTCCAAACGAGACGGACCGTCGGTCTAAATCGATCGGACGGTGATGATGTCAGCATACCGTCATCATTCTTATCGACTCGGAAAAAATTGGACCGGGCTTAATTTACTATTTTTACCGAACCGGTTTTTGAACCAATAAAATCAGATACATATATGTAAATATGCATTTTTATATCAATGAAATAATCTTTTAAAATGGTAAATCTTGAAATAGAATAACATGATTATCTATTTCTCTACAAAAGGTAGTCATATTTTCTAACATTATATATGATATAGTATTGTAATAATTTATTTATAGTTGTTTCTAGAAAATTACTCTAAAAAATAGTGGCACAAGTTATAGTCCAAAAAAGAGAGGGACATACCTAAAATTACAGAAGTTAAGGACACAGGTGATAAAAATCCTATTATTTCATTATTTAAACCTTTATTTTTTGAAAATATAATAAGCCATCAAAACTCGATCAATCCAAGTCAACCCAATCCAACCTCCGGGTCAACCCGGTCCAACCACTGGTAGAGTCTGATTTTTTGTTATTTTTTTAAATTAATTACATAAAATCGATCGAACCGACCGAGTCGAGGTCGGTTCCCGATCCAACCAGTCCTATCAGCCGATCCAGTCTGGTTTTTTAGACCCTGCTTTCATATTTCAAAATGGATATTTCAAAACACTTGTATGAATATGTGTAAACACAGTCTTTTGATTCGAAAGGACATTGAAGCATCCAATTGTGTACTTGAATTTCCAAATGGATTTTTTGATATCCAAATGTTTTCAAATGAGCACCCATGATTTCATGGTCAAAATGTATGGATCGAGGGGGGTATCTCTTGATTCGGAAATTTTGAGCATCCCTAGTGGTTAGAATAGTACTTAAACCAGAGTAAACATATCTCACGTGGACTCTTATCGTAGACATGTAAACAATATCTTCTCATAATGTACGGTAAGACTAACAAAATCCCTCTGAATATCAAATCAACTTCATCTCTTATATGAATAAATGCATTACATTAGGTTACGCGAATGTTTCATCGATGTATTATATGAATTATCATGACAAACATGTAGACTTTACATCGGAGGAAGGGATGTAGATGGGCTGGCGCAACTGTCTCCTCTATGGTTAAGGGACATACCGTTCTTTAAATCAGAGGGGAAGACTCCAGTTGGCAAATAGGGACGTTTGAAGCCCCCGTTCACTTCTATCAAATGGGACACGATCTGAGGGGACGGTCACGCAACCATCTTATTTGATCAAAGGAGACAATTTAACTAATGGATGGGATGGCGTGCAACCGTCACCTATATTGTTTCTCCTCGTAGTGAATTGGGGTCATGATCAGTAATTTTTTTATATAATTGGCAACTGAAAGAATTTTAATCTCGAAGCTTTGACATGAAAATCCACATAGTAAACCATCAGACCATTTAAGTAAACTTCCTAGTCATTAATCCATTCTCATTGAGTGCAACAATTTCACATTTTGGCTTATAGGGTTTGGGACACTGTGAATTGGATCAATCATTCGATCAAGCATCACAAGTCGGAACTTTTTGATAAAAATTCTAGAAAATACTAACTGTGACCACACACTAGTAGCATTTGGGACAACTATCGACGCTTTCGTCTGGCGTGCATCATTGGAGAACAGGCAAAGGAATATGTGTATGTATAATATGATTGATGAACTGTAAGTACTCTATATTTAAGGGGCAGTGATATGATGATCATCTTCTTCCAAACATGATAAAGTTGACATCCTTCGTGATTGCTGACGCTTTATGTTCCCTAAATACATGCATCATTTTCTTTCCAGAATGCAATGCTAGATGAGATTCCTCTCTATCTAGAACATGGTAAACACCCAACTTCATCCGTTAGAAGAAAGAAACCCGACCAGTCCGCACCCTCACACCCGTCGTCGATGTGCTGCGAGAACCTGAATTGCTACAACGATTCGGCAGTGATGCGATTTGTAGAATTTTGTTGTTTTTTTTACTTTTTTGCAAACTCGAACATTGAACTACTTGCTTTATTTAAACATGTAACCAAATTTTTGATGAAATGAATTTTGTTCTTTTCTTTTCAAAAAAAAGAGAAGAAGAGATTTATTTCAGAATAAAATTATAAGACACAATATTCATATCATAATAATATCATTAATCATCTCTTCATGAATTGGACAAGAAGACATATAGAACTATTGCTCCCCTGTGCCCTTAATAATGGGGACACTCCTCAATTCCCTATACATCAGTTTGTAGAAAATAACGAAAAATTGATTTCTTTTGTGGCTTCCGTCGTAAATGAGAACTTTTATAAAATTTAATAACGACCATTAACAACAACAAAGCTAATCCTCTTCTCATCGAAAATATAATGCATGTGAATAGCCTTTAATATTTTGTTCGAAAATATAATGCATGTGAATAGCCTTTAGTATTTTGTTTACCGTTAAATAGTATACTTTTCACTAAAGAATGGAATATCAAACCTCACAAATTATAATTCCAAAAAAAAAGCAAAGTAAAAAAAGCAGTATATCCAAGATGCAATGATAAATAGCAAATTAATATTCGCTGCATTTAGTACCATTAAACTAGGTATCTCAAGATGAAATGATTTATGTTGCCATAGAATAGTTATCATTTCGGAAAACTTACAGAAGAATATAACTTAACTTCTTCTAATTTCTCTGCTATCAATCATACTGAGAAATACTCGTTGTATGGAAAAAAGAATGGGATTAATTAGGTCAGTGATATGATTATTTAGATACTGGATTTCCTACAAATAAATTGATCTACGATAATAAATAATTAGAATATTCTTTGATTTAAACATATAACAACAGATATTATTCATTACAAGATTAATTTTAGTACTTGTACTTGGCAATCGGCATCATATTCGTTACTAAAGATTCATTTTAACAAAGCTTAAAGGAAAAGGCAACAAATCACCATTGTCATATTACTTATTAGAAACATAACAACGAGAGTAATATCTCGTTACAAATCTATAAAATCAAATAATAATATTTTTTGTTATATATTTAACTACAGAGGATATGACAACGAATGACAATGAATGTAAGTTATTTGTTGCTTAAGATCAAATTTGTTGCAGTGATTATTGCAACATGTACATCAAAGTGTGATTGAAGGCAAAAGTTAAGGGGAGAGGTTAGTGATGATATGACCAAAAGGAGGGAAAACTTAGGATATAAAATATATGAAGGGCAAACTATTCGAAGAGCTCCTGGTTTTGTTGCAATGATACACCTTAATTTTTTTTGGAGCTTATAGGAAAGATAATGTCCATAAAAGATGGAGGAGTTGGGTTCACAATCATCCGCTTTAAAATATAAAATAATTAAAATATCCATGGCAAAGTTATTCTTTATTCTTAAAAATTCACCATTAATGGAATAAAGGTTGATATATTAGGTTACTAAGGATGGTTTATATAACGTCTGTTATATGCTACCGTTGTCATAAAAGTTTTACTATCTATTTTTAATAATGATTAATGTAAAATTTAATAATAAAAGCGTCATTTAATCATCATAAAAGTTTTACTAATATCAAGATATTATCTTCCAACAAATAATTCACCAATACAGGAATAGTTCTGAATACTCAAAGACATAGGTGGCACGGTCTAATCTCCGCAATTTTGTGATGTAAGTAATAAATAACATGTCTATATTGTTCTTATTCTCTTGCTTTGAAAGATAAACAAAGAACAAATATCATAAAAAGAGATATAATAAAGTGTAGGAAACTCCCTGCACCCACCCTATTTTTCACCTATTTTTTTTTTATTTTTTTTTAAATAAAAGTGGGGGGATTTACTTAACATGTTAAGGGAAATATGTGTTTCAAGTTTTATGTAAAAACAAACATTCCTAACATGTTCATCTAGACATGGTCGATTTCAGCAATTCTGAGACCGTTAAAATTTGTTAGTCTTGATGGAGATGATAGAAGTCTCGAATTAAGTTGAATTTGGAATGACAACATGATGATACATGATAATCTAAATCCCTCAAAGTTTCATTTCAAAAAAATCAAAAAATAATGAAAAATTAGGCCGGGTGTAGGGAATTACCTGCACCCGCCGAGGTAGGCTCCTTTTTCCCTAATAAATGATGATGATTATGTTGTGCACTTAGGTTAAACTGATCGTATATAAGGAAAATATGATATATCCATATAATGCGATATGATGTGATTGCTTATCTTATTTATGATGTATGTCTCGAGATAAAAAAGATGATATCTCACTACCATAAAAAAGAAATTACTGTACATATATTGTAAGGAAAAAGAACAGCAAACTTCGGTCTTGAACATTTAAGTACATCATTAATACCGAATTCAAACGTCTTTGAACGACTTATTGCGAGTGATATTTTCAATATTTCGATCCCAAAAGAAAAAGAATCGGATATGAACAGAATAAAGCTCCCGGTAGATGCACACAAACCAAAACACGAGACACGACTTAAAACATCACCACGGAACAGAAAACACAAAAAAAAGGGGAAAAAACACGACGAAATCCTACTAAATGACGGCCTCAAGTATCTACATGATCGATCTCCAAACCTTCACTAGCGGCGTCGACGGACGACCGGTTGAGGAACTCGACGCAATCGGCGATGGCCTCGCGGTGGTGAGAGCTCGAAGAGTGCAGGAACGCGCCGCCCCCGAAGGATGGCCTCTCGGCGGAGGCATCCGGCGAGCGGGGGCGTTCGTCACCGGAGGGCGGGGGGATGGGGAGGAGGAGGAAGCACATGAGGAGGCGGCGGAGACCACCAGGGAGCCTCGGGGGACGCAGAGGCGGCAGAGGCGGGGAGGGAGAGCGGGGCTTAGGGCGGCGGCGGCGGCGATCGCGGGGGGGAAGGGGGACGACGAAGCTATGGGTCGCCATTGCGCATTGGAGCTCTCTGCGCTTTTGGGGTGGTGTCCAGTGGAGTGAAAGTGGTTTGTTAGGGATTTTATAGAGGGGAGGGTAAATTACCATTTAGCACTTGGATTGTTGGCAATATAAGGAAATATTTGGTGGGGAAAAATTGAATTTGGGCGGCTGGACCGAAGATGAGTTGATTTGGTCTCACTTTCACCGTGAGAAATAAAATGACCGTTGTTGTCAGGAGCGGAGTCGAATTGGACCGATTATGGTCATCTGGTTGGATCGGGGTTCGACCGATTTAAGGCGAGTCTGGTTGTGTTTCCAAAATCAGGTATGACTCTTGGATGCAGGGACGGATCAGCATATACTTTAGCAGGGTCATGGTCCTTCCTTAATTCCTATATTTCACATGTATAATGTATTAGAGTTTTGATATGATCACTCCTTAAATGTGAAACAAATTATATCTATGTAATAAGAAATAACAAAATCAATTGATGGTACGGTGGTTAATTGGTTTGTTATTATATTTGATGGAACACAGTTTGAATCCCCTTACCAATAATTTATTTATATAGAAAATAGTTCTTGTATAATTTGATATTAATTGGGATTAAAGCGTATTATTTCTAGACTCCTAGTAAATAAAATAAACTTTATTGTTTATTTGGTGGAACACGGTTCGAATCCCCTTACCACGAGAATAATCTCCTATTATTTCTAGACTCCTAGTAAACAAAATAAACTTTATTGTTTCCTTTTAAACGTGGATTTTTTATTTAAATTTTTTACTTGATAATTTAGAGAATTTAAAAAAAGTTTAATAATTAGATTTAATATAATTCAAAAATCACCATTGAAAATAAATCCTTATTTGAAAATATGATCATAGAAATAAATATTAAATTGTAAGTTTAAAAAACCGAAAAATAATAATTTGAAAATATTAATTTTATTTAAAAAATTTCACTTAAAATTACAATAAATTATTTTTCCATTTTGAACATACATGATACCTATATACTTGACCTCTCCTTGATGCAATTCCTGATTCCGCCCATGCTTTGATGATCATCTTAAATTAAGAAATTTCGTGATCTTCTAGAATCATTATGAAACAATGTAAGAATCTAATTTAAGCTTAAACTTCTCTTTGAAGTTTGTATGAGTTTACAGTTAACTTATTCTTATCAGTAGATCACAAAAAGCACCAATAAATGAGAGAGATGAAGAGGAGGAGAATAGTGAAGTAGAACAAGAAATGAAACCATATCTTCATAAAGAGCTCCAGAAAAAGGTGACTTTAATTTCCAAGCACTTCCCGTCGCTGAAAAGACGATGATTGTGAAACTTTTATTTTAGTTATTTTTTTTAAGTCTAAAAAAAAGTTACTGTATGCATGCTTTTGATGTTGTAAGTATGAGTTACTGTATGTTCGTATCTCTCTTTTAATTTGTAGGTGTACATATTTAATATCTTTCTATTATCACTTTATAATAGTTGGTATAAGTTCCATGGAGCAACATGTGAAGTCCCTTTCTAAACCTATACATTCACATGTGTATAAGTTTTTTTTGTTTGCAAGTATTCTTATGCAGTTAAAACATACATTAGTCTTCTTTTTAATACAAGTAGTGCTTTATAGCAGGTTGTACATGTTCGACGAGGTTCTGAGCTCGCACGAATTTGTACAAATTGTATTTGTTCTTCAGAATTGGCAATCACATTGTTCATGTCATGTTTCACATGATACTAGCAAGGTCGGCATCACAATGAGCTTTTGTTGCCATGAGTGGCGAGCACACTTCATCTCCACTTACGCCAGCAAGGACCTGGTAGTCAAGACTTGCTCGCCATCTTGGGTTAGCGTCGAGGAATTTAACAAGGTTGTCCTAGCTACCAAATGTCTTCGCTAATAACCATAGCAAGGAGTTGACAAGTACATGGCAAGAACAATCCTCCTTGTCAATTGTTGAAATTCTCATGCCATATAAGATTTTTGTTAAGTGTATAATAAACATGCAAGCACTATGCGACCTCTTTGTCGCAATTTTAGATGACAATATAACTAACACGATGGTCGCATATCATGGCTATTACTGTGCAACTACAACTACTATCATTACATGTGGCTGCAAACACAAAATGCGATCAAAAAATCACTACTTCGACATTACAATGCGACTTCAGTTGTACTACATTTTTTTTGTAGTGTGTGTATGTTTGTATTAAACAGATGAGCCCCAAAATATAGTAGATAAATGTATAATCAATGTCCTCGTAGTATGATCAATGTTAGATACTTGTTGCATACCAATAACTAATCGACTACAACTTATAATAATCTTAACATAATGTGGGTTAATGAACACACAATTTGAAAGATAAAGAAGAAAGAAACACAAACATTTCTCTCTTCTATCTTTTTGACACTTTTTTTAAAGGGGGAGGGTAGGGCACACCCATCACTCCTCTTTGTATTCCTTATAGAATAACATAAAAATTATTACATAGAAATTGATGGAAGATGGGCAATAAGCTACGCCGTCAATCCCTTTTAGTTGGCAAATCCAATCCTTCGAAATACAAAGAGCATTTTCACTTACGTTATATTCATGTAGTTACTTCTTGTAGCTTCCGCAATTAAAATTTTAGCCATGTAATATATAATGTTTTATACTTCATAGATGTAGAATTTTGAAAATAATGAATATAGAATGTGAATGGGTAATTTTATTCATTCAACTTTTTTAACCTTTTATTTTGAATGTTGATCATACTTAGATAAGCAATTATTTCCTATTATTTGATATTTGGGAAGTTAAAATATGTTAATTCATAAGGAATGTCCCATGCACATTCATGGTTCCAAGTAGGGTATAATCTATTTGAACCTAATGGTGCGTTTGGTATGCATGTTAGGGTGTATTAAACTGGTAGAAGATAACCCATTTTTGTGTTTTGGTGTTTGGATAGAAAGTTAAACTGGAGGCGAGTTTGTTGTGATATGATTGTATTAAAGTTTGGAAAAGTGGATAGTTATTGTGATGTGATTATATCAAAGTTTGGAAAAGTGAGTAGAAGTTGAGTAGTTTATAATTTTTGTATGATATGATGGTATAATATATTATTTTTGATGGAATTGATAAAAGAGTATGATTTATTTAATGTATTAGAAAAAGAGAAAGAGTGGGATCCACACAGAGGGAGAAAAAATGGGTTAAGGGGGAGTAAACCCCTTACCCCTCTAGCCGAACAACACCTAACCAGGGTTTGGTTGATTTGTTTAGCATATTTAGTGGTTTGAGTTCAGTTCGATTTGATAAGATGAAAACATTTTTCAGCTATAGTTCGGCGCGATTATAATTAGAAGAGGTTCGATTTGATTCACAAGGTTTAATTTCGCATTGATCAGTGTTTGTTTATTCACAAACTGTCAAGAATGTATATTGTATACTCTTTTTTCATTTCAGTCAAGCTTTAATTAAGGTCTGTTTAAATGATCCAATTCATTTAACATGGACAGAAGTTTCATATTAATATTTAATGAGTAATAACCAAATCTTTATAAGGTACATCCACACATCCATGTGGACATCTATATATACTTATGTAGATTCATATATACATGTGCTACATACTCATATATTAAATTAGATTGAACCTAAACGAACCTAGCTTATTCAAGTTTGGTACGTCTTTATAAACGAATCTAAACTTATGTTAAGCTCCTGTTCATTCTTGTCAATCTTAGATGAAAAAAATGCATGCATTTGTTTTAGATATCTTTAAATTCATGATAACATTAGGCAAAGACTTGTTAAATTTAGCTTTCACTAACATAGGTACTGAACTATAAAGATAAAAATACAGGTAATGTCTCTACATATATATACAGTACGAATACAAGGCAAAAGGATGTGTGTGTATAAACTGGTATATAAGAAAGCTAGACGATGAAAGAAGTTCTACTATTTGTGTGATCTTTCATGGTCCCTTACTACTTATTACTTTCATACTTAAAGCGAAAAGAATATTGCAAATTTTTTAGTTTGATTTGTTTTCACTACAACAAAATCGACCTATAATTTGAACATATATTACGTGTTGAATTCAAAGTGACAAAGATTGTATTGTAAAATTATCTTTTCTTCGTGTAATTTATAATGAAGCTGATATTCATTTCTAAAGTTTCATATAACAACGACTAACTGTTGACTTCTTTTGTTGAAGATTGTACTAATCATTGCTAATCCAACAACACTTACAATAAAAAGTCAATGGCTAGCAAGCTAGCATTATAACGACGAATACGAAAAGTGACAAATAATATTAAAAGTTATAAATTTATAATTTAACAACGGAAGATATACTAGCAAATATTAAATTAATTTTTTCTTAGGTTAAATTTGTAGCAGTCTTTATTTTTCTTTAAAATGGTACTATTTATTTATACCTTACAATACATGAAGACATTTTAAAATATTGAATCCATATTAACCTAATTCTCGTGTTACGACATTTTTAAGGCAGAACATTTCCACAAAAAAATATCAGTACTCGATTCAGAGTGCCTCCTCTATCTAAACATGCTAGGTCTGTCGGGTGTTGTGACCTATAATGAGTGTAACCCTCATAATGGTATTTTCAAAGATCATGCATGTATCTTATTTCGCCAATCGATGGGTAACTATGTGAAAAGAAATTAGTACATTAGGTGAAAGACACGCAGTGCCAAGAAATAAAACAAATTTAGGAAAAAAATGGTTCTCTCTCTTATATCTTTACACATTACTAGTATGCTGATAAGCTTTCCCTCGTGTTGTTGCTCTTATGAACCATAGTGTTACTGAGTAGTAGCATGTATAGTCGTGGAAAGCATATAGAGCTTCTACCACAGATATATTGTAACGTCCCGGGCTTAGGTTCCCGGTCCGTTATCGAGGAAAACTGGCACTGACAACTTGTTGGTTTCGGACCTAAATGGACCCGTTGGCAACCACCCAAAATGCTTAAGCCCAAGTTGTCAAGTAGTAATCCCCACCACTTATATACCACACCCACACTTTGTGAGTTTTAGGTATGGCACTATGTTTGGAATTGGGGTGTTACAACCTCCCCCACTTATATTCGCAACGTCCTCGTTGCGACATGGCCCATTCACTTATTCCCAGTGACAGTGGCGGCTGCACGCTTCCGGCTTAGTTCCCTTCAGGTAGCCCTTTCCACTATCAGAGGGAACCCGCTCTGATACCATTTGTAACATCCCGGGCTTAGGTCCCCTGTTCGTTATCGAGGAAAACTGGCCCTGACAACTTGTTGGGTTCGGACCTAAATGGACCCGTTGGCAACCACCCAAAATGCTTAAGCCCAAGTTGTCAAGTAGTAATCCCCACCACTTATATACCACACCCACACTTTGTGAGTTTTAGGTATGGCACTATGTTTGGAGTTGGGGTGTTACATATATAGAAGCTATGTCGAGAGTGGTTCCTATTATATTTTTCGTTTATATAGAATTATGCTCATACATGATCATATATTGTGATTGTCAATATTAAGTGCATATGATTGGTATTTTCTAAGTATGGCGAAGTTGTTTATAACACCGGTCCTAATGGTTGGTAGGGTATTACATTTCTCCTTTCTAGGGACGTGAGATTTCTCTTACCTTCGTAGGTTCATGCCTACTTCCCTTAAGATGTTTGGTTCGGGAATAAGCAAGAATAAGGATTGCGAATAAGGAGAATAAGGGTCTATTATCAGTTCAACTTGAAATAAGAATAACGAGAATAAGGTGGAATAATGGTAGGTAAAATGGAATAAAGATAGGAAAAAGGGTGGAATGAGCTGAAATAATGAGATGTGGATGGGAATAGCCGTACTCTTGAGAACTACGTTGGGTGGGAAATTGACCCCTTATTCCAGTGTTTATTCTCCAAACGAACAAAGCCTTAGTTGTCGAACACTACACGTCCAATGTGAGAGGTAAGGAGTTCGATTCTCGAATATGTGCTCACCTTATGAAAGATCTTTCCCCTCATGAGACCACAAAGACTAAGTTCCTTCTCTTCTTCTTCCTTCTTCAGCCCTACATTTTCTTCATTCTTCCTCATCTCCTCCCAATTTTTACAATTATAACGACCTTCACCCTCAGGCCTCTGTGACAATCTCCTCCTCCTCCTCTTCTCCCCGATAAAATAGCACAATTTTGTAGGGTCATAATATAATTATGAAGTACATAAGGGTTAGATGGTATCATCATGGTAATTACCACAAAATAACCCATGGTTGTTTAAAAGAAGCTTTATGAATTGAAAAGTGGAAGTAACACATGGCCAAATCATATTTTTGAGCCTTAATTAAGGTTTGGTATGTAACTTAATGCTGTCCTTGGCATGGCAACCTGAATGCCATCATCATTCCGACAATGTGGGTTCTGAGCAAGTGGGCTTCAACAACCAACCCTAGGAAAGTAGGAATATAATATAACTTAGATTGTTTTTTAGAGGTTGGTAGCTTAATCTGGCAAGTTCCTTTCCCTCCTTTTACTTCCAAGCACAAACCTGAAAAAAAATCCGTATTTTCTTCTCAATCTTTCTTTTTTTTGCAATCTCCGTAATCTTTGCATATATTCTATATAGAGAAGGTTCTTTACAAAAAAAATAAAATATGGTGATGTTTTCTTTAAAATCTGTCAATATAAATCTACAACGACAATATTATCCATTGCAAAATGATTTTTTATACTTAATATCAGCAACATATGGTATATTTGTTGTTATATCATTAATTATGATCCATATAGTGATGTTTATACATTGCAATTGTTAGAAGGGGGAAAAGAAGTTAGCGATGGTTACTTAAATTTTTGAAAAATAAAAACAGAGAAGCGTTAATGTATGGAGTGTCAATAATTATATAGTAATGGATATGGTATTGGAAGTTAATTTTAAGTATATAAATTAAATTGGCAATGAATAGTATCATCATTAAATATATCTAATAACAAATTAGAGGATATAGTTATCAATTTCAGAAAAAAAACACTATAGACTCATTTTGTCGTAGTGGTTCAGCTGTCACAAATCAACTAAATTATATTGTATTCAAAATAATTGCATCCAAGGTCATGTTTGCAAGAAGGATAAGTTCTTTTTATCTAGGATTTGGTAGAAATTAGGAATTTTTACCCCACGAAACCTAGAATCATTGTAAATTACCTTCTCAACCTTATAACATCACTATTACATCCTCGACCTCATAAACTTGTTAACTCTTACCTCGAAGATCATATGGTTAACTCAAATCCATTTACTCATTAATTAACCTAATCTGTTAAAAAGAGGTACATATTTCCTTTTTTGTATAGAAAATTTACAAAAGATGTCATACCTCTTCCTCCCTCACCCTCCTCCTTACATCTCATTCCCCTCCACCTCCCTCAACCGTCCTGGTACCACCTCCTCCCCAGCGTCGCCGGATCTCCACTCCTTCCCCGCACGCCACCCAACCTTCACTCATCCTCCCCCGGTGCCACCCAATCTCCCATTTCTCCTCCCTCGCACCTCTCCATCTTTGGCCCCTTCCCCTTGCACCCTCAGCGAGATCAACCTTCTGCCTCGAGCAATGGAGGCGAATGCGAAGCCCTCAAGCTTGTGATCGACATTGCCCGACCTCCCACCCTCCTCCACCGCACTACTCCATCTTTGCCCCCTTCCCTTGCGCTCTCAGTGAGATCCACCTCTCGTCTCGAGAAATAGAGGCAAACGTGGAGATCTCGAGCTCATGATCAACGACATACCACAACACACCCTCAAGTGTCTCGGGGGGCCTCTCGCCCCCGCATTCCCTCCCCTCTGGGTGCTCATTCAGTTACAAAAACTTGAACCCTCGTTTCTCCTATAGGTCATTACGTCTCCTGGAGAAAACATAAGCTTGGCAATGAGAACTAAATTTGGAGATTTGAAATAGAAGCTCCGTGTCTCCTGCAGATCATCGCATCTGCTGCCCATCTCCGGGCCCCCTCCCCACGTTGTTGCTACTGCTGATCTCCGTCCCTTTCCTCGTGCACCATTGGAAAGAGGAAGCGAAAGAAGGGGGAGAAGAAGGAAGGAGAGAGAGAGAGGAAGAAAAGATATCGTTGGATTTGATGTGATTTGATTACCTCAACTTTAACACTATGCAAGTTAACTTAATAACTGTCCAATTACCGACATGGATGAAGCAAGTTTATAGAGTCGAGAGGGTAATAATGATGTTTACAAAGTCGAGAAGGTAATTTACAATAATTTTTTTGCCCTAGAATTTATCTAGAAATAAAGAATCTCAAAATGAGATATTCAGATGATGATAATACCATATATATTCTCTTTTTGTATATATGTTTATATTATTTTTATCTTTATTATTTGTCCTTCAACCTTATATAAGAATGAATAAATCGTATTTATTCATGATAATGCTAGATGATATTATTACTAACAAAACCAATTCTGTTACGAGCATGATTTAACTCATCAACATGGGCACAAGCATGAACTTTATCAAGGAGGGGCCGACGATACATCTATCATGTATAGGTTAAAAATGAAAAAATAGTGCAACGTAAAATGATATTTAAAATAGACTTAATAATTTCAAATGATATATATAAAATTTGATAAACTTATAATTGTAATGTTTTTAAATTTATCAATAAATATAGATTATTATTTTGATGGTTATTTTTAAATTTTTTAGATAAAAAATTCATACTTAAAGCGAAGGGTTTTTATCACTTGTTCCCCTCAGAGATATGGTAATATCAATAGATTTTTACACTCATAACCCTGAGTAATTATGCAATTACAATCATAACCCTGCATAATCATGAATTACGTGAGAAACCCCGGATAGTCATACACTCATAACCCTCCGTTAATTTAATATGTTAATTCAACCATATGAAGGAGTTAATCTAACTCATCCTCAATCCAACGGTTAGTAAATAAACAAAAAATACCTATCTCTCTCAACCTCCATCCACCTTCCTCAGTTCACACCCTTCACCCTCCGTCCACCTGAACCTCTCCCATCCAACCTCCCTTCCCCTACCGTCGACCGACCATCTCCCAACGTCCCTACCACACCTTAACCTGCAGGGACAGTGCGAATACGAGCACCGAGCCGAGGAGCAATGAACTGAAGAATGAATGAGGATTGGAGGATGGCGGACCGGGCTTTGAACATGGGAGGATCAGCTTCAAGCATGCGGGGTGGCACTCGGCGCTTCTGCTGGTGGAGGTGGGGATGGGGAGGGGGGCTTCGAGCATGGGAGCATTCATGGGAGAAGGAGCACGCGGCTCACTTGGCGGCGGGTCGAGCAGGAGCGTGTGGCTCACTTGGCGGTGGGGGGATGGGGGGAGTCCGAGAGGGGAAGGAGTAGGCTCGGTGGGGGGTGGGTTTGAGCAGGGGAGGAGGACCTGGGTGGTGGGGGTTGGGACGCTTCTAGCCCCCCCCGGGGGGGGGGGGGGTGGGGGCGGTGGGTCGAGCAGGGGAGGTAGCTCGACGGGGGGGTTGAGCAGGGAGGGGGGCGATTGGGGGGCAGGGTCGGTGGGGGTGGGAGGACCTGGGCAGTTCGGGGTGGGGGGGGGGGGTGGCAGCGGGTCGAGCAGGGGGGGGATTGGGGGTGGCGACGGGTCGAGCAGGGGAGGGGGCGATTGGGGGGCGACGGGTCGGTGGGGTTCGGAGGACCTGGGCGGTACGGGGGGGGGGGGGGGGGGGCATCGATGTCCGACCAAGGGAGGAGCAGCTGGGGGAGGGAGCTGGGGCACCGCGACGGTGGGGACAGAGCTTCGAGGAGAGCTCGCTCGGCGCCCGGGTAGGGGTTCTAGGAGGAGCTCGATGGGTGGGGGGCTTCGAGCTGGATGTTGGGGGTTGGGGGGTGACGATGGCATGTTTTTGCAAATAAAAATAAGCTTTAGGGGTAGTTTCATCCTTTTCAATGAAAACCATCAAATATAACATGTGTGCCAAACGGAATATAACACAGGATTATATCATGTAAGAATTAAGCATTACTCAGGATTTCTCATGTAATTCATGATTATACAGGGTTATGATTGTTATTGCGGAATTACTCAGGGTTATGGGTGTAAAAATCCCTAATATCAATTATCCCCTCTCTTTTTTGAAATATCACCAGTGCACACAACTTCTTCTACAATGATCATTTGTGCCCTTTGGGATAGCTGTCATCTATCTCCATCCTAAACAAAAGTTAACTTTTGGGATATATGGGTACTTAGATAAAAGTTCAAGGGTAGAATTGTCTTTTTCTTTTCTTCTTCTTCCTTCCCCTCTTCCTCCCTCCTCCCCATCCTACCCTTCATCCTCCTCGACCACCTCCTCCTCCTCCTCATTTGCCCCTCCCCCTCCAGCTCCTACTCCTCCTACCACCTCCTCCTTCGCCCCCTCCAACCCTCACTCCTCTTCCAACCACCACTTCCTCCTCCGACCACCTCCACCCCTCCTCCTTCTTTGACTAATCCTCCATCCATATCCCTCCTCCTACTCCTACTTGTGCTTCTCCTCGACCTTTCCATTCTTCTTCTTCCTCTATTCTTCTTTTCTTTCTCCTCTTTATTTTCTCTCTTTACTCCCCCTTCATTTAAACACCAAATTCCAACAATCTTTGTATTTTTACGGATAAATCATCTATTTAGACTGAATGATGATTTTATTGAATTTTTGAGGAATTTTTATGAACCAACTAATCACAAATTTGAGGTTGTTAAACAAATGCATGAAAATCCCATGTTCCCCCTCTAACCCCCTCCCTTGTCGCTCCTCCATTCTTATTCTTCTTCCTTCATTTTTCTTCCTCTTCCTCATCTTTATTCTCTCTCTCTCTCTCTCTTTACTTCACTTTCATTCATCCTCATCAAAATATTTGTATTTTCATAAATAAAACACTATTGCATATCTAATGATGATTTTTATTTAATTTTTCGAGGATTTTTTTATGAACCAATTAATAACAAATTTGAGATTGCTAAATGAATGCCTGAATATCCCATGTTTCTCTCCTTCCAGCTTCTCCTCCTCAATCCCTTACCCTCCAGACCCTCCCCCTCCTCCGCCCCTCCCCCTGCAGCCCCTCTTCCTCCTAGGCTGCGAGGCCTTCACATTAGATGCTCACCCAAGGATACTCGACATCCTCTGTCGGTCACTGTCACCTCCTCTCTAGGGCTTCTCAGCTGTAAGAGACAAAGATTCCATATCTGTAAATTGCTGAAACTCAAACCCACCGATGGGAGGAAGGGGTTTGCAAATGGTGGAGGATGAGGCGAAGGACCAACTGTAGATGGAGGGGCTAGCGGTAGGAGGAGGCGTTGTATCGAGACGGATGGAGGGGGTTTATTTTGACACTTATGCCCTTATTAATCAAATCATGGTTTGAATAAACTATGGCTTAGTTGAACTCATTGATGAAGACACTAATGGAAGAGCATATGTGATAACGATGCAAGAAGTGAAAGGAACAAGTGCTATTCCAAAAAAAGGAGGGGTATAATTGATTTTGCAATATCTCATATGGGCACAAGTGACAAAAACCATAAAAGGAAACAATATTTTTTTCATCTAAAACTAGATGGTGGAATTTTCAGTTGAAGCCATCAAGGTTCAGGGAGAAGGTTTTAGAAGACATATCTTGGGATCGTATCGGAAGTCTAAACAAGATGTGGGAGACAGTAGCATCTTGTATCTGAAAGGTAGCCAAAGAGATGCTATGAGTCAGAGGGAGGAGTTTCAAGCTAAAGGAGGCTTAGTGGTGGAGTTGAGGGGTGCAAGAGAAGCTCAAAACTAAAAGAGCATGCTTTAAAGCTATTTCTAATGATAGAATAGAGGAAATTATCACAAACTATAAAATAACGAATAAGGAAGCAAAGAAAGCTGTCAGCAAATCTTAAGTAGAACTCTTATGAAGTTTTATACAAAAATCCTGACTCAATGGAGGAAAAGAAGGATATATTCAGATTAGCCACATAAAGTGAAAGAAATATCAAAGATCTTTCTCAAGTGAGATGCATTAAGAATAAGTAAGGACACAAGCTTGTTACTCAGAAGGATAAAGAGACTAGATGGAAGCAGTATTTCCATAAGCTTTTCATTAGGGAAGGAAATAGAGAGATGCTTTGGGAGATCTAGGTAGTAGTAAAGTTACTTGAATCATGCAAGCTATAGACAAATACAAAAGAAGGAAGTAGAGGATGCTTTGAAGGTTATGAAGCCCGGGAAAGATGTCCAGATGACATTTCTATAGATGCATGCGGAGTACTAGGTGAGCGTGGCTCGACTTGCTTACAAATTTATTCAATGTTATTTGACGAAGTAAGAAAATCTAAAGAATGGAGGAGAAGCATCGGGGTGCCTCTTTATAAGAACAAAAGATACATTTAAAATTGTTTGAATTATAGAGGTATCAAGTTGATGAGTCATACTATGAAAAATTGAGAACGTGTGATCAAAAGAAGTTGAGGTAAGTTTCCAAAGTAAAAGAAAATCTATTTGGATTCATGTCATGTCGCTTAACAATTGAAGCCATCCACTTGCTGAGGAGAACAATGGAGATTTATAGAGCTATAAAGGAAGAACCTCCGTATGCTTTTTATTGATTTGGAGAAGGCTAATGATTCTGTCCCACAAGAGATATTGTGGAGATTTTGGAGAAAAGACAAGTACATATCCTATATATTAATCTCGTAAAGGACATGTATGATAGTGCTCATCTTATATAAGGATCCACACTGGGGAGACTGGCTATTTTTACATCAGCATTGATCTGCATCAAGGTTCATCTTTGGGTCCATTACTTTTTACTTTGATTATGGACGAGTTGACTAGCCACATCTAGGATGAGATACCTTGGTGTATGTTATTCGTTGATGATATTGTGTTGATTGATGAGACAAGAGATGGAGTAAATGAGAATCTTGAGGTTTGGGGACATGCATTATAGACAAAAGGTTTTGTATGAGTAGCGCTAAGACTGAATATATGGAGTTCACTATTGATGGCAGTAATGGTGAAGGAATCGAGGTAAGATTGGAGATAATAACATTCAGAAGAAAGATTCTTTTAGATGCTTGGGATTTATTTTGCAATTTGATGGGGAAATTGATGGAGATGTTACTCATAAAATAAAAGCAAGTTAGCTAAAGTGGAGAGGAGCCTCTATTATTCTATGAGATAAGAAAATTCCTCTGAAAATCAAAGGAAAGTTTTGCAAAGTAGCTATGAGTCCTGTAATGCTCTATAGATCTGAATATTGGCATGTGATCATAGACATGTGCAGGGAATGGCGGTAGTAAAAATGAAAATGCTAAGGTGATATGTGGGCATACATGTAAAGATCAGATCCAAAATGATTCAATTAGAAGGAAAGTTAGCGTAGCTCCGATCGAGGATAAGATGCGAGAAAAAAGGTGGTTTGTCCATTTACAAAGGAGGTCGACTGATACACCAGTTACGAGATGCGAGTTTTGGGATGTTGAGCTGACTAAGAGAGGGTGAGGAAGGTCCAAGAAGTGTTGGAATGAGACTATCTGAAGGGATCTAGTTTTTGGATCTACGCTCGAGAATGACCCAATATAGATCTGAATGAAGGCAAAGAATCCATTTAGCTGATGAATCTCCATTTCATCACCTTTATTTTTTCATTTCGACCTTAAATCCCTAGCTAAATGCATGTATATATCATTAATTTATCAAAATAAACACCCGATAATTTATACAAAATATTATATAAAATAATATATATTTATTGTTAATTCTAAAACAAAGAATAAAGGAAAAAAGAAAAAAATGAGACACACTGGTGTTGAGTGACTCTAGCCCTCGAGACTCAGTCATCATGATGACTTAGTCGACAAGGAATAGAGTAGGGAAAGATAGGGCGATCAATTGCACAGATTACACAGTTTAAAAACCCTAAAAATATAGGCCAATAATTAACCTTTGGGACCTATTTTATTCTTTATTATTTATATATCAAATCAATAAACTTTGTACTAAAAGTTGTAGATAAAAATCCATAGAAAAATGGAAATTCACACTAAAATAATGCACAATATACATTCTACACTCAGAATAAAAAGCCAAAAACCCAACTTCACAAACCTGTATCTCCTCCATATGAACTCAAAATGCATCAAAATCACCTCTAATTGTACATAACTTTTTATTAGATATTTAATAAAGGTGGTTTCATTTAATTTAGAGATAAGATGCAAAAGTTAGGTTTTGGACCCCTATTGTAGTATATACCTGAATAAAATATTCATTTTATTTGTTCTTTATAATTTTTGTAATTTTATATTTTTATAATTGTGTAAATATTATAATTGTGTAAATATTCTATATAGTTCATGTACGTATTTAGAATACAATAAATCCATAAAAATACACTAAAATAAAATAATATATCAGAATATATAAATGAATACACTATACTTACCTATGTAATTTTACCTATAATTAACTAAGTGTACATATTATATAAGAAAAATACAATAAAAATATGAGGCCCTTCCAATAAGGTGCACCTCTCCTGGGTGCATGAAAAGCCCATCGCGAGATCCGTTAGATCTCGATCTAGTGGTTCTTCATCCAAAAGGGTATTTTACTCCATACATTTTCGTTTTGAATTTGAATTTCATTTTGAATTTGAAAATTATTTCATACTAGTATTTTTCCATTTTTAGCGCGTCTGATTTGGTATTTTTTGTTGCCTTTTAGTTAATGAAGTTTTGCCAACGTGGTAGCATTTTTGCGCAATGCAGAATAGTAGAGCTCTTTGTAAAATTCCCATTGATATTGTAGAACTGTATCCTGCATTGTAAAATAAAATCACAGTTAGTAATAGTTATATTATTATAATTGTAATTTTGATAACACTGTTGTAAAAGTTCATGCACGTTTTGTAAAATCCGTATGAAGATTATAAATCCACACCCACAATATTTTTACAACTGTGTTCTGTAACAAAACGTAGATGGTTAGAACTATATAAAAGAAATAATAAATGTAAAAAAACAATCTGAAATTTGTAAGAAACGATAGGAGATAGTAAAAAACGATCCGAGATTGCAAAAAATACCTGAGATTGCAAAAAATGATAACTGATTGTAAAAAACTGGGCATGCCCTCCTTCTCCAGCATCCTTACTCTACCCGCACATCCTCCGCCCTTCTCCTCCACGACCCACCTCCTCCATGCATGTCCTCCTCTGCCCACACACCTCCATACACGCTCTCCTTCAGCCTTCTCCTTCACGATCCACTTCCTCCACGTGCAGCCACCACATCCACGCGACGTCGCTTCCATTACCTACAAGAAAACAATCTTGGAGAATGCCATCACCGGCCACCGTAGAGCAGCGCGTTGCATCCACCGACTTGCACGTCATCACCGATGAGCAGCAACCTCCTCCCCTCATGTCGCCATCAGGAACCTCGTGCGGCCATTAGGATCGAGAGAGAGAGAGAGGGCGAGGAAGAGAGAGAGAGGAGACAAGTGAGAAGATATTTGTTGCCTTCTAAATATAGAATATGTTAAAATGACCATAATGGGTTTTTCAACATTAAAAATACTTAAATAATGGGATATTAATGATATCCATCAGATTGATTGTGGATGGATGTGATGACGGGCTTTCCTTTCACCCAGGAAAGGTGCACCTTATTGGATATATTTTCATAAAAATATATTTGTGTATATTTAAATAAGCTATAAATATATAAATTAAGTGTACACAATAATAAATATAAAATACAAATTAAAAACAAAATATTTAAAACATAGATCAATATACCTATACTTATACCTGTAAATATTAGCTCACGATAAATAACCTCATAAAAATAAATAAAAACAGGTAATAAATATGATATAAAATTAGGAATATTCTTTATATTTTGATAAAAATTTAATTAAATCATATGTTATTTTATATATTTTAAGACATTTTGCCTTAGAATTTCCTGGTTGATCCATGTGGATCAATCAGGCGCGTTCATTCATTGATCGGGCAGTCAATTACTTACCCTAGGCTCTGACCTATCTCGGAATTCATAGGACTCCCACCGTCTCCGAATTATCACGCTTCATCCCACATTGCCATCTCCTTGAGCCCTACACATCTTTGATCCTACCATGATTGCCCTCCACGCCAGCCACTCCATCTCCACCACATCTTCCCATTGCACACAAAGTCAACTCAAAACCTTTGATTCACATGTCTATAAATAAACCCCTAAATCTCCATTTTGAGTTTTGATTGTTCTTCCTCTGTTCTTAGCCCCTCAATTCTTCCCTGAATGCTAAGGCTCCATGACAGGGAGTCGTTGGCTGTAGATTGAAGCGAGGAGGAGCTCTGGACAACACCTTCGATGAGATGTCGTCGAGGTTTTGATTCTCGGCCACCCTGCCGATCGAGGCCCCATTTTCTTCTGTTTCTAGGTAACATTTTTAACATAGATTTTGATTATGAACTTACTTTTTAATGTTCATCATTAGATTTAAAATATTCCCAAGTTTTTCATTCACCTAAAGCTATGCTCCAGACCTGATTCATTGTCAACCTGATTGTCTTCAATCCATCCTTCGACACCATCTCGATCTCCTTCCATTTCTACGCAAAACACCCCACTTATCACCTTGATTCCTGCACATAATCAAGCCATCAGAGCTCCTCTTCCTACGCTTCATTGAAGCTCACCACCTGCATCATCCACTAGGTTCCAGACCTCCATTTTTTGGCCGAGATGATTGTCTCGATCCATTAATGTTCCGTGTGCAGGTACGAGCTGAAGCAGCGCACCTAGATCCACTTCGAGCTTCATCTTTCGCTCTAGGAAGAAGACCATCCATGTCCCCATCATTGGGACCTGGATCTTATTAGAGCCCACTTACAGCTTTGGGAGGACACTAGGAAGCTGAGGAGCCAGTCAACGTGAAGAATCGTGACTGGACGTAGATGGAATAGGTGATAGAAGTTCACCATCTTCGATGTTCTTCCTGTTCTTGGAGGCTACCTAGTTGTCGTAGGATCGAGGCCCTCCTCTAGATCTAATCGTAGCCGTCCACGCGAGGCGAAGCGGTGCGCGCTAGCCACACGATCTTCCACGTGTCAGCACGACAACGGCTGGATCCTTTTGTTTAAGTAGGTATATTTCAATTACCCCCTCCGCATTTTTGTAGTAATTAAAAGGTCCTAAAAATATTTTGTAACACTTAAAAGTTAGTGGACAAATTGCATGTATGCCCTCGTCCATTTTTAATATTGTAATTTAGTCCTCTGCCACGTCACCTCACATGGTGACCTACGTACATGGGAATTTTGCATGTAGACCCCTCCAAGTCTTTTAATTATAGTTATATATTTAAAGTTTTAATATTAGTTCAAAACTTTTGGGTATTTTGTAGTGTAGTTCCTATTCTTTATTTTAATTGCAAATATACACCAACTAGTTCAAGTTATTTTTGTGTTTATTTTCTAATTTTTTATAAATATCACATGTGCTCCAAAAATCATGAAAAAAATAAGTTAATGTGTCTAATGTAGTGGTTTTCCACAATATAATTTTAGTTTTGCATTTTGCATATTTTCCTTTTTATTTAAAATAAAAAAGAAGCAGCGATATTCCTTGTTTACTTTAAAAAATCTAAAAAATTACAAAATCATCTTCAAAAATTCCAAAAAATTATTAGTTGCTTATTATAGTATTTAGCGCCCCTCAGACCAAAAATCCCTAAAAATAGAAAAAGGAAATAATAAAAAAATTAAAGCACTAAAATCTTATAAAAATATAAAAATTCTTCAAAAATCCCAACAATAATAGTTTTTATTTGATAATTATATATATATATATATTAGTATGTATAAAAAATGATTTGGAGAATTTTTTACCCCATTAGTATTTTTAAATCTCAAAACAAATTGACCTAATTATCAAGTCACTGAATTTGTATACTTTGGACTTTAAAAATACCTAAAAATTAGCAAAAATTTTCATAAAATAAAAAAAGTATTAGAGAAATAAAAATCACAAAAATATTTTATTCTGCTAATTTTGGTTATTTTTATTTTTATTTATAATTATATTACCCCATAGTGTATTCTTACTTCTATGTATAGTATATATAAGTATATTATTATTAATCATTAGAAATATTTTATAATTATTTTAAAAACAAAAAAGTAATAAATATAAAAAAATTCGAAAATTAATTACTTTTTTTAATTAAACCCCTATAAAAACCTAAATAAATAGTTAGGAGATATATACATATATACATGTATTATTTATTTATTATTTATTTGTAAATAATATTCTGTGCTTCAACGTGGTATTCCATTAGTTCGACCCCTACCCGCTTGTCCAATATACACATTCATTGTAGGGTAAATTAAATTTTGATTCACACCTACTTATTTATTGCTTGTTATTATTATGTGGGTCAATCGTTGTTTTAGTGAATAGTCTTGTGTTCTGTCACACATCGACTGCTAATTGTGTGTGATTAGCAAACAGACCTCAATTTATGTGATTAAATAGTAGCCGACCCTATTTAATGTGGGAAAATGTTGTATTGGTATTGTTGCTGTAGCAACGGAGTAGGTTCCTTTCACATGTCATCTTTTCGAGTCGAGAAAAGAAAATTCACATATTTTGAACTTAGAGAAATATCAGAAATATTCTTGATGCAATCGAGTCTATAAACCATCGGAGTTGTGATATTAAGCATCGTAGGAGGCATCTTAGGAGAGGAGCACGAAGATTATGTGGATGTTAATTAGCAGTATAATTAACAAGGCGAGATAAATGATTTTAAGTTGGCGTGATCTGCTGTCATGACCCATCGATGAAGTGGCGGGGCATCAGAAGATGAAGGAGATCAAGGGAGGTGGGGAGAGAGGAGGAGTAACATTAGTTGTACATTTCAATGGACAAGAAGGTTACGTTTGGCATTTTTGGACCAAACCTATCGACTTTGACAATCAAATGAAAATGTAAGTTAACCACATAGGTCATAATTTAAGAGTTAGCAAGTTTACAGGGATTGTGAGATAAACATTCAGTATACAAGGGCAGGTGGGTAAATTACATATTTTATATATGTCATGGTGTTAAAAACCCCTAAATAACTCAATTTATTCCATACTTTTGACTTTAAAGGAAATGCTTGTTCCATATTTTGTATTGATCATGGTGTTAAAAAAACACTAAATAACGCATGGTGTTCCATTCTGTCCTCTTGAGCATTGCCCCTTTGTTCCTACCTTGCCACATCTTTCATCAATAACAAAATGTGCGCCATTATCGTCGATTATTGTTTTAGCAGTCTTTTTTAAATTTATTAATATCAAACATGACATATATGTATTTGTATGATTTTTACTTAAAAAATAAATATATGGATATTCACACCCATAATACTGAGTAATTCTGTATTTACAATCACAAATCTACTTAATCATGAATTACATACAGAACCCTGAATAATTGCATCATCCTACACATATAACCCACCATAATTTAGCCCATTAACTCAACCAGTCCATTGAATTAATCTAACATATCCTTAGGACAACGACTGAATTAAATCAAAAGAAAAAAAAAAGAAAATGAAGAAAACACCTCACCCCTGCCCTTCTTCCTCCAGCCCCCTCCCACTTTCCTCCTCCAACCCCCTCCCCCATCCTCCACCGACCCCCCCACACCCTCCACCCCCTTCCTCCTCCAGCCTACTCCCCCTTCATCTGCCCACAACTCCTCTTCCTCCAGCCCCTCTGTTACACCCTCCAGTCATTCAGATCGTCGTTGCAATCCCACTTGCGTGACTATTGAGCTCTGCGTAATGGGCACGTAGAGCGGTGATGGAGCTCGAGCACCACACCTCCATCTCCAGTGGCACTCTTCCCTCACTCTGGAGGGTTGTCTGCAACTACCGCAAGCAACTTTTATTGAGTTGCTTCACAAGAACCACCTGGAGTGGTCAACGACCATCTGAGAATCGAGTCGAGCCTTTGGTCGTAGCCTTTGATGAGGACATGCACCTGGAGATCCAAATCATAACGACTGGAGTACATCTATTTGGGGATGAACTCGTGAGTAGATGCCATTAAATTGACTCCATCTCCACTGCAGATCAGTCATGAGTCGTTTAATTCTTTAAAGCGCAACAACAATCAACCATTTGATCAGTGGGATCAAAAGCCACTGCCCTATAATCGATCGAAAAAATTTTCCTGAAAAAATCAGGAAAATCATATTTATGATTGGAATGGATGATTTATCCGTGGAAATACAAAAATTTCAATGATTTGGAGTACATATGTAGGTGTAATTAAGAGAGAAAATAAAGAAAACAACAGCAAACAAGAAGGGTGGAAGAGAAAGAAGAAGGGAAGTTGTACTAGAGATTGGATGTAGGAAGTTGCATGGGAAGGGCGGTTGAAGGAGAAGGGGCCGGAGGGGGAGCTGGAGGATGGGGCAATGGCATAGAAGGAGGAGGAGGGTTGGAAGGAGAGGAGTAGTCGGATGAGGAGGATTGGGAGGAGGAGGAGGAGGAAGGGATGGAAGGGGAGGGTGGTTGGAGGAGGAGGGTTGGAATGGGTGGCGGAGGATAGGGTGGAGGAGGACGAGCGACAACATCGAAGGAGGGGCTAGAAGGGGAGGGGTTGTTGGATGAGGATGATGGGGTGGCAGAGGAGAAGGGGTGTGAAAGGGAGGGCTATCAGAGGAGGAGGTGGAGGGGTTGGAATGTGTGGTGGAGGATGGGACAAAGAAGGAGGAGGAAGCGGGGCGTCGACGGCGGAGGAGGTGCTGGAGAAGGGGCTAGAAGGGGAGGGGTGATCAGAAGAGGAGGATGGGGCAGAGGAGGAGGGGCTTGAAGGAGGGTGGATGAGGAGATGTTGGAAGGAGGAAGACATTTCCACCCTTGCTATTTTATCTAATAACCCTTGTGTCCAACGTTAACATCCGCTTGGGATGGGGATGGACATCAACTAACTCGAAGGGCACAATTAATTATTGTGGAAGAAGCCAAGGGCTGAACTGATATTCCAAAAATGGAGGGACGTAATTGATGTTGCAATATCTCAAGGGGCTGATAAAAATCCAATTAAATTACCGTTATTTCTATCTCAATCTTAGTTACTTGAAAAAATCCGAATAATAAAATTATTTGCATGCTCTACATGAATCGAAAGGTCTAGCTTGCACAAATCATCTACTCCCATTAGTAAATAAATGATTTTTATCACTTATGACCATCTTCGACTCTGCAATATCAGCAATGTCCCTCACTTTTTTGGAATATCTGGTGTGCCCTTACCTTCTCGCAGTTTTTTCGCTTGTCTCTCGGTTGATTGTTGTCCATTCACATTTCAAACAATTGTTTACTTTTGAACAAAAAGGATAATTAGAATGCATATCTAGGAAAACCGCTTCTTCTTTGACTTCTTCCTCCTCCTCTTCAAACCCACCTCCTCTTCCCCACCTCCTATGCCACCCCCACCTCCTCCACATCACTCCCTCCAACCCCCCCCCCCCCCCCCTTCTCAACAGTAAGTTGAGAAGGGGGTTTAAATCAAATGACAATTGTGCCGCGATCTCCTTCTCATCTTCTTCATCTTCAGTTAGAGGTGACTGACGCTACTCGATTTTGTTGTTCCTCCGTCAGCAGTCGAGTGAAAGAAGATGAAAGGTGACTTGGTCGACAGTGGCTCAACGAGACTAGCTGCGCGTATGGTCAAGGTGTGTGTTCCATTGGCGGTGGGCGCTAGTGGTTGAGAACCGTGTGCTTGATGAGGGGGGGGGGTGTTATTCTCTCCAGGTGGTGTGCTCGATGGTCAGGCAAGGATGAAGTTTCGGGCGCAGGGATCGGCTGCTCCAGGTAGACTTTGATTAGATCTCACATCCGATGTTTCTGTTGTATCAGGGGGAGTGGAGTCTGATTTCTAAGGTTGTGGTGCTGTTGAATTGAGTCATAATTTTTAGAGATCTAACTCCATTGCAATTTGAGAGGCTTTTCTGATTTTAGTCGCACATCTAAAAGCAAAATAACGCAGCAACTTTGGCGCTCCAATGATGAAAGGGACCCATCATTTCTACAAATCTTGTTGCATTCCTTGTTTGAAACATTTTCTTGACCCAAGTTGCCTTTCTCGCGAGATCTGTTAAGATCAAGCTTTGATCCAGTCCAGCAATAGAGAATGTTCCATCTGAAGAACAGGTCCAATGACCGTGTGATCAATAACCACCGCCGGCCATTGCGGAGCCGGCGGTTGCGACGAACGGGTCTCTCGGAGGCCGCAACCGCAGGGGGCGTGGTTGAAGGGGGCGGACGTGGCGAGGGTTTTTGCGCCCTATAAAAGACCTCCCATGGGGAGGGGAATAATCATCATCAGAAGCTCGCCAACGGAAGCCCCCTTCTTCCCTATTACCACCACCATCTCGCTCTCTCTCGTTAGCTCACGGAACAAGAAGGTCGACGACATACCTGAAGCGTTCCTCCACTGGTATCAGAGCCCGTGCCTCCGATCTTCGCACCTACGCGTCATCGAACCTCCGCTCGCTGTCGTTCGTGCATCCATCGTCGGGCAGACATCTGAGGTGGCTGCCGCCCCTATTTGTCGAAGGGACGAAACCCTAACGAGGCTCCAGGTTTTTATTTTTTATACTACCCGTTTCTTTCTAGCATTGAAACCTAACTTGTTAAGAAAAAATTACACCTTACTCCCTTTTGTTTTATTATATTGTTAGTTTTTTAAAGGCTGCACATACGCCCATCTTTTCTTTAAAGTTGCACGTACGACCATTCTTTTTCCATTCTCTGAGTTGGCCTTTCTTTTTTTAATTGCCAACATTTTTTTTTGGGGGAAGAGCCCATCTCTAAGCCGTTGTTATTTCAAGTTGCCTCTCGTTTTTTTTCTCAGACGTTGTAGGTTCACAGTAAAGCCATTAATTGGTATCAATTGGCATTAATTCCCAAGGCAGCTGTAACGTTTAAAAATTAAGTTTTATTTTTTTAAAAAAAGGGGGTCTCACTACGGGGAAGATCAATCGTTCATTCTTTAATGTCTTTTTTAATCAATTGTTTCTTGACTGTTTAATCTCAAGCGGTCTGTGATCTAAAGTTATCAAGAAAAATTAAAGCCATAGGTAGGCAAAGAAACACATCCATAACGTCTTCACGTTTTTTTTTGTTAAGTAAAGTTTTTTTTTTAACTTGGAAGTTAAGTTAAATTTTTTTTCTTATTTCTTAATAGTTTTTTTTGTTAAGTTTTTAAATCTTTACTCATCCTCACACAAACCTATATTTATTTCATTAGATCCAATATGACAAGCAAGACAATTGCCACTGAGGTAGGGAAAATTGAGTACCTGAACGGTACCAATTACGAATTATGGAGTAGAAAGATCTATTATGGCCTGTTGCACGATAGCATACACAACATTATAGACAAACCTGGCCCAATCTTATCTGAGAATCCAACTGTGGATGAAATTAGGTCCCGCGAACAGTGGGAGAAAATAGATAATAGGGCTAGGAGCTTTATGCTGACCCACATGGATCTGAACCTGATTCGGGTCTTTGAGACCTGCGAATCAGCTTACGAGCTCTGGACCGCGGTTAAGGAGAAATACCACTCCAAATCCGAAGTGAGCGTCCAGCTCCTTCTACACAAGTACAACTCGTGTAGAATGAAGGAATCTGAAAGCGTCCTCGAGCACGTGAACAAGATGATCGTGATGGCCAAGGATCTTGCGGCTGCTGATTGCGCAATTCCGGAGAGGATGCAGATCGCAACCATACTAGGAAGTCTCCCCCCGTCATTCGACATGGTTGCCACATCTTTGAGGATGAACGGCAATATCAAGTCGGTGACGGACCTACCTGCACAGCTGGCAATTGAGCAAGACCTCTCCAAACAAAGATCGAAAGCTGAGATCTTTGAGGTCGAGGAGGAAGAAGAAGCGAATGCCGTACACGCGAAGAAAAGGCTAGGCCCCTCCAAGGCGAATTTCAAGGGAAAGAGTGGGAAATACCCACGCGGCTCTTGCTACGGTTGTGGCAAATATGGCCATTTCAAGGTCAATTGCCCTAATAAGAAGAAGCCGGAAAATTCTAAAGTGCCTGAAAATAAAGGCAAAAAGAAAATGGAATTCGCGGCTGTCGTGGAATGCAACTCTGTCATCACGGACAGTGACGGATGGTGGATCGACTCTGGAGCAACCAGACATATCGCGAAGACGAAGGAGGGCCTGGTGGACTTCAAGGAGCTGAGCAAAGGCGAACAGAGGATCTTCATGGGGAACAACACCTACCTGGACGTGGAAGGTGTTGGGACATACAGACTTGACCTGGGAGATAGTATTATGGTACTGAATGATGTACTATATGCCCAAGGGATACGTTGGAACCTGATATCTGTCCCGGTGCTGCTCAAGAAAGACTTCGAAGTTAGATTTTATAATAAGCGTGTCTCAATAGGCAAGAATAAGAAGGTCTATGCGATGGGAAAGTTTGTGCCCGAGCATGACCTGTTCTGTCTTCATGTAATAACTTCTAGTGAATCAATGAATGTCTCTTCTGATTATTCCGTGTGTTGTTTGTCTGATTATGACTTGTGGCACATGAGACTGGGTCATCCAGGAAATTCTAAAATGGATCAAATGATTACGGCAAATTTGTTGCCTAAGATCACGGGTGCAAGGACATTGCCCTGCGAACACTGTCTGACCGGTAAAATGACGAGAAGACCCTTCTCAACCGGAATTCGGTCAACGGAGTTACTAGGTTTGATCCATTCAGACATATGTGGACCACTGAGCGTCAGCACACATAGAAATAAGGAATACTTTATAACATTCATTGATGACTACTCGAAATTCTCCTATGTCTATCTCTTAGGAAGAAAGTCGGAAGCACTTGAAACATTTAAGAGATATAAGACAGAAGTGGAGACAAGATTGGGAAAACCAATCAAGACTCTTAGGACAGATAGAGGTGGGGAATATACCTCAAAGGAGTTTGAGGATTACTGTATTCAAGCAGGCATTCGTATGCAGACTACAATGCCCTATACACCACAACAGAATGGTGTAGCTGAAAGAAAGAATCGAACTTTGATGAATGCAGTAAGGTGTATGCTTTCACACTCAGGACTCTCCAAGAAATTCTGGGGAGAGGCAGTGTTGACTGCGAACTATATACAGAATAGGATTCCCACCAAGTCCGTAGAATCAACGCCATATGAAATATGGAATGGCAGAAAGCCCAAGTTGGGCCATCTCCGGAAATGGGGATGTGTTGCACATGTTCTGGTACCGAGTCAGCTTAGGGACAAGCTAGACTTCAGAACATTAAAGTGCAAGTTTATTGGATATAGTGAACATTCTAAAGGATATAGGTTCTTCCATGAAACTAAAGGTCTGATCGAAAGTCGTGATGCTACTTTCCTTGAAATTCATCAAGAAAAGGAGCATGAAGTAGAGGAATCAGATCCTCTGATTGTCTTACAAGACAATGAAGACGACTTAAGCATTAGACAAGAACTTGAGGATGATATCGATCATCCAAATATAGAGAATGAACATATGGAACATGATGATCCTTTAGAGGAAGTGGGTGGACCCACACAACCCACGAGTATAATCGGCAACAAGAGACCCAGAACACGACCCGCATGGATGGAAGATTACCATTTCTATGGTTGTGAGGCGTCGTGCTACACCGTGGATGAGGATGTCGCGGATTGTACAAATCCCATATCCTTTGATGAAGCTATGGCTTCATCTGAGTCGGAATCATGGTCGGCCGCCATGAGAGATGAGTTGGACTCAATCGAGCGAAATGGTGTTTGGGAATTATGTGATTTACCAGAAGGTAGGCAATCCATAGGATGTAAGTGGGTATTCAAGAAAAAGTATCGAGTTGACGGTACTGTTGATAAATACAAAGCCAGATTAGTTGCCAAGGGTTATACTCAGCAAGCTGGAATAGATTTCCAGGAAACCTACTCTCCAGTGGCTAAGTTTGCATCCATTCGGATGATCTTAGCCAGAGTCGCATATATGGATTTGGAATTATTCCAAATGGATGTGAAGACAGCCTTCCTTAATGAAGAATTGAGGGAGGAGATTTATATGCGACAACCTGATGGATCTCAGGTTGAAGGTCAGGAGAAAAAGGTTTACAGGTTAAGAAAGTCATTATATGGCTTAAAGCAGTCTTCACGGCAATGGTATCTCAAATTTCATGAGAAAGTTATTCAATTTGGATTTGTTTCAAATAAATTGGATAACTGTGTGTATGTCATGAAGAGTGGGAGCAGGTTTGCAATCATGTCATTGTATGTAGATGACATTCTGCTCGCAGGTAATGACCTACAAATGCTCAATGAAATCAAACAGAAATTGAGCAATGAATTTGAGATGAAGGACATGGGCGAAGCATCCTATGTTCTTGGAATTCAAATAACAAGAGACAGGGACTCAAGGACATTGAGCCTTAGTCAGGAAAGATATTTGCATACTGTATTAAGGAGATTTGGAATGCAGAACAGCACTCCAGCTCCAACACCACTTGTGATGGGAAAGAGACTCAGTAAGAGTCAGTGTCCCGGAAAGGGGCAAAAATCTTTAGATGTACCATATGCACAGGCGGTGGGAAGTCTAATGTATGCAATGTTGTGTACTCGACCTGACTTAGCCTATCCAGTAAGCTTAGTCAGTAGATATCAAAGCAATCCCGGTCCAGCACATTGGGAAGCTGTAAAGAGGATTCTTCGATATCTGAAAGGGACAGTACATCTGAAACTTGTGTATCAAGCAGAATCGCTTGAAGTAGTAGGCTACTCCGATGCCGATTTCGGAGGGGATGTAGATGATAGAAAATCTACATCAGGTTATCTGTTCATGTTTGGTGGTGCAGCCGTTTCTTGGGGTAGCAAGAAACAAGGATGTGTATCTCGACATACACAGGAGGCTGAGTACATTGCATGTAGCATGGCCACCACTCATGCTGTATGGATCAGGCGTTTCCTAGAGAATCTAAGCCTCGAATTGGTAAAAGGACCAATTGAAATGTATTGTGACAATCAAGCTGCGATAAGCTTGATTAATAGTGGGGCTAATAGTTCTAAAGGAAAACACATTGAGATCCAATATCACTATATACAAGATATAGTGGCGAAGCAAGAAATCACGGTAACCTACATACCTACCAGTGACATGTTGGCTGATTCCCTAACGAAGGGAATAGTAGCAGGAATATACATTAAACATGTTGGTTTAATGGGACTCAGGAATGTATGAGTCAAGGAAGAGGTTTCATAGATAATGATCCTCACATGATAAATCTCCATGTATATACTACACGAATAGTGGGAGTATATATATGTCATTGACCACTACGGTCAAGTGGGAGATGAAGAACAGGTCCAATGACCGTGTGATCAATAACCACCGCCGGCCATTGCGGAGCCGGCGGTTGCGACGAACGGGTCTCTCGGAGGCCGCAACCGCAGGGGGCGTGGTTGAAGGGGGCGGACGTGGCGAGGGTTTTTGCGCCCTATAAAAGACCTCCCATGGGGAGGGGAATAATCATCATCAGAAGCTCGCCAACGGTAGCCCCCTTCTTCCCTATTACCACCACCATCTCGCTCTCTCTCGTTAGCTCACGGAACAAGAAGGTCGACGACATACCTGAAGCGTTCCTCCACTTGTTTTTTTGGTCAACAAAGTGAAGAGAGACCTAGAAGAGGATTTGATTCGACCTCGCTGGATTATCTTCGTTGCCAGGAGATCTGAAGAACTGAAGAACTCGAAGAACGGGAACCATATCCCCAGTCACTCCAGGTTGCATAGATGGAGTTGACCTGCGGTCAACAATGGAGGGCAAGGACGCAATTCTCAACCGGACCTTGGTTTGTGCAAACCGTGATTTGGTTTATTTAGTATACGGGCAAACTAACGGAAATATGCCATAAGCGATAAAAACTACAGCTGATATTCTAAAAAAAGGGAGGGGCATAACTAATATTGCAGAAGTTAAGGACAGTGATAAAAACCCATAAAAAAACGACCAAACACTGTCATCAATCAATGTCTTCATGCCAAGCACTTGAGTGAAAAGAGGACTAAACTAGCAGTCGTGGGCCTTCCTCAAGCAGCGATCAGAGGATGCAGACACCAGAGAGAGCAGCAGCTCCACGTCGGTGCAGATGTCCTCTCACCTGAGCAAGCAGCTGAGCACAGAAGCCACAAGTTCAGTTGGTCGCCGAACAGCTGTTCTTTTACAGGTGCAGTTTAATATAAGTTTCAGTCTAAACAGATTGATGGCCAGATAATCAGGACCTAAACATGTCTGTTTGCCTACATTACAAAGGCCCTAACTATGGCAAGCTTTCTCTCAACTCTGGAGTTTATACATATAGTTGTTCTTCCGGTACAAAATAAAAAAATCTCCCCCAAATTCCAATCACTCGTATATGTTTGTAACATTACTGTAGTTTATTGATACGAGACACCTCACAACCCTAAGAGTTTATGAACTTCCATGAATCGCTAAAAACTTATAAGTTTGTAACAACATAAAAGTAATTTATGCTCAAATTCGTCAGATCTAAGCAGCAATATCACAGGGTGATCATGAACTGTACCACTTCAAAAAACAGGCTACCACAATAACGTAGCCATGGACTTGTATTTTAAACTTTCAAAAATCAAATGACCTTTACCAATAGTTTCTCACTTTTTATCCTTGACTCAATCAATCAAGCATGACATGCCTTTTATATATACATTTCAACAAAAGTGAAAAAGAAAATTGCTTCTCAAAACAAATCACGACCAAATCAAACACAATACCAAAAGAAAAAACGCGTAAGAGAACCTTCACATGTATAAGTATGTTGTGCACAATATGAAGCTAGAGGGCTGCTTCAGAATCTTCCTGAGTCCGTGTGGATATATTTCTCCGTAATCTGGCACGAGTAACTCGAATTGCATCCTCCATCATCACCTCCCTTGGAGTCAAATTTGAATCTTCATTCTCAGAGATGATAGGAGATTCTGTTGGTGATATTTCCCTCTCACTTGACTCAGAGTTGTTGACACTTCCAGAGTTCTCCTTACCTGGAAGTACCTGAGATGATAAAGTCACATGCACTGCTGAAGGTGCATCTTCCATAGCAGTTTCTGATGACTGACTCTTCGTGGGGCTGGAATCTGTCGGGCTTGAAAGTAGCTGCTCAGGAGCAGAAGAAACACCTGTACGACTACGCATCATTCGATGAGCCCGAGGCTGCTGAAGTCCCTTTTGCTGTGGATGGTCCTCCTCTAGCTGTTCTTGGGCAGGAGGCTGGTTAGCCTGTTGGAAGTGTTGGTCCAGCTGCTGCTGTTGTGGTGGTTGCTTGTGACGTGAGGGTTGACGAGTTGGAACTATTGGAGGTGGTTGACTAACCTGTTGTTGCTGTTGCTCTTGCTGCCGTTTCTGTATCATGCAAACATTAACTGAGAAAATATCAAGTTTCCTTTTCCATTTAAAAAGAAATCTAAGAATTTGAGCACATGTTATGTTTTGGATGGAAGCGGGGGAGCAGGGAAGTGCACCCACAGAACTTACAAAAATAAATATGCTTTTATGCCAAATTTAAATAACAGATTTGCAGATGTAGTACATTGTAACTGAGAGATCATGTATGAATTAGACAGGAAAGCATATGTATGCTGTGTATATAGAAATTCAATGATATAAAAAAACCTAAAAGAAGTTTGCCAAGAAAACACCACATAATAACTAATATTTACAATCTGAATGTACTTTCTGAAACCAGGTAGAGATAACAAAATTTTGCAGAAGTCTAGAAAAAGTTCAAGTAATTCTGCAAAGCATTAATATATAATGCATCATCAACATTTTCTTAAAGGCTTGGTCAGAATGATGATGGAATCATGGAACTATAGAAAAACTGACAAGGTAAGTGTTATTCACTCTGAAAAGTTGACTTTGAAGCAACACTTCTGAGTTTAAGAAAAGAAAAAGTAGGCATTTAAACTAGAGAAACAAAAAACAATGCTTTACAACATCCAGCTTGAATCAATCCTTAAGAAGGTATGTAAATGTTAACGTTTCTTTTTGCAAATGGATATGTTCAAATTCCAGGAATTACAAGGTGCAAAGAAAACTAACAATGAGAATGAAGCGAGCACAATGTAATAACGAGAATGAATAAATTACAGTGTAAGCAACTTCTCTATATATTCTTATAAGCACTTTTCAGGTGAGCCTTTTCTGAATTAGCATAGCGCAGCTGGGATGGAAGGCAATAACAAACAATTTAGCAGAATACTGTTATGAGGCGGCCTTGTTTAATTCTTAACTATGCAACAGGATACGGATAATCCATATTCATCCACTATCTTATCCAATTTTAAAAGAACATGAATATGTGTTTTTGTTTTTGGCACATAGAGGTGCAGCTATGATGAGTTTTTACTTTTTAGTCTTTCGCAGATACAGAGAAGAATACAGATAGCATTGTCATATTTTCAAGGACTTCGAATATGGATATGATTATATATATAGGGTAAAATGAAGCTGCCCCTGGGGGAGCTAACTTGGCCCCCGGCCCCATTTTTTTTCATTTTTTTAGTTTTTTGAAAAATAAAACTGTGGAAATTCATCACTATGTCCCTATATTATGCCATTCATGTTTCGTGAGAAACGGAGACTCCTACGGCTTCTAGACAGTCATTTTTTAACGGTCGCAGAATTGTTGAAAATGACCCATCTGGATGAAGGCCGTAGGAGTCTCCAATTCGCAAGAAATTTGAAGGACATAATATAGGGATATAATGACGAAAATGCACATGAGGCTGCCCCTGGGGTGAGCTAACTTGGCTCCCCTGCCCATTTTTTCCATTATATATATATATATATTTTAAAATGAATCCGTGGAAATTTATCACTATATCCCTATATTATGAATTAGACAGGAAAACATATGTATGCTGTGTATATAGAAATTCAATGACATAAAAAAAACCTAAAAGAAGTTCGCCAAGAAAACACCACATAATAACTGATATTTATTCAATCAGAACGTACTTTCTGAAACCAGGTAGAGATAACAAAATTTTGCAGAAGTCTAGAAAAATTCAAGTAATTCTGCAAAACATAAAAAATATATAATGCATCATCAACATTTTCTTAATAGGCTTGGTCAGAATGATGATGGAATCATGGAACTACAGAAATCTGACAAGGTAAGTGTTATTCACTCCAAAAAGTTGACTTTGAAGCAACACTTGTGAGTTTAAGAAAGGAAAAGGCAGGCATTTAAACTAGAGAAACAAAAAGCAATGCTTCACAACATCCAGCTTGAATCAATTCTAAGAAGGTATGTAAATGTTAACATTTCCTTTTGCAAATGGATATGTTCAAATTCCAGGAATTACAGTGTAAGCAACTCCTCTATATATTCTTATCAGAACTTTTCAGGTGAGCTTTTTCTGAATTAGTACAAGCGCAGCTGGAGGGAAGGCAATAACAAAACAATTTAGCAGAATACTGTTATGAGGCCGCCTTGTTCAATTCTTAACTATGCAACAGGATACGGATAATCCATATTCATCCACTATCTTATCCAATTTTAAGAGAACATGAGCGTGTTTTTGCTTTTGGCACAGAGTTGCAGCTATGATGAGTTTTATTTTTTAGTCTTTTGCAGATACAAAGATGAATACAGATAGCATTGTCATATTTCAAGGACTTGCATATGGATATGGTTATATATATAGGGTAAAATGGGGCTGTCCCTCGGGGAGCTAACTGGGCATATGGGGAAAATGGGGCTGCCCCTGAGGGGAGCTAACTTGGCTCCCCCGCATCATTTTTTCTATTTTTTAATTTTTTTTGAAAAACATAACACTGGAAATTCATCACTATATCTTGATATTATGCCATTCAAGTTTCGTGAGAAATGGAGACTCCTACGGCCTCTAGACAGTCATTTTTTAACGGTTGCAGAATTGTTGAAATCGACCCCGTCTGGATGGAGGCCGTAGGAGTCTTTAATTCGCAAGAAATTTGGATGACATAATATAGGGATATAATGATGAAAATGCACCGAAGCATTTTTCAAAAAAATGGGGAAATTGGGCGGTAATGGGGAAAATGGGGTTGCCCTAAGGTGAGCTAACTTGGCTCCCCTGCCCCATTTTTTGTCCATTTATTATTTTTTTTGAAAAATGAATCTGTGGGAATTTATCTATCCCTATATTATGTTATTCAAGTCTCGTGAGAAACAGGCTCCTACGGCCTCCATCTAGACAATCATTTTTTAATGGTCATAGAATTATTAAAATCACCCCGTCTGGATGGAGGCCGTAAGAGTCTCTAATTTGCGCGAAATTTGAATGACATAATATAGGGATATAATGATGAAAATCCATGGAAATATTTTTCAAAAAAATAAAAATAGAGAAAATGAGGTGGGGAGCAAGTAGCTCTCCTTTAGAGTACAATCCCATTTTACCCATATATAAGTATTTATACACACAGAGAGAGAGAGGAGATACTTCAAATAGGACATGGTCCTCCCCGAGTTCAGGAAGGACATCCCTTTTTGTAAAAAGCAACAACATTTTTGTAAAATGGGTAAACAATTTATATTATAATGGACAACATACAAAACACCGGCATTGTATTATAATGTAAAAAACACTAGCATTGTATTATAATGTAAAAAAAACACTAGCATTGTATTATCATGTAAAAACACCAGCATTGTCAAATAGCAGTACGTGTGTGTATCGGTTACATATGTGGATATCCATATTACAAAATTCTATGTATATACACATATCTATTTTTTTGAGATACATAAATCTAAATATCTTACATGGTTCCACGTAAAATATTATGTTAAAGTCATTTTCACAAGGAGGAGGAAAATTGCACAAACACACACACACACACACATATATGGGTTTGGGGATCCTAAACCTAGGTGTAGGTAACTTTCCTACATCTACCCTGTTTTCACTCATTTTTTAAATTTTTTTGAAATGGATCTTTAGGTTATTTAGATCACAATTTATCACCATTGTGTCACTCAAATTTCAACTTACTTTGAGACTTCTAACTTATCCATCAAGACAGTCAAATTTCAACGGTCTCAGATTTGCTGAAATCGACCCTTCTGATGGATATGATAGGAATGTATGTTTTACACGAAATTCGAAACGCATATTCTACTTAATATTTTAAGTAAATCCCCTAAGGATCCATTTTAAAAAATAAAAAAAGTGAGAGAAAACAGGGTGGGTGTACGAAAGTACCTACACCTGGGTTTAGGATCCCAAACCATATATATATATATGTTATTTGAGATCTGTTATACAAGTCATTTCATTTAACAGATTGCTCTACTCTCTGTGGTATTCCGTTGTATTTATAGCTTAAGCAATGTTAATTTTTCCCGCCATTAATTTCAACTTCGCAAAATATTCTTTTTTTATAAGTGTTAGGATGCATATATTATCCATAAGATAATGTGTACAAGTCCAGTAAATATTCATACGGGATTATTGATTCATTGTTTTCATATTCATGTATATATATAGAGAGAGAGAGGGGGGGGGTTGATCTCTGTGAGAGTCAAAAACCGTGAGAGCGGTGAGAGGATTGGTTCTAGACCATTAGATTCTGTCATCTCTCTCATTGATTGTAGGAGAGAGAAGAGAAGAATCTAGTAGTCTAGAATTCACTACTCTCGTGCTCTCACAGGATCAACATTAATATATATAGAGGGTTGATCATGTGAGAGCCAAAATCCGTGGGAGCACGAGAGCAGTGAATCTTAACCACGAGATTCGATCATCTCTCTCCTCATTGATTGCAGGAGGAGAGAGAAGAGCAGAATCTAGTGGTCCAGATTCAATGCTCTCATGCTCTCACAGATTTTGGCTCTCTCAGGATCAACACTTTATATTGTATATGGGAGCTGAGACTGAAAGCCTACACCCGGGGGTGTACATAACTACCTACACCCGACCTTTTTTCATGATTTTTGGGGTTTTTTGAAGGAAACCTTCAGGGGATTTGCTTAATATATTTGCTTAATATATGTGTTTCAAGTTTCATGCAAAACAAACATTCCTAACAGATTCATCTAGAATGGGTCAATTTTAGCAATTTTGAGACCGTTAAAATTTTGTTGTCTTGATGGAGATGATAGAAGTCTCGAATTAAGTTGAATTTTGAATGACACCATGGTGATATATAATGATCTAATTCACCCAAGATTTCATTTCAAAAAATAAAAAAATAAAGGAAAAATGAGCCGAGTGTAGGTAGTTACCTACACCCCCATGTGTAGACTCCCTTTTTCCTATATATATATATAATATGATTTGTGATAATCAATATCAACAAGGTATGTTTCTGTATTTATGTTCAGATTTTAAATGAATAAGGATATGTTTCCCTATCTATATGCATCCCCACAATTGATCAATTTCTTTTTTTTTTTCATAAAAAGAAGACTTGTCTGGCAGGCTCAAGACGAAAAAAGGGCATTTACATAGTTATTCTCAGCAGATCAAATCTACAGCACAAAAAAATGCCAGCAAGTATGTGGGCCTTACCAGCAATTTCTGTTCAAGCATCAGTAATCATGTTCTAACTTGTATTTTTAAAACTACGCTCAAGATTTGAGATGGTATACCAATTTCCTTATGTCTTGAGCCTAGTCTTTATGCCTAATTTAAGAAGTACTTTTATTTGAAACAGAACAGTAAGGACCCTTCCATTTATTATATGGGTGTTGCAACTTGCTAGAAGATCAGAAGCGTTTAAACACAATCCTTCTCAAACAAAACCAACGTTACTGAGAAGTTTCGGCAAACAAGGAAGATATGTATACTGTGCAGGGCGACTTCTTAAAGATTGTGATTGTGAAGCAAAATATTGTAGGATCTCGAAAAACCTTGTCTGACCATAAGTTGCACCCTGCCTCCAAAACGAAAATATAACATCTGTTGCTCTGATCCTTAATTCAAGTATGTTTTGGTCAATATCAGCTTCATGCTGAGAGAGATAAGGCTGAAAGAATCCATTATATATGTATGACGTTCCCTGCAGAAGATAACAAAACCCAGACAAATCACAACTCCGGCAATAAAAGAAGGAAAGCTCCTAGCATTTTCAAAAGCCAGTTTGCATACCATGGTCTTCGGATGCACAGATAAATGAAAAATGCTAGCTTTGCTTCATGGTACATGGGTAACCTTCAGAAATAACGGAAATAGTCTTAGAGAAGATCCATAGAAATTAAGATATCCTAACAATATGCACGAATCACATAAATGATTATCTCACCAGGAAATGATCATGTCTCCAATTCTCTCAACCACGGTTACCAAGGCAACCAAAATCCTGGAACACTCAAAAGGAACAAATCATCTGGTTGAAAAAGGATCCACCGAGAAATTCACATTTTTAAGAATGAAAGCAAGCTACCAACCAGTATTGGCACCAAAATCTCAGCTGATCAATATCTGGTTTATTCTTCTCCACAACCTTGTAGCACTGGTATGCGGGATAGGCATAGCCCAACACCATTCTGTGCCAAAACAGAACCAGAATAAATGGGAGTGATGTTGGGTAAGTCTACTATAATTATAATTTATAATTCCATGAATTCTCACATTTGAAAACACTACAATTAGGTTTTCGAAATTAATTCCATTTCAATAACCTTGCGCGAAATTCTATCTCTGTGTTCACCAAATTACACAGGAAGGGATACAGTGATTTAGAAAATGGACTTACATGAAAGCTCTGGATAGCAGAGACCCCAACATCTTGAACAGACCTAACTGCACAAAATCCAACATCATCAATGTAGCATTGCAAGAAAATTAAAGAAAGCTCGCAACTTCCCAGCCCGGTCGAACTTACGATCACAAAAACGTCAAAAAAGAAACAACCATGAGGAGGTCAAACGCCAATTCCATCGAAAGAGCTGAAAAAGGCACGATTTTTCGATGCAAGATCGCACCTATAGACGAAATAGGAAGGGGTGGATTACCTTGTAGGTCAGTGATCCGCAATATATGGAGCTCCGGATGTTGATGAGATCGAATGAGGTGATCGGGGGTTATACGTACATATATAGGTCTCGAGTGGCGGCAGAAGAGCGCCGGCGGCGAGCACCGCCGGAACCCCCAAGGCTGTGGAAGCGTGGAGAGAGAAGAGAGAGAGAGAGAGAGCGTGAGAGGAGAAAGAGATGAGAGGGAGACAACCCTCCCGAGGGCCCTTTTGAATTCTCTCTCCCCTATGGTTGATGGAATCTGAGCCGTCCGTTTGTTTATCGACGGACGGGAGAGCGCAGCGGGATGATGTGGGGAGAGGTCAACCACATCTTGTCGACCAAGTATTCAATTTTAAACAAAAATAATAATGTTTTCGTTGAAAAAAATAGTGTGATATTTTAGAGATGTATGAAAGCTTAGATAGGCCCCTTTTCCTACGCGTGACACAAGGGCCTGTTTGGTTGCTGGGTTGGACTGGGTTGGGTTGGACTGGGTCGGGGTGGGTAAATAGTAATATGTGAGGAGGAAGTACCCCTGTGAATAGTAACCAGGGTTGGGCCAACCCTGCCCAACCCTGCAACCAAACAGGCCCTTATATTGAGCTAGCTCGATAATTCCATCAATTTTCCGTGAGCTTTCAATCTTTCAAGTATCTTCATGCAAAAAGCTTCCCAACGAGACTCTTCGTTTCAAGGAATCTTTCAAGCAATTTTTCCTGACTTGTTCTTGGGCTATCTATAATAGAAATAGCGGTTCTATAATCTCTGATGAAAGTCGTCGAGAAGAGGCATTTTCCCCTTAGCCTTAGGTATTAATCAAATTTCTTTTTGACAACAAGGTGCAAAACACGCCTAGATGAGAGTAAGTGGGAAAAAATAAATTGTTATGCTATATAGTTTGATTTGAGAAGCTTTATATACATTATTCACTTACTCGTTCCATTCGTATGTTTTGCAGGGAATAATAAGGTAGAAATAACTATTACGATGGAAATACATTCCACTCAATATACAAATCATCAATCTTATATACCCCATAGGATTTGTGATTTCACTCATACTAACATTTACTAATTCATCCACCATTCTTATAACCTTCTCCATCCAAGGATTAGGAACAATCGGATAAGATGTCCTTACCATTTAAAGTATGAATACACACACACAAATATATGAGAAACTTCAAATGAGGTGGGGCATATCCATATATATGGTGAGCTGCCGTCAATTTAGACATCTTTCCAATGTATTTTACAATTTCTTATTTCATAGATTGAATAATAAATATTAACACAACATGTATAGTGAAATAAAATTATGAAAATACTATTATATTGGATGAAAATATTAATTTAAATTTTGATGCTATATTTTACATAATCATTATTTTTGTAGTTTATACTTTTACAAAATTGCTACAACATTTTTACTAAATTGACAGTGGCCTTTACAATCTCAGAAAAGGCTCACCTCATTTGAAAGGTTCCCTATATATATTATATACATATATACATACATAAAAAAACAATAATCCTAAAAAATAAATATGTATATAAAAGGAATGTCGATCAAATACAACTAATGGAAAAATGAATTTATAGATCGGCTTCAATAAACATGCATAGTATGGATTACGTATAAAATAAGTATAATAAATATATTTATTTCATAACAACTACATGAAATATAATTAAAATAAATTCATACCTATTGCTAAGTGGATATATGGATACTTATCCTGATACTTACAATTATAAAAAAAGTGATATATATATATATATATTCATTTTAAAATAGATTCAAATACACTTGTCAACATATGAATAACATGGATACGATGGCTGTGATTGGATCAGGGATATATCTATTTTTTCTTTCATATAAAAGTTGATATAAAAGAGACACAAATAAGTAAAAGCATAAACATATTTACTTTATAAGGGTTTTATTATTTGTGCCCCTTAAGATATTGCAATATCAGTTATACCCCTCATTTTTTTGGGAAATTACTAGTGCCCGGACTTCTTCCACATTTATCGTTTGTTCCTATCCGACAGTTTGACCAGCGACGAGTTGAACTAAAACATGATTTTTTTATATCACGATACGGTTAAGAGGGGTAGAACTGTCAAAGCGCCGCCTCCCCCCGCTTCCACTCATCCTTCATCCCCTCCAGCTCCTTCCACCACCTGCCTCCTACCCCCCCCCCCCCCCCCCCATCCTTCCTTAGCGCTGTCTTATTATTCTTGATTGGTATCACCTCTTGGTGGCGTGAGCCAAGAATGAAGATGGGTAACTTCTTGAGCAATTCGTGTTGGCTTCAGAGGGGTTGAGGTAGGATAGAATGCAGTACACACTAGTGAGGTTAGTGGAGGGGATGTAGCTGTGGGTAAAGATATCCCTCTTCTCAACCTTGTTGATGTCGAAGAGAACAAGGGAAGATGCATGCAGCATCGAGGAGAGCGATCACAAGGGGGTAGCAGGCGATGAAAGGACCAGGTGGCATGTTGAGTCTCATTACGGTGGAGGTGTGCTTTTGGATGTGATTGTAGAAGAAGTTGTTGTAGTCTTGGAAGTAAATGTAGTCAAAGCCATCATGGATGGGGCCAATGAAGGGGGGACTGGTAGTAGCAGGGGACCTTGCAGAGGGGTAGCTAACACTTCTTTGGTGGGGAAGGGATGTCGATGGGAAGAGTGGGGAGGCAACCAAAGACAAAATCGGAGGTGAGTCGGTGGTGGGAGGGAAGGGGGAAGAGGAGGTGGAGAGACACCATGGAAGCAATTGGTCTCTCTCTCTCTCTCTGTGTGTGTGTCATCCCCACCACCCAATCGTCGAGCTGATCATGATCACCACCTCAATTTGTAATTGGGCAAGTTGGATAGGAGACTAATCTCCACCTGTCCGATAGACATTAGCCAATAATCCAATGGATCTGTTTGGTTACCAGGTTACCTGAGGGTAACCCGGTTTACCCCCTTACATTCCTAGGTCGGAATTCCATCACATCACATTCCTTATTCCAATCCTCCCCAACCATCATAACCATCCAAACAGCAACTATTCACAAGAGCTTACCCCACTCCACCCCATACCAGTAACCAAATGGACCCAATGTGTAGCAGTGCCCAAAGGGACTAGCCACAACATGGCGAGTCAAAGTAAAACACCTCTGCCCAGATTAGAGATGAAGACACGATTATTGGCTTCGGTGGTTATATAGAATCAAAAGACATGTTTGGATGTAGTTTTTTCGTAATAGTGAGCGCTTCTTTTGGCATAAAATCATGACATTTTTAAAGTTATCAATGGGATTTTCGAATATTTGCATCATTTCTAGAAATATGGAGGAAAATATGCATTTCTCTTTTTTCGAATTTGTTAATATTCTAAAATAAATAATAAAAATTGTGTTCTAATATTTTTTATTTTTTATAGCATCTTTATTTATTCCCTGTGTATGGATAAATTAATTAAATAAACTCTAACGTATGAAGTTTTATTTTTTGGCAATCTAAAAAAAACTACTTTTAAGATAAAAATTTAATATTAAAAGATATAATATATGAATTATTCAATATAACTATGGGCGTATATTTTTTCATGTAATTTCTATTAATCATGATTTGTTTAAGCCATCACATACAATAAGGGTAATATTGTGCTGAATAAAAAATAACATAAAATATAGTATCTAAATTTTCTATGCTAAAAAGTTCATTTTTGGGGGTATATTATCACAATGTCGAAACCATCCAAATATGTAGAATAATTTCTAGTTGTGATTTACACTATAACAAATAGATTTAAAACAATGTTTTCTTTCAAAATCTGTCAATGTATCATCCATTATTAAATATGTTGATGGTAAAATTCGTTGTGAAATTATTTTTTATACTTGGAATTATCAATAAATATCACATACAATGTTATATCATTAATGATAGTGCATATATCGACATTTATCCATTACCATTTTTTTTAAATTTTAACTAATCATTGTTAATTTAGTCAAAATTTAGGATAATTAGCTACAATTTTGAAAAATAAAAATGAATAAATGTTGCTATATGGATCGTCGCTAATGATGTAGGAACGGATATGGCCTTCGTCATTAATTTCAAGTATAAAAATAATCTGCAACAAATAATATCATCGTTATATGTTTTAACAATGAATATTATAGTGATGAATTTTAAAAAATATTGTTATAGTATTATTTTGTTCTAGTGCTAATATGTTAATATCATACCGTCAAACCTTCTAAATAAAGTCTTTTGTACTGTGGAGATATATATATATCATATTGTTAAGTTTTACAAATAAACCATAGCTTCCAAAAATATTTATATTTTTGTCTTCTTGTAAATAACTATCTTCTTTTTAGACAAAATTAAATCCAAGAGGGTACTATTTAATAACAAACTTGCCTCTAATGTAATATGGAAAAAAAAACCAGGGTACAAAAAACCGGACCGGACCGGCCGGTCGGACCGGTCCGACCAGGAACCGGTCCTGGGCCGGTCGGTTCCACCGGTTCTTCGAATATATTTTTAAAAAAACAAAAAAACAAAAAACCGGGTTCGACCGCCGGTCCGAACCGGCTCAACCGGACTGGTTCGGCCCGGGTCAAACCGGTTTGATGGTTGGCTCAAGTTGAAATGAAAATCCCAAATAATCCCAATTTGACCCCAAAACCCCCCTGCCCCTCTCAACCTGCCCCTCTCGACTCCGAACGAAATCCCTAGCCCCTCTCATCCCTCGCCGCCGCCTCATCCCTTGCTGCATCCCTCGCCGGCGACTCCTCCGTAGCCGCCGCTCCTCCATCAACACCACCCGCCAGTCCGTAGCTGCCGTCGCCTCATCCAGTTGCGTTCCTCGTCGTCGAGTCGTCCACTTCCGCCAAGCACTTCGTCCCTCGCCGCCGTCGCCTTTGCTGCGTCCCTCGCCGCCGACCCATCTGTTGCCGCCTCCCCTCCATCACTACCACCGGTCACTTCCAAGGTATAGATCTTCCTGCCGTTGATTCGTATATCTTGGTATATATTACATATCTTGGATTTTATGCTGACTGCCCAATGGAAACCACCAAAATAATTTAGTTCAAATTGTCAATTGATAAGTCCCCAGCTTTGACATTCCTCACATAATGTCAGTTTTCCATGGTGATCTACCATTGGACTGATCTCTATTTAAATCTACAAAATGTTCGTTGTAATAATTCAATAATGCTTCTGGTAACTGTGATGGATTAATGTTCTTGGGTAGTCCTTTTTCCTCCTATTGATCTTAGCTCTAATATCCTTCACTACATCCCGAGTTTAGGCTAGACCTGTTATTAATAAAAAGTAGTCCAGACTCCAAACAACTTGTTAAGTTTTGTTGTAGTGGATCCAATGAAAACCACTCATTATAGTTAAGGCCACATTGTGAAGTAGTAATCCCCACTGGTTATAAATTCGAGGTTTCCACATAGTACTATTTCTTGGGTGTTTGACTTATGACTGTCCTGGCAAATAGACCAAATGTTTTGCTCAGAAATAGTTGAAAGTAGATGAGCAAAGTGATTTATGGTATATATTACATGAACACAAAATGCAGCAACGTTTTTCACCCTTGTCCCCCTATATTATATGATGTAATCTTTTATGGTTGAGATAAGATGTCATTATGTGGGTTGCTATATCCGTAGAGGAGCTAAATCTAGATGGGTTGCTAATCTCACCCATTTCCATCATTATATATATTTTTGGTTATATAGAAGTTTCTATGTTCGTATGCAAATTTTATTGATTGTAACTTAAAGAATATTTTTTAGATGGAAGATGATCAAAATGTGCATTCAGATTTACCAAATATTGTTGTTGAAGACGGGTCAGAAGATGTAATCATAACAGGTGTCAGGCAAAAAGTGACATAGCATGGCAATATGTCACTTTGACGGAAGATGGATCGAAAAAATGTGTCTTTTGTTTTGAAAGATTTCCATGGAGGAGGAATACATAGAGTTAAAGAGCACCTGGCAAAAAAAAAGGACAAGTAGCGGGATGTAAAAAAGTTCCCAATCATATTCAAGTTTTGATGCATGAGAACTTGACTGAATTTAAAACAGAAAAGACAAAAAATATTTCAGTTGGATCATCCAACAAATCCTATAGTGTGGAAATGGATGTTGGCGATCCTATAGGAATGGGAACTTTGCAAAGAAATCCTACAAGTGAGGATTCCACATCTAAGAAGTTGAAATCTTTTTTCCCTTCTGGAACCACATTTGGTAGTCAACCAGGAATCAAGTCTGTCATGCAGAGGAAGAATGAAATTGAAGAGGTGGATTTACTCATCTCAGATTGGATGTATGATGCTGACATTCCTTTCCATGCCATCAACCTTCCTAGTTTTCAGAAGATGATTGATGGTATCGCCTCTGTTGGTCATGGTTATAAAGCACCAACTGAATATGCAGTTCATGAGCCTCTTATGAAGAAAACGATAGCGATAGTGAAGGAATATGTTGATACACATAGGAAGATCTGGAAAATGAATGGCTGTACAGTCATGGATGATGGATGGACGGATCGAAGACAACGGACATTAATAAATTTTCTTGTTTACTCATCCGCTGGCATTGTTTTTTTGAAATCAGTTGATGCCTCAATGCATTCAAAGACGGCTGACTTGTTGTTTGAACTTTTTAAAGATTGTGTAGAGTATGTTGGACCTGAAAATGTAATTCATTTTGTCACGGATAATGCTGCAAACTATCAGGCTGCAGGAAAGATGATCACAAGGTATTATGGTAATATTTTTTGGAGTCCATGTACAACACATTGTCTTGATTTGATTTTAGAAAAGTTCGATCAAGTTCCAAGAGTGAAGCATGTCATTGAAGAAGCACGGAAGATTACAAAGTTTATTTACAATCACAACTTTGTTCTTCAATTGATGCGAAAATTTTGCAATTCTGAGATTATTCGTCCCGCTGCTACCAGATTTGCAACAAATTTTTTGACTGTGCAGAGTTTGCTTCAGAAAAAAGATGGCTTGGTTTCTATGGTTGCATCTAGAGAATGGCTTGACCATAAAATCTCGCGAACCACTATGGGAAAAAATCTATATGAGATAATTTTGAACACATCATTCTGGAGTTCATGTGCAGTGGTTGTTGGTATAGCTGAACCGGTGGTGAGAGTTTTGCGCCTTGTTGATAGTGATGAGAGGCCATCAATGGGATATATCTATGAGGCAATGAAAAGAGCAAGGGAAGCTATTAAACTTGTGTTTAATAACAATGTCACTGAGTACAAACCATATATTGATATCTATGATGATAAGTGGGATAGACAACTTGGTCATCCCCTACACAAAGCTGGACTACTTTTAAACCCCGAATTCTTCTACAATGATGAAAGCTTGTCATTAAATCATCATATCATGGCTGGCTTTCATGACACTGTCGAAACTTTATTTCATAATGACGAAGAGAAAATGGATTCTATCACCATGGAGTTCTCATTGTATAGGGATGCTATGGGTGATTTTGGACGTCCATCAACGATTCGAAATCGTACCAAGATGGCTCCAGGTATTTAAATAGATAATTGTAGTAGATAATTAATATTCTAATTTGATTGGTTCAAGTATAACTTACAATTTATTTGCTATAGCTGAATGGTGGAAAATGTATAGTGGAGCAACTCCGGTATTGCAGGCTATGGCTATCCGTGTTCTCAGTCAAACTTGTTCTGCATCAGGATGTGAGCGGAATTGGAGTATTTTGAGCGAATTCATTCTCCACGGAGGAACAAACTTCGTCATTTAAGATTAAATCAATTGGTTTTTATCCATGCTAATCGATGTCTCAGGTTTGACTTGAATTTAATAGTTATTATATTCATATTTTATATAATTTATTGCCATCATGATTTGTAATATTTTACAGGAGAAAAAATGAATGCAAGAATGATATAGTTGATCCAATATCTTTAGAAGACATGCAATTATATGGTGATTGGGTAGAAGAACCAGAAGTACCCATCACTGATGACTTAGAGGCTTGGATTGATGATCTCGGTGATAGACTGTCGAACTTTCTTGCAATTTAGAGTAACATTTTTCTATTTTAAATGGGCCTTGTGTATGTTTGTCTTTCTCGAGGAATGTTGATCTTGAGATATTTATGTTTTGACCTTTGATGCTCCTAGTATATTTGTCTACTTGAAATGGACCCTATGTATGGTTCTCTTTTTATGAATTATATTATGAAATTATGTACTTGTTGGATTGCAAGTTGATATCTAAATTAAAAGTATTAGGTGATATGGTACTTTTTTCTTTTGTATGTTGAATGAAAAATAAAGTCTTCCAATGACAGATTATTTAATAGATATAATATCCAGTTTTTACGATTCACAAAGCCAGTCCGACCGGTCGAACCAGTAAATTAAGCACGGTCCGGTTTTTTCCGGGTCGATAAGAAAGATGATGTCATGCTGACGTCATCGCCGGTCCGACCGGTTCGAACCAACGGTCCGACCCGGTCCGACCGAACCGAGGAGAAACCGATTCAACGTCCGGTCCGGTTTTTAAAACCTTGAAAAAAACATTTACTAAAATGCTCGAAATCTTGAACGAATTCCCATATTAAGTTGCTAAAAATATGAAATAAAAACATATGCTATGAAGAAATTCTTTCATCTTACACATGAGAAAATTTGAGAAGTAGTAGAGCAAGGAAGAGAAAAAGATGCAGGTATACAATGATCTAATTTATATATTATTATACATGCGATTATATATTTTGAAATATTTTAACTGAAAAATGTATAATTGACTATTAAAGGAGGGTTGATCTCATATAATATAAGTATTTTTTCATGGGTTGGGGGAGGGGTGGGGGGCAATCCCCCTCCCTTTATCACTAGCCCCAGTCATGTCTTAGGTTAGTCTCTATATCCCACCTCTTTCTGCATTGTGATCCCTCGAGAGCACTACCGTTGGTCGTCATCTTCATCAGCAACATTCAACACCACCGGGTCTAAATCATCTCCTTGAATCTCATCCTAAGAAAAATATCCTATCTCTAGAACAATAATCAAAACCCTCTTTAATTGAACCCTGGTCTTGTCCCCAGGTCCCAATCGAAGAATAATATATCATTGTATCTTGTCATCACTAGAGGAGGGATCGGAGAAGGAAGAAGAAAAGGATAAAAGTACCCTAACTATTCACCATAATTACACTTATGTCTCAAAAGTTAATGCATAGCAGATGGATAGCCAACTAACTCGAGGAGCACAAGCGATAAAACTGCAAGAAGTCAGGAGCATAACTTATGTTCCAAAAGGGGCATAACTTATACTGCAATATCTAAGAGGGACATAAATGATATTGCAATATCTTAGATGAGCACAAGTGATAAAAACATATTTTATAATAGTTATACAGAACATGGTTATCAATGAATTTATAATTATAGTTAAAAGGATAACATATACAAATATATATTTTAATGGACAAAAACTAGCGATGATTAGATAAAATTTTGAACAATAACAACAAAGAAGCATCGCTATATCTACAGTCGCGCTAATGATATAGCGACAGATATTATATTCATCGCTAACTTCAAATATAAAAAAATATTTCACAATGAATAATACACGTCATTGCATGTTTAAACAATGGATAATTTAATGATGGGTTTAAAAAAAGGCACCACTATAGTCCAATTCTTTTGTAGCGATATTCGTTTGCATATGAAAAAAATATTCGTTTGCATACGAAAAAATCTAATCAAAGAAAAAGTTTTCATCTGCTTCCTCATATTAAAAATAAGAAAAGAATGAATCGCTTATTAAACTTTTTGTTCCCGATGTGAATCAAACAATAGAAAGGAAAAGATCATATTCCTTTTTATATTTCGTTCTTGACTTAGATCCTATTACATTGCAACTCCACTCTTACCCAAACAAACATGACCAAGGGTGAGGGACGCAACCATTTAGACCGCGCCTTTATACATTCCTCATCTTAAAAAAAATCGTTATGAAAGACTTTGTTTGGATACAAGATCCTAGGTAAGTTATGTTAAAGACTTTAAGTGATCATATCATGATTATATCGATATCATTATATAAAGTATTAATGACTTCTTATCTATCAAGCCAACCCAAGAAAAACAATGGATAACAATATTTGGGTTTGTCCCGTAAAAATTATCTTGTTTCAAATTATTTATGTCAATTATCTCGCACCATGCTACCTCTTTCTATCACAAAATAATGTATGAGTTTAAAATAGGAACGACTTTTAACACACGCATATATAGGACTCGGATGTGCTGCTCGAATAAAAGAAAGTGAATAACGAGGACAAATATGAATTTCTAAACCATGAAAAAAATGTGAAATGAGTGGAGTACAATTACCATATAAACTTTATTCTAACAAATAACTAAAACTAGTATTCATGCATGTAGATTGTAAATATAATCGGCCACGTACAAATTCCCACGTAAACAATAGAGATAGAATTATAGTGCATTGGAAACTAATGCAAATTGGACTATAGGATCAAAAATAATGTGGTCCAAATGCGAGGACAATAAATACATTTTTTCATTAATACAGTTGTAATGAAATATATCTCTAGCTCTTTGATCAGTAAAAGGATTTTTTTAAATACTCTTTTTGTTCTTGAACAAAAATCCTGGAAAATAAAATTTTCGGTAAATATTTGTTTGATATTTGTGTCTATGATTAAAAAATATTTCAATAGTAATGAAATGTGTTGATCTATCATTTATGAATAGTATTTATTGCTTCATGCTTTTAATTCTCAACAAATACTGTTTTTGTTACCATATCATGGCAACTAAGCACGTAAGAATGATTATTCGTTGACCTTTACATATAATCGTTGATAAAATTTAACAACGATCAATACGAATTATAACGAAATAATCAATGGTTAATCCGTGTTGCATGGACATTTAGTAATGAGTATTAATTAGTTGCAAATTACAAGAGAAATAATTTTACGATAAATAACATTCATTGTTGCACATATAATATTGGAATATACACACTTATTATTGAAATTATTCGTTATTACAGGTTAATTTTGCTGTAGTGCTATTAGCTGGATTTTTTTACAATTGATTTCCTTCCATTTTTTTAAAAGAGAGGGCTGGAAAATGTGAATTAATATGGGTTCTATTAGGCACGAGATACAGTGACAGAAACTCATATATAATAAAGTAAACAAAGCAAAAAACGATCACATGTATTAAATAGAATATATATAGTTGCCCTAACTTTAAATTATGAAGCACTTCAACAAGGAGACGATCGACGTGCTCCTCAGCAATGACATGATATTGTCCTCCATCTCCCCCTCTAAAGTTGAGGTCCATATCATCTTAATTAGTGGGCATCATGTATGCCATATGTGACATCCACTTCATCAATTGTATGTCATGCTTGCATTCGACGTGAAGCATTAATTGTGTGTCCCAATTGATATGTCCCATATATGGTACTTGATATCCAAACCAAAGTGCTCTTGAGTTTGGACAAGCAAGGAGTAAAAATGAGTGTTTGGTGCTGTTAGGACAGCCCACCCTCCAAGTTATATATGAGGGATACTAATCCCAACTTAATCAAGTTCCACCCATCTAATGAGTCGTGTCCAAGGTTTTAAAAATCAGATCGGACATTGAACCGGTCAGTCTTCACTTTGGTCCAATCGGATCGGACCAGCGAGGATGCCAACATTATGTCATCATTCCAGTCGACTCGGAAAAGATAGGACCGAGCTTAATAACTGATCTGACTAGTTGAACCGGATTTTTGAACGGATAAAACCTGATACATGTACGTAAGTGTGTGTGTGTATATCAATAATATAACAATTCGAAATGTCAAATCTTTCAATAGAATAATCTGAGTGTCTATTTCGAGTAAAACTCTACAAAAGTTAGCCATATTTTCTAGCATTATATATGAATACAATATTATAATCATTTCTGTATAGCTGCTTCTAGAAAACTACTCTAAGGTAGAAGCACAATGAATATTCCAAAAAAGAGAGGGTCATAACTTATGTTGTAAAAGTTAAGAATAGCACAAGTGATAAACCTGTATTATTTAACTATTTAAACTTTATTTTTTGAAAATTGACCAAACCATCAAAATTGGATCAATCCAGGTCAATCCGGTTCGCAGTCGAACCCAATTTTTTATTTTCTTTTTTTAAATTAGTTACATGAAACCGATCAAGCCAACCAAGTCGGAGTCGGTTCCCAATCCAATTGGTCCGATCGGCTAGTCTGATGTAGTTTCTTTTAAACCTTGGTCGTATCGAATATGCATAGTGTATAATAAAAGCTAGTATACAAAATACAGAAATAACAAACTTCATTTCTTTATCAATATGAGTGCAACGATGGTGATTCAAACACATGAAGGACTTAGGGAGAGCACGGTGAGCATCAAGAGCACTCCAATGGTGTTGATCTCTCGAGGTAAGTGTGTTGCGAGTATTGGAAGCAAACAATAACGAACACTGACAAGAAAAACACGTGCATACAAATTCACAAGATTCGCTCGTAACTAGACTACGTCCTTGGATGTCGGTAATCATTTTCACTAGATATAAAGAAGGGGAAAATAATACAGATGATACAGAGAAGTCTAACTCTCGAGAGTTTATATAGTTTTGCTTCAAATACAAACAGATCCCAACCCCGAAGGGGAGGCATTTGTTGACCGGGCAGCGGGAACCTCGTGGTGGCAGGCTTCGCTCACCCTTCTTATGGTGATGCAGAGAAACGACCCTTCAACTGAGGTCAGCAGAATAAATGATTACGATTCAAGGCATATCAACAAAGTGAATCTATTACTTCCGCTTGACGGGCATGTTGATCTCATCGCTAAGTTTTAGCAGTATGATAATCGTGGATATTTCAGCTGATGAGAGATAGGTCAAATTAACACACTAGGATCGGTTGGCGTTCCTTGACTTTATGGGCTAAACTCGATAGAATAATCTATCTCAACTTGATCTATCAAGAGACTACTTACGCCACAATCCACTTCTCTTCCAGCTTTGCGAACTTTAAAAACAAAACCTTCAATATACGCAGTTTAAATACGAAAATTGTTGGACAATTTTCATATAAAGTTGGAACAATTCAAGTGTTATTATCTCTTCTCTTCATATTTAAGAAAAATCTCTAGAAAAAAATTACACGATGGAAATTCTATCATTCCCAATGTTCGTCTTTATTTAGCATTTCTTGATCCTGTTTTTTTTAGAAAAAAATAATTTGATTGAACAAAAAGTTGACATAAATAACAATTTAACTTGATCATCAAAAGGTTTTTGAGTGAAAATACGAGCTTACCATATTAGAGCAAGATATGATATACTCAAGGGTTAAACAAAAAAGGAGTTCTTTTTTTGGAGGAAACAACTCAAGAAAATCACAATTTTAAGACTTTTTGAGAAAAATAAAAATAAAACTAGTCTCTCTACGTAAAAGATGTCATTTCTACAAACCAGAATGTCGGACTGCAATATAAAAATCATTCTTGTCATTTCTCGTTTAATTCAGATTTTTTTGTGCTGGCTTCTATTCAATGTCCCATGACCAATGTTGATGATTGAGAAATGGGATTTTTTTTAAAGGAAAAAGGGTGTCAAATCGTAACGAGGGACATCCAAAAACATATATTCATAGATTTAGCACAAAAAATACAAAGTCCAAGACTTCCGTAGGAGTCTCGCATGTTCCAAGACATTTTCATCACACAATCTCTTCCCATGGAATACGAGTCTATCCTTTGCCAACCAAATTGCCCAAAGAATAGAAGCCGCGCAAACTTTTTCTATCGTTGTAAAAACCCAGACCTATTAGTAGACTCCTAGAAGTTGTTGGACTTTGATGATGCAACACCAGAAATGGTCGCTTTCTCCTAGATTCACTTGGAAGACGGACAAAAAAGGAGAGACTATCAATGTCATCTATCTCCTCACGACAACGTTGGCAAGAATCATCATCTCCCAAGAATGATCTACCCCTCCAAGCAGCTATCATCAAACGCCTTCTTCCCAAAGCCAAAGGAAGACCTTCACCCTATACTTGATCTTCCAGATCTGACAGAGTGATGAAATAGCTATCCCTATGTAGGAGACCAATGAGGCGTAGAGTACTTTATAAGCCTTCTTCACAGTAAAGTTGCCATCTGTTTATATGAAATGATCATGGCTCCTCAAGAGCTCTCTCACCCCAGAAAACAACTCGACCATCGCCAAAAACTTCTCCAAGCATTGTTCAGAAAGATTTGTCTTGAAGCGGGGTGCCCAACGCCAACTATTCCAAGCCTCACAGATTGGTGCCTCCTAACCATTTGCCTTGGCAAACATCAAGGGTAATGATTGCAAGTTGCACCTTCACCCATCCGGTCATCCAACCACAATCAGAAAGAGCTTCCATGACCCAACACCAGTTTCATGTGCAGAGAAACATGTTGGAGGATGTACAAGCTTCATGCAAAAAGTTGGAGGGCTTAACTCCCCTACCAGTTGACGAGTCGCTAAATACGATAACTAATTCGTGTTCGTTGTAATACGTGTACTTAGCGATTCGGTCAGAACCGAGAGAAGATCTCCGTGAAGAGTTTCTCGGCTTAATTTATATCCCGGGCAAGTCCGGGGTCGAACACAAGGAGGCAAAGGAACAACTTGGGTTTTAATTCGAAAACTTAGATCTAGATTTCCAAGCGGTATATTTTTTAATTTTTTTAATGCAAATAGGATGCCAAAATGCACAATGCGGATGAACTAATATACTAAGAAAGCATACAACTTAGCCAAATTAATTTTAATGCCAAATCAATTCAATTCAACCAAATTATATTTTTCCTAGCGTCCTAATCCAAAGATGAACACAAAACACATTTTTTTGGAATTTTAGGGGTTAAAATGCAACAATGAAAAATGCACACTTTTTATGGGTATTTTCGCAATTTTTAACACAAACAGTAAGCAAAAATTATGAAAAAATTACTGGAATGAAAACACGATGCAAGGAGACTACAGTAATTTTTTTGGATTTTTTTGACAAGTTATGAATTTTTTTATGAATTTTTTAGTGAAATCAGAGTGACAGTGAGTAAATAATTTCTAATAAATCCACCTTATCAAATTAATCAGAGTGTGAATTATCTCGGAAAGATATTTAGATTAGAATCCAGGAGATTTGAAATTTCGTAAAAAGGATATACCTGGATTTAATTAAAAATCAAATACCAAAAACACTCTACAATTTATTTCAGGCACAAAACAACTCCATTTTAGATAAAATTTGGATAGTAAATTAATTACATATCACGGCATCATTCCTAACTTTTGTGGAATTTTTAGAGCAATAGTGTGTGAGATATAATTTTAAGAGTCCAATTTGGGTAAAATATCAAGAATTTCATTTGAACATTTTTAATTAATTACCCACACATGATAAAAATATAAATAAATATCCACACTGTAGAGAATTAGTTGCTCAACACAATGCCATTTTTTATCGAGTAAAATGATGCAAGATTGATGTCCAAATTTACAGTCAAACACAAGGGTCTCTGTGCAAATTCCGTAAGCAAAATAAACAAGCAACTATATACAAGGACCGTCTTGAAATTACAGAAACTTAAGATTAAATATATGCAATTTTTACAATAAAAAAAAGAAAACCTTTCTTCTTCTTCCTGGGAGGGCACGAAGAAGAACCCAAATGGGGGCGGTTGGCGTCGGCGGTGGCAGCACCGCGCTCGGCCACGCGCAGCGGCGGAGGCGTGGGCGGCGGCCTGCTGTGATGAGGAAGGCCGGCGGAGGGGCGGCAAAGCGGATGGGCTGGCGAGGACGCGGCGGTGCGGAGGACGAACTGGGGGGGGGGGGGGGCTTGAGATGGGCGGAGGGGGCGCCGCTCTCCTCACGGCGGTGGTTAGGAGCGCCACCCGCGTGGTGGGGAGCGGCGGATGACGGCTGGGGGGGGGGGGCGGCGGCGGCTTGGTCGCTGCTGCTGCCGTGAAGGAGATGGGCGGCGGCGGTGGGATGCTTCCCACTGCTGCTGCCGTGATTTTTTTTATTTTTTTATTTTTTTTATTTTTAATGTTTTGATTTTTAAAAAAAGTTGTAAAGACAAATTTTTTTGTTTCAATTTTTTTAAATTTTCTTTAAACAGGAAATATAAACACAAACATATGGGGAAATAAATGATAGGATGATGATGGTGATGAAGATGAAGATATATAAAAAAAAACAAGGAAACAAAATAACAAGAGAAATGAGGAGAATTACTTACCTGATATTCGCCGGATTTGCGGAGCAGCTACGCTGGACTCCTGTCGTCGCCTCGATCCGATTGGCGAAATAAAATCGAAGAGGCTACGCGAGCTCGATGAGGAACTCGTGACGCGGAGCGGAGCTCCGCGGATCTCGCCTGAAGGAGGTCGTCACTTGAGGAAGACGTTTCGCCGCTTTCACCAACGCCACGTTCCAAGCTCTCTCCTTTTTCTATAAGAATGGCGGATGCGAAAAAATGAGGATGTACAAATGAATATAAAGAGAAGAGAAAGAGAGGTTAGAATGGTGGTGGTGTTGAATGGGAAGTTGTATTATTGGTGGAGTTGAATGTGAGGTTGGTGGAAGAATATGGAGTGGAATGGGAGTTATTAAAAATGGTGGAGTTGAATAGAAGTTGGTGGTAGAGAAGTTATTGTAGAGAATGAGAAAAAAAATAAATAAATAATGATATAAAGTATGCTACTTTAAATACAATAAAAAATAAAGAGGAAAAAAATAGTGGTGAATTTACAAGTAAATACATACAACATGTACATTTTTTTGTTTGCTTTTTTTTAATATGTATTTTTTTATCTTTTTAATAAGAGATATTTACAACGAAAAAATACAATAAAATACAATAATCAAAATACAACACAATCATATTTTTTTTGTGTTTTTAGTAATTGAGAAAGATAAAATAAAATAAAAAATGACTAAAGAATGAATATATACATAATGTACAATGTACATATCTAGGTCCCAAAACCCAACTTTTGCAAATGAGCTCCGATTTTAATGAAACCACTTCCGTTGGATAGATAGTTTTCTAACTTGAACTTTAAAAGTGAGTTTGGTGAATTTGGAGTTCATACGGAGCGGGAATTTAGCTTGGAAGTTGGACTTTACGGCTTTTCTCTTTGGGATCTAGGAGCATTTATTTGTGGTAAAATTTATTTTGTATTTTTGTATTTTTATATACCTTTTTATAAACAAGTTAGAGAAAGAATTAGGCAAAAAGGAGTTGAAATAAAATTATTAAAAATACATGAAGTTTTGGGCTATTTACAAGTATAAAACTCCTTTATTTTTGCGGCTTTTTAGTGTTAATTTATTTTATACAATCTTATATACAATAATTAGTGTATTTTATTTACAAGAGTCATTTTGTTAATTTATGTATTTTATGGACATTTATTTGGAATTTTACTCGGGGATTTTGCTAAGATCAAGATATTGCTATGATGAATCGCGGATTCATCACCCCCCTATACTTAAATTTTGCTAGTCCTCGAGCAAATAAAGAATGAATAAGTTGAGTTAACCCCTGACTGTGCATGTGAATACAAGACTTGATCCGTTCAAGAACTCTCGATTTTAGAGATCCTAAAATTCTAAGCTGAACCAAGCTCTAGTCAAAAGGTACCCAATTCCCCTAATCATCAGACTCTCTTTGTATACATATATATATAAGGGATATGATTTAAGTGTTGACCGCAGTTACAAGAGTAGAGTCACAACGTCACCCAAGGTTCCAGTCCAAGAGACTCTCCTATGGACCCGATCCTCAACACTAGGGAATAAATCATTTCTTGCATCCAATCCATTGTCTCTTTAGTTGTCAGACTTGAAAGTGTAGATGGAAGGCCAGTTGATGGAGGGCATAGGATTGTGTCATTTCTTCTCTCCCTCTCATTGGAACAAGGATCCTCTCGAGTGCAACGGATTTTTTGGTGTTGATCAGTGCGTCCGTCAAGAGAAGTTGGAGCCGTATGCACTTGTTTTCATGGGAGTACACCGGGGTGTGCCTTTTTTGAGTACCTATCGTACCTTCTACACCCAGACTTGTAGCATTTACGATGCAGAGCCTTTTTTTGGTGCAAGCCCGACTCCTGGTCCTAATAGCGGTGGTCCAAGTGGACACTTTGAAATGGTTGGGAGCGCTCGCCTTTGGTGGAAGCTCTTTTGATAATTGACTTTGTGGAATGAGAGCTTTCCTTTGACATTTCATTGCTTTGTAGTATTTTTGGCTAGCTCCACTGCTTTTACCAAGAGTTGGCGCACACTGATCAACATTTTTTTTATTTTATCACACCTTGGCACATAGGTAAATGTCAAGAGATAGTACAAGAACCATGTTCTCATACTGGCTAAAGATGCTGACACTCAGGTTTCATGAAGCCTTCATTGATTTTATCCCAACCTCGAGCATCATTAAATCAAGTCCAAACTCAAATCCCTCTTTCCAGTTCTTCAAGTGAAATTTCAACTCATCTCATCATAACTGCAGTCGTGTATGTGAGGTGTTGATCATATTCTTAAGGTAGAGACTAAGCATGCAATATAGCACACAAATCTTCCAAACTAGGGAAATGTGAATAATTAAGTCCAAGGACCCTAATGACTAAGGCTGGTTAACTCAAAATCTCAAGACCTCATAAACCAAGTGTTCTTGAACATCACTAGTCTTGTGTGAAAGTGAATTGTGTCAGGGATTAAATCAACTTATTAGTTAGTTTTTTTAGTTTTTTAGTTTTTTTTTATGATTGATTTTTTTAAACAAAATTTAGAAAAAGTTTTTTTTTTCAAAAAGTTTTTTTAGAAAGACATTTCTTTTTTTTGAAAGATAGGTAAATAAGAAAAGACTCTTTTTTTTGAAAAAGTTTTTTAAAGGATTTTAAAGTTTTTTTAAGCAAATAAGGAAAAAGAGTTTTTTTAGGAAAAAGTTTTTTTTGTTTTGTTTTTGTTTTGTTTTTGTTTTTGTTTTTTTTACCCACCCCATAATTATTGTATAATATATGCGAAAATACATGAAAGTACGAGGTATGGGTAAAGTATATATGTAATATATACATGCCCCCCTATACTTAGCTTGTGCTATGTCCTCATGGCACTAGGTAACAAAAAGCCATAGCTCGTACTAAGTACAAGTGGGTGAAAAGAATAGAAGTGAGGAAAAAAATGTGGATAATACACAACGGGCATCGCCCCCCCTATACTTAGGCTCTGGTCAGCCTAAGTATTGGAAAGAACACGAGAATGGGGGACCGATGAGAATGGGAAAGAATATACAAAAAGAAAATAAAAAGAAGAGAAGGAGCAAATCGGGTCACTCACCCCCCTATACTTAGGATCTAGTCATCCTAAGTATAGCCACAAAATGAAAATGATACGGAACTGGGGCGAGTGATGCGAATCATGAGGGAGGGAGATGAATAAAGGAAGGAAAATATGTACAAGGATGAGGGAGAATATACAAGGATCAAGAAGGTTTGTGACGAACCTTCTTGCGGGAGCGATGGGGAGGATAGTATACATGTGTGTCGCTGTCAGAGTCGTCCGCAGAGGAATAATAGTGAGGTGTGGGGAACGTCCAACGAGGGTCGACACACGGCTGCTTGCTCAAATATGGCTTCAGATAAGCCGAACTAAGCTCACTCATGTAGATCACCTCATCCGGACCTGATGAAGATTCCTCAGAAAGTTCCTTCTCTGGAGTATCGAAGGTAACCTTCTTAGCCGGTTTTCTAGAACCTGAAGCATCAAGAGGAAGAGGAGATTGATATGTCTTAAGGAGTTCGGGGGAACACCTCAAGGAATCAACTCATGTCTTCTTCTTACCATATGACCGACTAGAGGATGGAGCAACCGATTTATCAAGATTGGTCAATTTGGTCCCAGTTGTCTCCTTTGGTGTATGTCCTGGATGTGGTGTGTGTGAGGTTCTGACCAGAGGTTCATCATCAGATGAGTCACCATATGCATTGTAATACTCCTACAAGGTCAGCACACGTCTCTGATAAGGCACAGTGTTCTCAGTTGGCTTGATATTGTTGGGTTCTTGTGTCGGATCATCGAAATGATCAAGGCAATCCACAAAGGTCATGTCCGACTCAATGATAGCTTCTGGTCGTGAGTCCTCTCTAGAAGCTGTCGTGGTGGTGGTGCAAGCAGTAGGCGGTGTGTGGTTGTAGGAAGTCTCTAAACCAATGGTCGTCTGGACAGTCGATATCTCAGGTGTAATAGAGAGATGTGACTCAACTGTCTCTCGAATGTCACGACTGTCTGCAACTTTACGGGTTACCTTGGAATATCGTGTGTCCTCAAAGATCGGGTGAGGTCGGAGTGCTCCCAATGCAGAGAAATCGATCTCCCGAGTCTCACAATCTATAGTTGCCTTAGCCAAGGCTAAGAACGGCTTCCCAAGAATGATCGAAGACTGGGTGAACTCTTCTCGGTGCTCAATGTCAATGATCGTGAAGTCTATCTCCAGTAGAGCACCTTGGAAAGTGACGATGACTGAAATGGTTCCTCTCGACTGTTTAATGGTCCGATCTGCCAACTGAATGATCTCTCTTGACTTCTTGGCAGATCCGAGTTTGAGCTTGGCAAACACGGAGGTCGGGAGGATATTAATCGGTAAGTCATGATCGATTCTTGCATGGGTGAATGTGGTATCTTTGATTTCACAATCAAATCTAGGTAACCGTTTTACTCTGCGGCTCTTGATTTTTCTCCCTATCATCAAAGATGTGGCCATAGACACTATATGTATCTCAGTCCTTGTTCTCTTATTGCCCGACCTTTTAGGCATCAATTTACTTCTCACAAATCTTTTAAGGTCGGGAAAGTGCTCAATGGCCATTATTAAGGGAAGCTCAAAAATCAACTTTCTATCCAATGCTTCCCTAACCGCAGGATCCATTTTTTTTAGATCTTTTCCTTTTTCAATTTTTATGGTATTTTCTAAGTTTTCAATTTTTTTGGTCTTTTTAATAGGTGAAGGAGGACTAGGAGAATGTACAGACTCTGGTTTGGAGGGAAAGTGGTTAGTAGAAGAGGGAGGTAGAAGGGACTCCAGCTGTACATGACGTGTGGTCAATCCAGTGTCTTCCAGGTTTTCAAGATTCAATCCGTGAAATCCATGATCCACATTCCTACCTGGACTCTTGATCGGTCTACAAATGCCATCCTCCAATAAGTTCTCATTACACCTCATGAGAGAAGTCTGTGCGATTGGAGGATACTGCTGAGAATTCGGGCTCTTATACTCAACACACCTTGACTCAGGCGTGTAATACTAGGTTGAGTATGGCCCTTCTGTATGGCAGATATTGGTCAGAGCCTCATAAGGCGGAGTCAGTAGACAGGGAGTCTGTAGATCAGTCGCATGAATCCAATCCCCTGTATATGTCGGCTCTCCGAATGGGTGATATGAAGGTTGGTCAATGTGGTCTCTATCACTCAGGTCAATCAAGTCAGGAAGATCGTACGGTGCAGGCCTCTCCATTCGGTTTGTCTGATCGACCATGTTGTACCCTAAGGTTAAGTCGGGATGTGTATATAGCAATTGTTGTTCTGTCCCAACTCGAGGTGAAAATGAGGTATATGGGGTCAACTGATTATGCCAATCATTCATCTCAGCAGTCGCTTGCTCTTCGATTGGTTCCTTGATTCCAGCAAGCAGACAAGAATATGGTGAGTCAGAACAGAGTGGTTGTGGGTCATGGGTGTAAGAATGTAGGGTAGGTGAGAAGGACGAAGAAGTGTGGAAGTCAGTCGGAGTTCTGACTTCGCGGTTGGGGTGTGGGTATGAAGAGGAATGAGAGGGTGGAGATGATCGAAATATGGTCGAAGAAGAATGACGTGGATATGATGACCAATATTCTGACATCTTGGAGGGAAAATAGGAGAATGAAGCGGATCGAGGAAGAAAGCGTGCAAGTGCACCGAATAACACACAAAACAAACAAACACAAGAGCAAACCCTGAGTTCACCTACTCAACACAGTGATGGTCGCAAAAGTCCGACCGTTTATCTTTTCAATTTTATCTAGGTGATAAATCAAGATATAAATCCAATTACGCAAGGCTTAATAATTAGGTTTTGGGCACTATCCTAGGGATGCGCCTCACCTCTCAACTATCACAATTAGCCAAGCATACAATGAGGGTTTTGCTCTCCCAAAATAAGTGTTAGTTTTAATCAGTTTTTTTTGTCAACTCTGATTAGCAGTCCCGATTTTAAGTTTGGTTATCACTTGATTAGTCCACCAAACAAAGCACGCCTAACGATCAGTCCCGATTTCCTTTTAACCTAAGTTTCAAAAACCAAGGGGAGGGAGTCGAGAAAAAAACCGATGCAAATAATGAAATCAATGATGCATGCCCAGTTCAGAAGACTTACAGTGATCCTCGCGCTCTACATGCGGGATGCAAGGCAGAATTGAAATTTTATACTATATGAATGTAAACGAGAAAACCGTTCCTAGACAAGCAGTTCTATTAGCGAGTGATGAACAAGTTAAATTTGACTAATAGCCCAGCGGTCTAAGTGCGTCTCGTTAAATGTGATGTGTGGTCCTAAATATTACGAGCACAAAGCAATCAAGATAATCTAATAAAAATGCTCTAAGAGCCGCGAGTGCAAGTCCTATTCTACGTCAATCAACCACACGACCACGAGCAGGTCCAAAGTCCAGTCCGGATACAAACGCGAGCTCTCAAACAAGAGCCGCTGGAAAGAGCGAATTACCTAAGTTATTACAATAATTACAAAAATTCTCTCAAAAATAAACTAATTCTCCTTGGTCTTCAGCAGTCGACGCGCGTCACGTCAGTCGACCTCCTATGCACTCCAAGTTCACCGGGCCCTCGCAAGGAAAATAAAATTTATGTTAGAGAGATAAAACAAAATATATACAAAAATATGAAGAGAAATAATTGCAAGAAAATGAAATAAATAAAAGTGGCTCGGGGGTCAGACTACTGGAGAAAGCGAAAATCTAAATCCAAAATTTTAAATTAATCCCTAAGCTGTTTGTCTCCCCGGCAACGGCGCCATCTGACGGGTCGCTAAATACGATAACTAATTCGTGTTCGTTGTAATACGTGTACTTAGCAATTCGGTCAAAACCGAGAGAAGATCTCCGTGAAGAGTTTCTCGGCTTAATTTATATCCTGGGCAAGTCCGGGGTCGAACACAGGGAGGCAAAGGAACAACTTGGGTTTTAATTCGAAAACTTAGATCTAGATTTCCAAGCGGTATATTTTTTAATTTTTTTAATGCAAATAGGATGCCAAAATGCACAATGCGGGTGAACTAATATACTAAGAAAGCATACAACTTAGCCAAATTAATTTTAATGCTAAATCAATTCAATTAACCAAATTATATTTTTCCTAGCATCCTAATCCAGAGATGAACACAAAACACATTTTTTTGGAATTTTAGGGGTTAAAATGCAACAATGAAAAATACACACTTTTTATGGGTATTTTTGCAATTTTTAACACAAAAAGTAAGCAAAAATTATGAAAAAATTACTGGAATGAAAACATGATGCAAGGAGACTACAGTAATTTTTTTGGATTTTTTTGATAAGTTATGAATTTTTTATGAATTTTTTAGTGAAATCAGAGTGACAGTGAGTAAATAATTTCTAATAAATCCACCTTATCAAATTAATCAAAGTGTGAATTATCTCAGAAAGATATTTAGATGTAGAATCCAGGAGATTTGAAATTTCGTAAAAAGGATATACGTGGATTTAATTAAAAATCAAACACTAAAAACACTCTACAATTTATTTCAGGCACAAGACAACTCCATTTTAGATGAAATTTGGATAGTAAATTAATTACATGTCAGGGCATCAATCCTAATTTTTGTGGAATTTTTAGAGCAATAGTGTGTGAGATATAATTTTAAGAGTCCAATTTGGGTAAAATATCAAGAATTTCAGTTGAACATTTTTAATTAATTACCCACACATGATAAAAATATAAATAAATATCCACACTGTAGAGAATTAGTTGCTCAACACAATGCCATTTTTTATTGAGTAAAACGATGCAAGATTGATGTCCAAATTTATAGTCAAACACAAGGGTCTTTGTGCAAATTCTGTAAACAAAATAAACAAGCAACTATATACAAGGACCGTCTTGAAATTACATAAACTTAAGATTAAATATATGCAATTTTTTACAATAAAAAAAAAGAAAACCTTTCTTCTTCTTCCTGGGAGGGCACGAAGAAGAACCCAAATGGGGGCGGTTGGCGTCGGCGACGGCGGCGCCGCGCTCGGCCACGCGCAGCGGCGGAGGCGTGGGCGGCGACCTGCTGTGATGAGGAAGGCCGGTGGAGGGGCGGCGAGGCGGATGGGCTGGCGAGGACGCGTCGGTGCGGAGGACGAACTTGGGGGGGGGGGGGGCGCTTGAGATGGGCGGCGGGGGCGCCGCTCTCCTCGCGGCGGTGGTTAGGAGCGCCGCCCGCGTGGTGGGGAGCGGCGGATGACGGCTGGGGGAGGGGGGCGGCGGCTTGGCCGCTGCTGCTGCCGTGAAGGAGATGGGCAGCGGCGGTGGGATGCTTCCCACTGCTGCTGTCGTGATTTTTTTAATTTTTTTAATGTTTTGATTTTAAAAAAAAATTGTAAAGATAAATTTTTTTGTTTTATTTTTTTAATTTTCTTTAAACAAGAAATATAAACACAAACATATGAGGAACAAAATGATAGGATGATGATGGTGATGAAGGTGAAGATATATAAAAAAAACAAGGAAACAAAATAACAAGAGAAATGAGGAGAATTACTTACCTGATATTCGCCGGATTTGCGGAGCAGCTACGCTGGACTCCTATCGTCGCCTCGATCGGATTGGCGAAATAAAATCGAAGAGGCTACGTGAGCTCGATGAGGAACTCGTGACTCGGAGCGGAGCTCCGCGAATCTCGCCTGAAAGAGGTCGTCACTTGAGGAAGACGTTTCGCCGCTTTCACCAACGCCACGTTCCAAGCTCTCTCCTTTTTCTATAAGAATGGCGGATGCGAAAAAATGAGGATGTACAAATGAATATAAAGAGAAGAGAAAGAGAGGTTAGAATGGTGGTGGTGTTGAATGGGAAGTTGTATTATTGGTGGAGTTGAATGTGAGGTTGGTGGAAGAATATGGAGTGGAATGGGAGTTATTAAAAATGGTGGAGTTGAATAGAAGTTGGTGGTAGAGAAGTTATTGTAGAGAATGGGAAAAAAATAAATAAATAATGATATAAAGTATGTTACTTTAAATACAACAAAAAATAAAGAGGGAAAAAAATAGTGGTGAATTTACAAGTAAATACATACAACATGTACATTTTTTGTTTGCTTTTTTAATATGTATTTTTTTTATCTTTTAAGTAAGAGATATTTACAACGAAAAAATACAATAAAATACAATAATCAAAATACAACACAATCATAATTTTTTTGTATTTTTAGTAATTGAGAAAGATAAAATAAAATAAAAAATGACTAAAGAATGAATATATACATAATGTACAATGTACATCTAGGTCCCAAAACCCAACTTTTGCAAATAAGCTCCGATTTTAATGAAACCACTTCCGTTGGATAGATAATTTTCTAATTTGAACTTTAAAAGTGAGTTTGGTGAATTTGAAGTTCATACGGAGTGGGAATTTAGTTTGGAAGTTGGACTTTACGACTTTTTCTCTTTGGGATCTAGGAGCATTTATTTGAGGTAAAATTTATTTTGTATTTTTGTATTTTTATATACATTTTTATAAACAAGTTAGAGAAAGAATTAGGTAAAAAGGAGTTGAAATGAAATTATTAAAAATACATGAAGTTTTGGGCTATTTACAAGTATAAAACTCCTTTATTTTTGCGGCTTTTTAGTGTTAATTTATTTTATACAATCTTATATACAATAAATAGTGTATTTTATTTACAAGAGTTATTTTGTTAATTTATGTATTTTATGGACATTTATTTGGAATTTTACTCAGGGATTTTGCTAAGATCAAGATATTGCGATGATGAATTGCGGATTCATCACCAGTCTGAATCATCAAGCCCATCGAGACACCATAAATTCTTCTCTCTGGAGAACAAAGTAAATCAGATCCACCCCCTAGATATGGTGACCCACTTTGTTAGTAGAACCTTATTCATAGCATCCACGCTAAGAACTCTCATACCACCATCGCCTTCATCCAACATTATTGTATTTCAGCTTATTTATGGGGTACCCTGCGACTCCCCTAAACTAGCCTAGAAGAAGCACCGCATGCAAACCTTCAACCGTACACAAATCACAATTGGAAGAAATCGAGATGATAAAAAGAAAACGGAGATTGTTGAGAGCATTGCTTTCAAGAACACTAAATAATGACATTTTCTCAACAAGCAGGAATCACGCCAACCCTAAAGCTTGCGCTCCAACATCTCCACTATGGGAAGCCAGTTGGACTGTCGGAATCGAACATGCACCAATGGTATTTCCAAATAATTGATTGGCAGGGCTCCCTGCTGACAATGTAGCAAAGCCCCATAAGCCCCATCTCTAACTTCATTAGTACAAAGGGTACAAAAAAGGACTTCTCGTTGTTGATCTTGAGGCCTGACACAGAACCAAATTATCCAAGACCATTGTTATTCCTTGTGCAGAGCGCTTCTACCACAAGAACAAAGAGTAATGGGGATATCATGCAGCCCTATCTAATTCCCCTCTATGGTTGGAAAAAACCACTTTATTGCCTTCCATTCACAAAAACTGAGTAAGTTGTCTTTGTCACGCATCTCTTCATCCAAGCAATACCCTCATCAAGGAAGACACATCGGGAATGGGAAGCTTAGATGAATTTCTAGCTAACACAATCATATGTGTTGGAAAAATCCACCTTCCATAGCATGCCTTTAACACCCATCCACTTTCAATCTAAAATGATCCCTGAGGCGATGACCATGCCATCCATCATGTGTCTGCCAGGAATAGAAGTCATCTACGAAATATCGATGATAGATTCCAGGACCTCTAGCAGTCTATTTGTTAGTACCTTCACCACAATGAGGTAGGTGCCATTCGACAGGGCAATAGGACAGAAGTATTCCACCATACTTACCACCTCCTTTTTGGGTAATAGAAAAGGAAGAGATTGGTTCAGCCTCTCAAAACCATGATTCTCCATCCTCAGCTCTTCCACCATTGCTCAGAACATCTAAATCAACCATATTCCAGAACTCATGGAAGAAAAAAAATCAGAAAACCATCCGAACCCGAAGAACCGTCCAAATTCAAGTCGAAAACTACAGCAAGAGTACGACTGCATGCATCACAGGAGGCATCACTCTATCTCGCCACCTCGTTGGATGGAAATTAAGAACAATTTATTGTTAAGGATAAAGCATTGGCCAAAAATGCTGTTTTTTTCAAGAATTCTTGGGACTTGATTAAAAATGGCATGGCCAAGCTTTTTAACTCTCTTTCAAAACATTGAAAGCTTTCAAATAATGTTCAAGCTGATATACAGTGTTATGTACTACTCTAACTTTGAAAAAAGATTCTTTGGTACACACTGATTGTACCTTCTAAGCTTGTGATTGGAAAAAGATACTTCTGCCCAACCTAGGCTGAGGGAGAGTTGCAGGGAGTAAAACAAAAAACCGATTCAGGCCTTGTGATAACATTTGTCGATGCAACTATGGCCGTCATTGGCAAAGCGCACGATGTTGGTGTCGAGGAGACTGGACAAACATCGGACTTCCATGATAGATAACTACTGGGGTTAAGTTATAAAGTTAGGAGGAGATGAATGCTTGGCAAGGGTCAAAGGAGGTTCACATGGGTAAAGTTTTGTGATAAAGTCATAAAGATGTCTGATTGCAGATGATTCAAAGAAGTCTGTAGGCAACACTTTTGTTGATGAAGAGGCTGTTGGTATGCATGGATACGAATAAGGCTGCTAATTGAATTGTAAGGAATGAAACCATGTTCAAGTTCTGTTCGGTACACAGGTTTGAAAGCTTGAGTTCAAGTTTGGTTCGATAAAGGTTAGGTAGCATTATGTTCGAGTTCGATTCGATAATAATTCGTTACAATTTACCTCAAGAAAAGCTTGTTATAACGTATAAGCTCAAAATTAATTTGAAATTTGAAGTTCAATATTTAAGCTCGATGAGCATTAATAAACATATAAATTGTTTCAATTTGAAAAGGAGGTTTTGTTGATGACAAAATCAAAGTTGAAAATTAGCAATCCATTGTTTAGTTTATCTTACAACCATAAAACTTTTTACATGAGTGCAAATATACAATATACATGCATACATATACAATCAAACATGAACATTTATAGAACAACCATATGTTATTTTCATGCACAAGTCATTAAGATGATCAACTAAAATTTGTAAGTTCATGTTCTGTTCATTTAGAAACTAACAAACTTTCACTACAAGGAAAACAAGTTGTGGCTACAGAATTACGCTCATAGATGTGGGGCTTGTGGCCACAGAATTGGGCTTTGACCATTACATGTCGTGGCCAGTAACCGTAGGTACAAGTCTCATCGTGAGAGTTCTCTAACCACGAATATGTCGTGGCCACTACAAGTAACCACAAATCTTGTCGTGGCCACAGCTCTTGCATGAATATCCTCCTTAAATATTTGAAGACTTTGGCTACGGAATTGTAGTTACGAGAGACTAGTGGCCACACAATTATCATGGCAACAAGTTTCCGGAGCCACATTCCGTGACCAGAATTCGTTTTTCTTGTAGTGTTTTATAAAGTATTACCGAAGAAACTCTTATCAAGTACGAGCATGTTTGATTCCATTAACAGCCCTAGATGTGAGTGGAGTGACCTCATATAATTTGACAGTGTCTACTAAAGGCAAATTTATGAGAAGTAGATAAATTTGTGAGAGGTCGGAGGTGCACATCTAATCCATGACATTGTTGTCAGTGTAGGGACGCAATTCCTTGTGGAAGAAGTGGCGGATCACCCTAGTACAAAATTGGGTCATGCACAAGTGGGGCATCGGAGGTGGACATGTTGCGAGGTAATTCGATGGTGAGGCGGGATGTGTTGGTGACTGCGATTGCCACCACCATACCAGGCACAACACCCCCATTGGCAGGGTATCATAAGCACTCCAAGCTATGACGATTCATGAGCTACTCCAATGTATAAAACAACAGACTCCCGAGCTTTGGCAATACACTCGCTATGATACCAAGTCAAACCAAGAAGAAGAGGAAGATGGAAGCAACACACAATCTGCACTTATTACAAGGACTTGTATAGGCATATATTGTCAGAGCAAGAAGATGAGAGGGAGTTACAAGAAGGGAGACGAAAGTTAAACCACTAGGACAAACTTCCTAGGGGACAAAATCGTAAAAAGACTCGACTCACTTAGGGGTCAAGTTACAGGTCTCGAGTTACAGGTCTAACACCCCAACAAGCACACCTATCTAGGCCTAGAGCGACGTCCCTTCGACAACACCCCCATCCATCCATCCATCTCCATTAGTGTTTCCCTTCTATTACCTCGTTATAACTTGCTAGGATGGAAACGGTGTCTTGTATTGATGTATCTATGAGTAGAAAAAATTATCCAAAGCATAAGAGGCTCTACAGATTGCTGGAGGCTAAAGGGCGGAAGGTATCATCATAGGCAGAGGCTCTATACATTGCTGGAGGAAAAAGTGTAGGAGGTATCATCATAGGCAGAAGGGCAAGAGCTGCCAGCAGGGAATGTTAAGGAGGTGAAGCAGGGATGCCATGAAAGAAAGGGGACAAGGGCCCGCCGACGTAGGTGGAGGAAGGAACTTGGTCACTGCAGGGCTGCTGGAGGTCACAAGGAGGCTACTTTCATTATAAACAAAACTCACTAGGGTTAAGATACTAGACTATATCCAATCCTTCCTTTAAAGATGTATCAAAAAACTGTAGAACTAGTTGATCCTTAGGATAATGCTTTCAGAATAGGACCATGTAGAGTTCACTGATCCTTGGGAGAAGTATTGGTATCTGATCCAGATCTACTCAGTAAATTTCTAGTTGCAGTTTACAGTAAGGCTTTCCAAAAGGCTAATCTTTTGATATTACCTACATTACTTATTGTCGTCTGCAGAACAAGAAGTTCGCCTTAGATCAGCGACGAAACTTCTAGTGATCTATTTTTATAGGCAATGATAGATAAAAAGTTAAACACTCACTGTGGTTATTGTTTCACAGGAGAACATAACCTTCACAATAACGGAACCCGTATGTAATCCTTCAGCATGCACGTCCACAAGTAATCTAAGGGCAGATATTTTTGACACGGCCTTATGGTGAATAGACATGGAAAATTTTTCACAGATAAAAGGCATCATACACTAACAACAAAGAAAAGATTAAGATTATAGTTAGATGGAAGTTTTCAGAGCTTCTACATAAGAAATCGAGTTATGGACAAGTGGATAAGCTAAATACTGAACAGGTCTTTCCCTTCCCCATTTAAATTCTTCCACGAATATGGCAAGAAGCAAGGACAGGTCAACTATCACAAAACTTGAATGGGGACAGACTTCAGCTTTATACAACACCAGATGGGAGGCGCAACACAAGTTGACCACCCATGAGACTGCCATCAAAGAAACAGAAAGACCAAAACAAAATTAGAGAAGCGTAAAATTCAATGAAAGATGCAAGTAGTAAAAGCGAACTTGAACCACATTGTAGGCTTACCTTCTAACATAATAATAGCAGAAATCAGCAAGGATAAATGTCTGCACAATTTCAGCAAGAAGAACCATTGGAGGCCACAGGCCATAACCTAATGCTGTCAGCAAGCGTCCACGGGTATCCATGACCTGTAGGAAGTTGTGAACAAGGTTATATTTCAATATCGACATTGTATCAAAAAGTTCGAAAATGAATATACCAGGAATATATTGTAGATGTCAACTAAATCATGAAAATCTTTCAGAAAAAAAACATTTTTATTTTACAAATTAAGATTGGCATGCTTTAGCATTCAACATTTTTTATGGCTTTTTAGAAGAAAGCACATCCTAGTAGGGGACTGGTGCACAAGATTTATGGAGGGGATGTCTGGTTGGGATATTTACACCCATAATCCTGAGTAATTTTGTAATTATATACATAACCTTGGATAATCACGAATTACATGCAAGATCCTAAATAAATGCGCAGTTTATCCATTAACCAATCTATGATCTAACGATTGGATCTAATCAAAAGAAAAAAAGGAAAATATCTCACCCCTTGGTCTAGCACCTACAGCGGTGTGACTTTCCGTTGTGGGGGGGGGGGGGGGGGGGGGTTGACGATGGTGGAAGATGGGGGGGAGGGCATCGACAGGGGCTTGCAGGCGACAGGTGGGACGGGGGCTTGCAGGCAGCGAGGGGGAGAGGGGGTGCTTTGATGATGGTGGAGGGCAACGACGGACTGGAGCTTGCAGGCAGGGGAGAGGGGGGGTACGGGGGCTTGCAGGGGGGCCTTCGACAGGTGCTTGCAGCGAGTGGGGTGGGGGGCTTCGACGGCTGGGGGGAGGGGAGGGGGCTTCGACAGGTGTAGGCAGAACAACAGGGTTTCGATCGGGGTGTGGGGTGTGGGTGCTTCCTGCATGCGGAGAGGCGAGGCAGCAGAGGGAGATGGGGGAGGGCGGCTTCGACGCGGGTGCTTCCAAGCGACAGAGGGACGTGGGCTTGCAGGCGGGGAGGCGAGGAAACAGGGGGGGGTGCTTCGAGTGCAGGCAAACATCAGAACGGGGGAGGGGGTGCTTCAAACACAGGTGCTTCCATGCGGCGGAGGGATGTCGGCTTGCAGGCGGGAAGGCGAGGCAACAAAGGGGGGGGGGCTTCAAACACGGGTGCTTGCAGGTGGCGGAGGGATGCCTGCTTGCAGGCGGAGCGACGAGGCAATAAAGGGGGTGTGCTTCAAACACGAGTGCATCCATGCAGTGGAGGGATGCCAGATTGTAGGCGGAGGGTGCTTCCGGGCAACGAAGGGATGTGGGCTTGCAGGCGGAGAGACAAGGCGAAGGAGGCTTGCAGTCGACGGAAGGGAGGGAGGGGGAGGAAGAGGTGGGTGATGGAGGATGAAGGAGAGGAGGGGGATGGAGGAGGAAGGAGATGGTCTCATTTGTAAATAATGGGAACTTAAAGGGTATAAAATGTCAAATATTTGATGGATACCTTCATATTTAACGAGAAATTGGATGGAAGTTAGCATGGGGTTATGGGTGTAAGAGTTAAGTATTATTCAGGGTCCCGGATGTAATCCGTGATTATCCATGATTACGTTTATAATTACGAAATTACTCAGGGCTACGGGTGTAAATATCCCTTTCTGGTTTCTCCTTTGCAGTATGAAGATAGAGACTGTGGAACATATTTTTCTTCTATTGCGAAATGACTTAATCAATGTGGGGCGCACTTGGACTTGATTGGGTGAACCTTGCAAGTTTCGAAGGCTTTTGGGACTCTCTTCTCTTGGCAAAGAACAAACCAAGAACGCAACTTCTTCTTCTTGTTGCAACTTGGGCTTTATGGTTAGCTAGGAATGGTGCACTTTTTGGCGCACAATGCATTTATCTTGATAATGTATTATCTCATGCTAAAACTCTTCTTGAGTCTTGCCTTCTATAATTACCTCCTCTTCGCTTCTTATAATATATTTGAGGCGGACACCATAGCGTGTTTCCCCCTTTTTTGGTTTCAAAAAAAAAAAATACTTCAACATTCAAAGCAAATTCTTCTGAAAATAAAAGCAGGAAGATGAGGATCAGTGTTCATGAAATCAGCCGCACGGGCCGCATATGCCCGCGCGACATGCAGACCGCACCGATTTCATGAATCAGTGCATTATGCGCCCGTCCCGCATATACGGCCCGCATATGCCCCGCTTATGCCCCGCATATCCCGCATATGCCCCGCATACTGCTCCAGCAGCTCCAACTTTTCGATCTTCTCTTTCTGGTCCTTACCGTAGCTCTACCTCTTCCTTCATTCAATTGTAAGAATATGACATGCATTTCTATACAATTGCAATGCATTATACCAATATGTATATGCAATGTTTTATATTTTTCTCATGTATTGTTTTCACGAGAATATGCAATGTGTCGTCGAATATTTTTATATATGTCGATTGAGGTTTTGCTCATGTAGTGCATGTATGTGTATTGAAGTTTTGTTATTGCGAATCATCTAATACGTGAAGTTTTTATGGCAAATATTTTTTTGTGATTAAATATGAGGCAATTGAAAGCATATACACACACCCATCTCACAATAATTGTTTTTCTTAGATCTTCTTTAACTCCACTTAGATACATAAATCCAGTGGTAATGTTACTCACAGATATTTATTTTTAATTTAAAAATTAGAAAACCGCGTAGAACCGCATATACTTCGCATATACCCCCGCATACCGCTTATTCAGTATTCAGTGACATGTCCGAACGCATACGCATACCGCTTTCCTGAACCTTGATGAGGATATATAACCTTCGTCTCTCGATAATTCCGGAAATATGCGAGAAAAGAAGGCAAGCAGATAAGTGATCAAAGTATCAGCTACAAGTCTAAAGGAGCACATGGCAAGACCAATGCCCACTTTAGAAAGAAGAAAAGAAGGAAACCAAGGAGATTCTTAGGTCAATAAATAAGACACATTGCACTCTAATTAGGCATGAAATAATGTATTTTGGACCAACACTAGCATGCATTATGTACTGTGCTACTAGATGTGAAATAACCTAACATCAATTATTATGTTTTGTGTTTTACAACTAAGTGCAAGCTTTTAATTTACTAGTAACGTAAAAATAAAAAATTAGTGACTACTACTTACTAAATTAATAACTAACCTTGGATTTCAAGTAAAAGTGCTTGGGTCTCGAGTTTAATTTTTTATTTATAATAATAAAACTCAACTACGGTACAAAAAAACTATATATTAATTCTAACTTACAATTAGCATTAATGACACGCATATATAAACTTTCCTAATTACCACCACGACCTTTGAAACAACCTAATTTCCCCCTCGAACCCGTAAACTTACTCGGTCTTACCCCACAGACCCTGCCGTTAATTTGAATCTGCGTGGGTTAACTAGCTTGGGTTTAAGTTGAGCTAATCAAACCCTAGCAAATCCAATGGTATTTTTTCACTCTCTCTCTCTCTCCTTCTCTCCCCCTCCTTCTCTCCCCAGCCGTCACATACTCCACGAACACGTCGTACCGCCTGGTTACGGGAGGCGGCAACGGCTCGTATGCTGGAGGTGGCGGCTCGTTTACTGAAGGCGGTGGTGATGGAGCTTCACAGGGATCACAGGGTACCGGAGAAGGTGTTGGTAGGAGTTCTGGAGGAGGTGGCGGAGGTGTTTCGTAGGGTTTGGGATGTGGAGGCAGCGGAGGAGGTGGCAGCAATGGAGGATATGAACAGTTGTGGTGGACTGGAGGTGGCTCAATACACATCGTCAGCGGAGGGGGCGGCGTTGGAGATGGGTATATCGGTGGTTGTGGTCGTGCTTCCTTGAGGAGATTGGGGTGCTGAGAGAGCTCACCGTGCTCGATATTTTTTTAATAAAAGAGAGGGTGATCTCCTGAAGAGAGAGTCACCGCAATGACCGCTTCATTAAAAGATTTTGGAGTACATACCCTGGCAATCCAGGAGTTATACAAAGCTTTACAGTGCGCTACAACATTTTTTGAGTAAAAGCTTTGATTTTTGAACACCACATCATTTCACCCTAACCAAATCGCCTATAGAACAATAAAAGGTTTGGAGCAATCGTCCGATGGTCTGATCCCCACCGCCCGAACTGACGTCAAAAAGGCGTCTATCCCATACGTCGCAACCCACAGAATCCCTGCCTCCTTCCAAAAATGTGCCGATGTCGGGCACTTGAAGAACAAATGATCCGAGTCCTCCTCCATCCTGTGGCATCTGTCGCAGAGGGTGTCTTCAACGCCTAAGGTCCTCCCCTCCTCGTTTTATCGCACAAGCAGTCTCTTCTCAAGCACCATAAGAAGACTGTGATCTTGCAAGGTATCTTAGCTGCCTAAACTACCTTCATGTCCTGGCACCGTGCTCGATGTTAGCTTCAATGAGTGTGTATTGTGCGGGAGGGGCGGGACCAGCTGAAGGAGAAGATGAGCTCGATGACGCGGCAAGAGGGTTGGTGCGGGGGAGCTCGGAGATGGTGGGGAAGGGGAGGGGAGGCAGCGGGGAAGGGGAAGGAGAGGGGAGGTGGTCTGTGAGTTTTGGTTTGGGGTCGTCTATAGGCTTCTTGGGGAGGAGGGAGTGCTTGAGGGAGTGGAGGGCGGTGCGGCAACTGCCGGGGAGGAGGTGGACGTCGGAGGTGGAATTGAAGCGGCAATAGAGAGCTTTGACCCACCCGTTGGCCATTGGTAGGAGAAGGGAGAAAAGGTGATGGAGGAGGGCGAGGGGGAGGTCAGGAAGGAGGATGGCGAGGGCTGAGATCGAGGAGGAGGAGGACGAGGGCAACGGAGATCGAGGAGGTGGTGGATGCTGGGTGGGAAAGGGAGACGAGGAGGAAGTGAGAGGGAGTGACATTCAATGTAAATTTGATAAACAAAATGGGTATAATGTAAAAGAATATAACGGAATCCGGTTAGTTTTAACATGTAAATGGATGGAGGTTAACCGCATGGTCTGTAGGGTAAGGGTTAGTAAGTTTACAGGATCAAGGGGAAATTAGGTTGTTTCAACGGTCGTGGAAGTAATTAGCAAAGTTTATAGGGTTTGCCGGATAAAAATAAAAAATTAGTAACTACTACTTACTAAATTAATAATTAACCTTGGATTTCAAGTAAAAGTGCCTGGGTCTTGACTTTAATTTTTTACTATAATAATAAAACTCAACTAAGGTAAAAAAAACTATATATTAATTCTAACTTACAATTAGCATTAATGACATGCATACTGGCAACAAATCTAGGGGGTGTATTTAATTCTTCTTTTGTATTTCGATGATATCTCTGAGACAAATCGATATATCGTTGTTATATAAGGATATGATGACCAATATACTGGAAACGGATATATAGGTTGTACCAATACCTAATGTCTAATCGATTATATAGATGATATGACTTTTATCACTTGCGTCCCTCTTAACTTCTGCAATTTCAATCGTACCCCTCCCTTTTTTGGAATATCAGTTGTGCCCAAGGTTTGAAAAAACGAAAGGCGGAACGAGGCGGTCTCCTTGGAATCGAGGCGAGGCGTAGCCTCGAGGCGGTCGAGGCGTAAGCCTCAGTCATATATAGAAAAATATGTATAAAACTACAATTATATGTCTCTTTATGTAATTATATGTTCTCTGCCCAATATATAATAATTTACACTACAAGATATGATGAAATAATAAAGATAAGAACCCCAAAATAGAAAGATATACAAATGTATGAGAATGCATATGTTAGTATTCATCAGAATTCTAACTCTCTAACCCAAGTTGAAGAACTAGTGTATGCACCCCTCCTGCCATAACATACCCCAACAAGACGGGGGTCTCGCTGCCCGGTCAGCGAGCCTGGGGGGGGGGGGTCTAGGGGGGGACCGGACTTTGCTCGCTTTTTCCTTTGCCTTTCAAGGATTGCTGGTCCTTTTTCCGATCACGCATCCAATCGAAGGAGATCTTCCAAGATGAGGAGATCTTCCAAGACGATGCTTTTAGTAACTTTGGGTATATGCGAACATTAGATTTGAGCTATACCGACATTGCAGTGCTGCCAAGTTCAATTGGTCGCTTGAGAAGCCTGCGCTTCCTTGGTCTGAATTCATGTAGAAAACTCCAGGCACTACCCGAGTCCTTCGGGGAATTGATCAGCCTGCAGCATCTCTATTTAGACGAACTTACGTCCTTCTGCATGCCTGCCGGAATCTCAAAGCTAACTAGTTTAGAAACCCTGCCGATATTTAAGGTGGGAAGAAAGAATGATGATGCTAAAATTCAAGAACTTAGTTTAGAAACCCTGCCGATATTTAAGGTGGGAAGAAAGAATTATGATGCTAGAATTCAAGAACTTGGACAGTTGGTGAATTTACGAGGTACGCTTTCTATAATGGGCCTTTGTAATGTTACATCCGAAGATTTAACATCACAGATTTTGGGCAATTTGGAATTCCTTCGAGAGCTGACCTTGTGTTGGTCTTCTGATTGGGATGGATCTAATGACCAATCTTCAAGTTATCATCAAGGTTTGAAAAAACGAAAGGCGGAACGAGGCGGTCTCCTTGGAATCGAGGCGAGGCGTAGCCTCGAGGCGGTCGAGGCGTAAGCCTCAGTCATATATAGAAAAATATGTATAAAACTACAATTATATGTCTCTTTATGTAATTATATGTTCTCTGCCCAATATATAATAATTTACACTACAAGATATGATGAAATAATAAAGATAAGAACCCCAAAATAGAAAGATATACAAATGTATGAGAATGCATATGTTAGTATTCATCAGAATTCTAACTCTCTAACCCAAGTTGAAGAACTAGTGTATGCACCCCTCCTGCCATAACATACCCCAACAAGACGGGGGTCTCGCTGCCCGGTCAGCGAGCCTGGGGGGGGGGGGGGTCTAGGGGGGGAGTAGGTGCGCTCCCCCCCTGCGGGGGTGTGGGGGCAGCGCCCCCGGCGAAATTTTTTTATTAGAGATTTTATTTCTATTCAGATATATGGATTTGTTTGTATGAGAATGTACATGCCCTCCCCTTGAATTCTATCTTGTTTGTCCTTCTCAGTATATTGCATAGCTTATTGTGTAACAACTCCTTAAATTATGTTTACAAGTAATGCTTTAAATGATATTTGCGGATTTGCGGATTTGTATGTTGCCTTAAATTAAGAGTTTTTGACATAATTGGACATGTTTAATGGTAAATATGAACATGAAAGTGACCAAATTTAAGCATTCATCTTGTATATTTATATCCTAAACAACTAGACTTTTATAAACATATGAAATTACTAATAGGATAAATGATTAACATAACAAATATTTTGAAAATAAAAAAACGCCTCAGGGACCGCCTCGCCTCCGCCTCGACCGCCTCGACCGCCTCGACCAACTGAGGCGTTCGCCTCTCAGAGCCCCCCTGAGGCGGCCGTTCTGGGGCGGTTTTAGGCCGCCTCGCCTCGAGGCGTACGCCTCGTGCGCCTCGAGGCGCGTTTTTTTGAACCATGGTTGTGCCCCTACTTTCTAGAAATTTTATCACGTGTACCCCTTGGGTTAGTTGCTATACATCCATGTCTTAAACGGGCGCTAACTTTTAAACATGAGTAATTAGAAACAAAACATAGGGTAGAAATGTAATTTTTGATACATTTTTCTTCTTTTCTTCTTCCTCTAATCGAATTTTACACTCTATCCTTTGCAACTACATGACATTAGAACCCTATCTTCCTCTTTCCACGCCAAGATCTTATCTCCACACTATCCCCATACCCACTCAAGTACCTTATCCTCTTCCCAATCTGCAAAAACCATCCCCATCCTCTGTTGCAAACCTCTGCTGCCACCTTATCTGCACTGAATGTTGCACAACCACCATCATCTCATGTTGTCCTTTTTTAGTGTCCCTTTCCTATAAGTATCACCATGGAACCCCAAGATAGAATCATTTGCCATTAGGAAGGGACTTCACTTCTTGCTTTCGATTCTTCTTATGATAGGATATTGAATCATCGAGGTCATCAAAAGGAGAAGAACCCATGTTGGATCGGATTTTGGTGGCTCTTTATCCAGCTAAAACGAAGCACCTGAGCTTCATTCTAGCTTCATCACCGCTGCCTGTTGATTTGAGGCAAAAATATGAACACCAGAGCTCAACCTCCATGTGTTATATCACCTACCGGTACCCTTCCATCCGTGCTTATTTTTTGTTTGCTTTCTTTCTCATCAACCTCCATGGTGGAATCTTCCACTGAAGCAATCAGGCTTCAAGGAGAAGGTTTTAGAAGACTTATCTTGGGATTGTAGCGGAAGTGCAAACGAGACGTGAGAGGTAGTAGCATCTTGTATCCGAAAGGTAGCCAAAGAGATACTAGGCGAGTCGAAGGGAGGAGCTCCAAGTCAAAAGGACGCTTGGTGGTGGAGTGAAGGGGTGCAAGAGAAACTAAAAATTAAAAGAGCATGCTTTTAAGCTATGTCTAAGGATAGAACAACAGAAACTGTCACAAACTACAAAATAGCGAAGAAGGAAGCAAAGAAGGCTGTAAGCGAAGCTAAGTCAAAAGCTTATGAAGGTTTTTTATAAAAATCTCGACTCTAAGGAGGGCCAGAAGGATATATTCAGGTTGGCCAAAGCAAGAGAAAGAAAACCAAAGACCTTTCTCAAGTGAGATGCATTAAGGACGAGGAAGGTCACGTGCTTGTTACTCAAAAGGACATAGAGACTAGATGGGAGCAATACTTCCATAAACTTTTCATTGGGGAAGGAAATAGAGAGATCACTTTGAATGATCTAGCTAGTAGTGAAAGTTACTTGAATCGTGCAAGCTATAGACGAATACAAAGAAAGGAAGTAGATGAGGCTTTAAAGGTTATGAGACATGGGAAAGGTGTAGGACCGGACGACATCCCTGTAGAAGTATGGAGAGTTTTAGGTGAGCGCGGTTTGACTTGGCTTACAAATCTATTCAATGTTATTTGACGAAGCAAGAAAATGCATGAAGATTGGAAGAGTATCATGGTGCCTCTTTATAAGAATAAAGAGACATTCAAAATTGTTCAAATTACAGAGGTATCAAGTTGATGAGTCACACTATGAAAATTTTGGAACGTGTAATCGAAAGAAGGCTGCGGAAAGTTTTTAATGTAAAAGAAAATCAATTCGAATTCATGCCAGGTCGCTCAACTATTGAAGCCATCCATTTGCTGAGGAGAACAATGGAGATTTATAGAGCTGAAAGGAAGAACCTCCATATGATCTTTATTGATTTGGAGAAGGCTTATGATTCTGTCCCAAGAGAGATTGTGGAGAGTTTTGGGGAAGAGACAAGTATCCGTCCTATATATTAACCTCATAAAGGACATGTATGATAGGGCTTTATCTTGTGTAAGGACCCCGTCTGAGAAGACTGACTATTTTGACATCAACATTGGTTTACATCAAGGTTCAGCTTTGAGTCCATTTCTTTTTACTTTGATTATGGACGAGTTGACAAGTCGCATTCAGGATGAGTTACCTTGGTGTATGTTATTTGCTGGTGATATTGTGTTGATTGACGAGACTAGAGATGGAGTAAATGAGAAGCTTGAGGTCTGGACATGCATTGGAAACTAAAGGATTTCGTATAATAGGGCTAAGACAGAATATATGGAGTGCACCTTTGATGGAAGCAATGGTGAAGGAATTGAGGTGAAGATTGGTGACAATAATATTCGGAAGAGAGATTCTTTTAGATATATGGGATCTATTTTGCAACAGGAAATTGATGGAGATGTTACTAATAGAATAAATGCAGGTTGGCTAAAGTGGAGAGCAACCTCTATTGTTCTCTGTGATAAGAAAATTCCTTTAAAAATTAAAGGAAAATTTTACAAAGCAGTCGTGAGACCTTCTATGCTCTATGGACCTGAATGTTGGCCTATGAACCATATACATGTGTAGAGAATGGATGTAGCAGAAATAAAAATGCTAAGGTGGATGTATGGACACACGCGTAAAGATCGGATTCGGAATGATGTAATCAGAAAGAAAGTTGGTGTAGCTCCGATCGAGGATAAGATGCGAGAAAACCGCTTAAGATGGTTTGGTCATTTGCAAAGAAGATCAACAGATACACCAGTTAGGAGATGCGAGTGTTGGGATGTTGAGCTGGCTAATAGAGGGTGAGGACGGCCCAAGAAGTGTTGGAAAGAGATTATACGAAGGGATCTTAGTTTTTTGGATATAAGCCCGGGATTGACTCAAGATAGATCTGAATGGAGGCGAAGAATCCATGTAGCCGACCCTACTTAATTGTGGGAAAAGGCTTTGTTGTTGTTGTTGTTGCTTTCTTTCTCATTAAAATCTTCTTCTTCATCCCTCGTTCTTTCCCCCCAAACCATCTGCATATATGCCTTCATTTGTTGTCCTTAATCAACTAAACACCATCACTTCACCTCTATAATCTCGATGTCGCTCTTCAATCTCACACAACCCCACCATCGCATCAACCCGTTCTCTTTCCCTCACCAGATATAGGAAACCACCCATCTACCCCTTCCTTTAACCCCAATCTGGGCTAACTCCCTATTTCCATTTGATTCGAGCATTTTCGCTCGAGATTCGTTAACCCTAGCATGGTCTCAACGGCTTGGGGTGTGCGTTTACATAAGGGAGTTATTTGGGAGCTTAAATCCATCAATAAAAACGTTGTCGAGTTCTTAGAAATCAAGCCATCGTCATCCTTTGCAGGTCCTAGAAGAGCGATATGATGGGAGCTTATTGGAACTCTCGGCCACCTTTCTTGGAGCACGCTCAGCCTTGTGCCGGAGACCTAAATGTCATAAGAACGAAGAAGCAAGGGGGCATCAGGCTCTGGCAACGGTCCATCTCACATCCCCATTCTCGATCTAGACATTGATCATAAAAGGACCCAATTACTATCCTCAGACTTCACTGAACTTCTCCACAAAGAAGACAGAGATGTGGATTATCAGTCATCGTCTTAAGATAGATCCCTCCATTACTTTCCCCACACAAATGATAATAAGAAATAGATGTACCTGATGGGTCGCCTTTGAAGGAGCCGGAGGCTCCTCTGCTATTGCCTCAAGCACGCGACGAGGTGTACAAGGGTCTGTCGTGTCCCACTCTGAAAGGGATGCCTTTGCCTTAGAGAGGGATACGGGGATGGAGAGGAGGAGGAGGTTGTGGAGGAGGAAGAGGTGGCGGTCATAGAGGTTGGGTGTTCTTTGATTTTCCTTGGAAGAAGAAAGGATGAAGAGAAAGAAGAAAAGATGAATGGCCCACTAATGAATTATTGCCATGTGGTAGTCAAAAATGGAAAGTAGATGACGGGTATAAACATTAAAAAAATCCTTAACCAGACACATTTATTTGAATAAACCATGGTTTCGTTCTCCACATTGATGGTTAAACTAACGGAAGGGCACAAGTGATAATGGTGGAAGACGTCAAGGGCAGAACTGATATTCCAAAAAAGCGAGGGACATAACTGATATTGCAATATCTAAGAGGGACACAAGTGATAAAATCCCATGATGATATTTAGTGCTGTTTGAATCCATAATTGTGAGAACCCGTTGATAAGGGGCCAATTCAAGAATATATGCGGACAAATGTAGAAATACGGTCCACCTAGATGAAGATGGCACATAATCAATTACAAATCATAGTTTTCAAGTCGGCTCCAATATATAAACGATGATGGCAACCCATATGACCTAGGAACTATCGTGAAACAAGGATCATGATCGAGCATTTTTTCAGTTAAAGCTGGTTGTTCTATTAAGATATAAGTTTAAAGCTAGCAATACTAAATGCCGAAGGGTTTTAATATTGTACTCTTTTCGAATCAGGTAGCCGTACTATTTTCAAAAAAATGCAAATTTACAGTTCATTCAATAATTACTAACTTTATTAGAAAAAAAACTTTTATAATATCTTAGCTAAAAGAAGCTGTAGAAACAAGAGTTGTATAAAAATTTAGAACTCCAATAATGCTCTGCAAGCATCCAGACCAAGATTGATTTGCACCATCAACTTTGTTATGGCATTAAAAACTCGCAGAAGCAATTTAATCCAACACTGAATTTTCAAATAAAAATATAATATTCTCATTGTCGCCAACTTAAACAAGATAAGATTTGAAAGCAGAATCGTAGGTTCACATTGGACACCAAATTTATGCCAAAAATTGTAGCTAAAATTCCATTAAACTCTTCACAAAATTGTAGCTAAAATTCACATATGGGAGCACTACATTCACAAAAACATCACACTATGAACTCATTGTTGTCTTATATTCCATTAAACTCTTTGTTATCTAGGATGACTAAATGGCAAGTTAATTGGTGGAAATTTTGTTAAAATAGTCAGTATTCCCAGTCTGGATCCTTACACAAGATGAAGCCACATTATACATATCCTTTAAGGGGTTAATGTATAGGACATGTACTTGTCTCTTCTCCAAAGCTCTCCACAATATCTCCCTTGGGATTGAATCACAAGACTTTCCCAAATCAATAAAATCATATGGATAACTTCAATAATTGAGCAACCTAACATGAATCCGACTTCATTTTCAGTTAATAGAGCTTATGCATCAAGGTTCAACATTGAGTCCATTCCTTTTTACTTTGATTATGGACAAGTTGACTAGTCACATTCAGGATGAGATACTTTGGTGTATGTTGTTCGCCGATGATATCATGTTGATTGACGAGATAAGAGATGGAGTAAATGAGAAGCTAGAGGTTTGGAGACGTGCCTTAGAGACTAAAGAATTGTGTTTAAGTAGGGCTAATACTGAATATATCAAGTACACATTTGATGGAAACAATGGTGAAGGACTTGAGATGAAGATTGGAGATGATAACATTCAAATGAAAGATTCTTTTAGATACTTGGGATCTATTTTGTGACATGATGGGAAAATTAATGGAGATGTTACTCATATAATAAATGCTGGTTGGCTAAAGTTGGGAGGAGCTTTTATTGTTCTTTGTGATAAGAAATTCCCTTTGAAAGTCAAAGGAAAGTATTACAAAGCAGCCATGAGACCTGTTGTGCTTTATGGATCAGAATGTTGGCTTATGAACCATAGATACGTGCAGAGAATGACAGTAGCAGAAATGAAAATACTAAGCTGGATTTGTGGTCATACACAAAAAGATCGTATTCGGAATGACGCTAAGGAAGGAAAGTTGGTATAGCTCCGATAGAGGATAATATGCGAGAAAACCGCTTAAGATAGTTAGGCCAATTGCAAAGGAGGCTGGTTAATGCACCAGTTAGAAGATGTGAGATTTGGGATGTTGAGCTGGTTAAGAAAGGGCGAGGAAGGCCAAAAAAGTGTTGGAATGAGACTACATGAATGGATCTTAATTATTTGTATTTAAGCACGAGAATGACCCAAAATAGATCTGAATGGAGGTAGAAAATCCATGTAACCGACTCTACTTAATTGTGGGAAAAAGGCTTTATTCTTGTTGCGTCTCTGTTATATTAACCATCTCAAACACTATCTTGCTACATGACATCATGTCACACTTAACAGAAAAAACATTCTAAACCAGGTCAGCCAAGCGTACAACTCATCAATCGATTCCTGATTATTGTCATGGCAGTCTTTTGAGTTTAGCACTTTTTAACTTGATAATCATCATAAGTATCGAAAAGATCTACCAAGGAGATGTAGATATTAGCTCCTTTGCTTCATTTTATGCAATACATAGGCGAGTGTTGTGGAAAAAACCTTAAGCGCATCACAGAAGCGTGAAGATCATATCATATGCGATTGTGAGCGACTAGTCGCGCTAGTTGCTCGGAGCAGCGGAATTTAAAAATTTTAAAGCAATGAAACCACATGATCCAAGAACACTTCTCGAATCGTTTCATCTAAACCACAAAGTAGATATCGGAATACCTCTTGAAGCGTGGTTGCGATCAAAGTCCTAATGTAAGAGACCGTCTATCTCAAGTTCGACCCAACAGAGGAGACGCTTGTGAGCACGTTGATGAGGCGCATCCTTCTCGCAATCCAAGATGTTAATCCAAGCGACGGATATCCTGATTTTATCACATGAAATCCGAGATTTTCTTCATGCACCGGAAGCACAGAGGAAGACGACGATCCACGAGCAGTCAAAGCGGCAACACGACAAGGTAGCGATGATGACAATCCAATCTAGGTCACAAAGTGGACGGCCACTTTAGAGACAGAGAGAGGGGGCGTGTATGATGATGAGAAAGAGAAAGGGCTTGTGGATTCTATGTTGTTAAAGAAGAGCTAGGGTTGCCTATTCTTTTATAATATTTTGAGAGTCCATGGATCTCAATTCATGGACAACGCAAATCCAATGGTTGAGATTAATTTGTTTTTCTTTCTATGGTCATGATTTTATTGTAAAAGATACAACAACAATTAATTTAATTTAATTTAATTTAATATATTGAATAATCATCAATATAAATTAATTCAATCAAATCAAGAGGTATTAAAGGATTAGGAAAGGAGGCAATCTCCTTCCTAATAAGGGGGGTGGATGGCCCTTCGAGTGCGTCCCCCGCTTTTGAGCGTCAAAAAAAAATAAGGGGGGTGGATGGCCACCTTGAATTAGGACCAGGGTAGCCGTCCACCCTCCTCTTAAGGAAGGATTGCCTTTTGCAATAATGGGAGATTGTGTATCTCACATTATCCTTTAATTATTTACAACTTTTATCGTACATTATAAAAATGTACTAAGCCTTCTCCCACTATAAGCAGGGTCGGCTACATGGATTCTTGCTCAAATCCATGTTGAAAGATTTGACTATTTTTACGCTGGCCGTCGACTACCTAACGCAACCCCTGCAAGAGTGGGATTTGAACCCTGGTCTTTTGTGTGATAGACACACTGTACTACCACTAAACCATTAAGTGGGTACTTTTATTGAAAATTATTTCGCAAAATAATTCCAAATTATTTTGTGAAATTTAATCATGCCATTGGAAATTTGTGAATCATATTCATACACCCAAAATAAAATGTAAATTGCATTTTCAATTAATTATCCAATGTGAATCCAATTCACATCAACATTTAAATTGTAAATGCTATTTACAAATAGCTCTCTCTAATATATTATAAATCACATTTATAATGTACGTGATTAATATGGATAGTACTATTCACATTATTCATATCCATGATAATTAAATCACATTTAATTATATTGGATCATCATTCTCATGCATCTAAATAATATGAATCACACTCATAATATTCATGATAACTAAATCACATTCAATTAACAATTTCTCAATGCTCAGATATACATTTTATCAATTCTAGAACTCCTTCAAGAATAATGCACTTTCTCCGTGGATACTTGGAGATAAAGACATGGTGATTGTACGTTCCACTATAGTGACTTGGATATTGAGATCATATCTCAAATCCAGATCTCGAGGGCCTCTCATAGATGCTTGACTAAATCAAAGTCGCAAATCTAATCTTCCCATTGCATCTGAATCACATTCAGATCAATGTCCAACATTTGGACTAAGATTAGGTTACTTCTCTATTGAGAGAAGTCATTAAAATCCAAACATGTTTCATCACTCCCTCGTAATGAAAGCGTCATGATTATACAATCGTTTATGATCACATCTCCATCAAGTATTCCTAATATGTGTACATCCTGCATATTGGAAGACCTAAAATAAACCTGAAGTTTTAGATCTCTTTTAGATTGTCTTCTTCAGGTTTTATCATTAAGTTTCTCACTCGGTCATTGGGAGTTAGTATCGATCATATACTTTTCAAAAGCATATATCATACCTACAAATTCTTGTCATGCTTCCAAAGCAAGACGACCATGCATGGAATTTGACTGGTCCCAATTCCTAATGGGTGAGCTCATGTCTTCTAGTTCACAAGTGAACTTGTATGATCCCTTTGAGAGATCGCATGACTCATATGCCCTCGTATACATACCAGCTCATCGGTGTATAAACCTTGATTAGGCCATCAACCTATAGGTTTGCCAGATGTACAGACACAGACATATAGTAATACATCTATCTCCAGTCAGAGGATACAAGCCTATATTGTAAAAGTATACGACGTAGGACTTGGTTCTCTTGATCTCGTTAAGTCAACTCTTTGACTTAACTTATCTGACACCTCTGAATCTCTATTCCTATGGAGAGGACCTGCATCAAGAGGTCGGTCAGATATCAGTCTATAGAGAAGGATTGTCATCTCCTTCTCAGGTTGGAGATCATCTCTTAATAATCATTTGATGCTTGATGAGTCCTCAATCTAACTCTTTAGATATTCATTCAAACACCAGCCTCTATGATTTAACAATTGAATCAACAATTGTATGATCATTAAGATGACCATGGTATATAACCTTAATTGTACTAAGGGACCTTACAGTGCATTCATTTATTTAATCACAATCAAGGAGTGAAATAAATCAATAGCTTTTATTGAGAAATCAAATATTACAATAATATTTATTATAGAAATGGTTCGCCTCGGGCTCACATGACTAACAATAGGTCCATGGCATGCCCAAAATCTTTAAAGGATTGAATTTTTTAATTTGGTGGGGATGCTTTCTAGGCCCTTTCTAAAGGGAAATAAGGGTGAAGACCCTTGACTGGATGTTTCTTCTTCTATTCCAACTAGCCTTTCAATGCTTTCTGTAGTGGATTGATTCCACTCAATGATAGAATTCAATCCTCAGATCATAGTCTAATTTGACCTCTAGCGCCTGCCTAAGGCCTCACCTTCGTGATATATTATTCAAAAAATCAGAATTACAAGAGCCAAATTCGAAATTAGATCTCTTGTTCAGCAAAATGTTCTCGACATGGTCACTCCTGATGAAAAATGACCATGTTCATAGATATGCACAACACTTACAAGCAGGAAATAAATTTCGTTCTCCCTCCTACACTGACACAACATTGAGAAATGTTGGAGTATATGTGTCATTCTTGTAGATGGGTAAATATATCACTCTAGGATCAATTTACCAAATCCCAGTGTTTAGTCCCACATCTACCAGTTGTCGGACTTGGAGGGTTTGTGGAGTCAATTTAAGAAGTCCCAAACTCCCATGTATCAGACGAGAAAGTGCAATAAATACATCAACCCTTTGAGACGTTCTCCCATGGTTTCATCCCGCTCCTTAGGGAGTAGGGTTCCACGTAAAAATCCTGGTGTCCTCAAGTTTTATTATTTATCTCTGATTCTGCTTCTGCAATCGTAGTTTCTAACATGGTATCAGAACGGGTTCAATTCTCGAGGTTTTCAATATGTTAACAATTTGTTCGAGATTCGATAATAAGTTCATGATCAGAAAAGTTCGATCTTGCATTCGGTTTCAAGGTTGTATTTTTTATTTATGTTTGATGTTCATCATCATTCAAAACCTTCTTCTGTTCATGGTTTGTTCATGGTTTGATTCTACAAGGATGAGGGCTCCCTCAATGGAACCCTAATCCCCCTGGCTACGGCACATTTTGAGCACGATCAGGTACTCAAGCACCTTCCAGCATCATCAGGCACTTCAGGCACCCTCTGTCAGGGCTCCAGTCTTCCAGGCGGAAACTCCTCGTTGGTCAGGACTCCTATCATCATCTCCAGGAGGCAATGGCATCTCTCGGGCGGTGCCAGGCCCCACGGTATCTCGAGGTGGTGATTCTCCTTGGCATGCCTCCTCCACCAACCTCCATGCGGCAGACTCCTGGCGACGAGACATACCGTAGATCGGAGCATCGCCAGGAACTCTAACCCTAGATTGTGCACAAGAGCTCAAAGAAGACCCTCCAGGCTTCCTTCTCCAGGCGCTCAGGAGAGAGAGGAGGCACATCTTCCTTCTCCAGGCTCCAACTCTGCGCGCAGGCAGTGCGAGTTGCAGGCGGCAAGCCTACCTCTCAACCTCCAGGCGGAGGTCCTCTTTCCTCTAACTTATCCCAGGAGGCGGTAATGGCCGCCACCTTCAGGCACACCTCCAAGCGGCGATGTCGCTCCTCCATCTCCAGTGGGCATCGTGTGCGGTGGTGGCAGATCGCCATTGCAGTACAGAGCACATGCTCTCTGATGAGGAGATTCAATTTGACTCACACTCCAGCATGTTTCCTCACCTGCACGGCATGAGAAGCAACGTCCTCGATAACAGTCGACAGTTGTATTTGTCTTGAGTTGATATTGAATGTAGTGTCTTGTATGGTGAGTTTAAGATTTCTTTCTGCTTGTCCAAGCTGAGCATTGCATGCTGCAGCTTGAGGGGGAGTGTTAGAGTATGTGTCATTTATCATGTAAGATGGGTAAATGTATCCTTCCAAGATCCATTTAGCACATCATAAGTTTAGCCCCACATCTACCAGTGGTGGGACTTGTAAGGTCTGTGGAGGCTATAAGAAGCCCCAAACCCCCCTGTATCAGACGAGAAAGTTCAATGAACGATCAACCTTTTGAGGCGTTCTCTCGTGGTTTCATCCCGCTCCTTAAGGAGTAGGGTTCCACGTAAAAATCCTGATGTTCCTCAAGTTTTAATATTTATCTCTGATCCCGCTTCTGCATCCGTAGTCACTAACACTAAGGATAACGAGTCCATCTAACTTGAACTCGAGCTGGCTATCTGTGCCAGCTCACGAGCCCATATTAAACCGAATCCAAGTCAAGTTCATCAAGCATGAGCTATCATGACACCCTAATCGTGGGTGTACAATATCCCTCTCCTTGCACTCAATAATTTGGAGGCATCCTCTCCCCCAAGACATGCATCATTAGAGATGGAACTTGGTAAAAAAAACCTCTTGTCTACTATGTATTGTTATGTCCGTGGCGTTCTATAACCACTTCATTATCTGTTCAGGTTGTTCCTAGTGAGGTGGGTATCCTTCAAGGTCTACCTGCAGCCAGTTCTCATTCCATATACACCGCCTATTCTTCGAAGTTCAACATGTCAAACTGTGACTTTCTTTGGTATAAGCTAACTTCGTATTATTGATCTTGATTGTGCTCTATTTATATTCTGATTCTATCAGAGAGAAGCATTTTCAGTGCATCAATATGAACCCAATGTATATTTATGCATGATCCAACAGTGAAACAGTTGAAGGAGGTATGGTGCCCTTTGGCTTGTCGGCGGCGGAGGAAGTCGAGTGCAGCCGGTTACTCAGCTCTCAGATTGGGGAGCTTCCACTCCCATACCTTGGTGTCCCTCTCTCGATTGGATGGAACCGTTCTAATGACTGGAGGACTATTCCGGAACGGATGGAGTCGCGTTTGGAGGGCTGGAAGGCTTCCTTGCTCTCCCGGGGCGGTCGTTTTGTCCTTCTTAAATCTGTTCTCTCTGCTATTCCGATCTACTTCTTTTCGGTTCGGAAAATGCCGGTGGGTGTTCACGTTCGATTGGAAAAATGCATGCGGAGATTTTCTGGGGTCGCTCGGACGGCAGTGGCCGAGGGGTTCATTTGATTGCTTGGGATGTGGTGACCCTGCCTAAGAGGTCAGGCGGACTTGGCGTTCGACACTTGGCTCGCATCAATGAGGCTCTTCTCCTGAAATGGGTGAGTAAGATCTGGGGCAAGGATGATTCCTTTTTCTGCAACGTGCTGCGTGCGATCTTGGGCGAGGATTGGAGTACCTTCATGCGCGGGAATTGCCCTGTGCACTCTTCTCATTTTTGGCGTTGCGTGTTTGATGCATATCAAAGGAACTGCTCTTTGTTTAAACCGGTGCTGGGGTCGGGTTCCGTCTTCAAGTTTTGGCAGGACGACTGGTCGGGGGGTGGATCCTTCCAGACTCGCTTCCAGAGGCTTTTCGCTCTGGCGGAGAATCGGCTGGCCTCTGTTGCGGACTACTGATCAACGGCTGCTGGTGCCCATCTTTCTCGGGCATTCTTTCTGATCAACGCGCCAACGATTTAGCCTCCCTTCTGGAGGCTCTTTCCTCTTCCGTTTCCCCTGGTAGTGTGCGGGACCATTGGGCTTGGAAGGACGGGCCCTTCTCCTCTCGCAAGGCCTTCTGTGCTCTGCTTCCTCCTCCTCCTCCCTTGGCTGCTTCCTTGGTGCGCGACTGCGCCTTCTTTTGGGGGTTGCGCCTGCCCGCGCGGATCACCTTTTTCTTTTGGGTCTTTCGCCATCGGCGGCTGATGACTCGTGACCGTTGCGCCTCTTTTCTTCCCACCCCCAACGTCCGATGCCAGCTCTGCGGGGTGACGGATGAATCGGCCGACCACCTTTTCTTTCATTGTATGTCGGTGACTCGGATTTGGGACGATGTTGCTTGGGCTCGTGCGGCTAATACCGAGGACTTCTGCGATATCCTTTGGGTCAACAGAAAGAGGTCCCGTTCTGATCTGCCGGGTCCCATTGCGCGCCTTTGGTCTATCTGGCGGGCTCGCAATGAGACTATCTTCTCGGGGACGCGTTTTTACAAGGAGAATGTGACGTCTGCGGCCATCAGATTAATCTCAGATTGGTGTATTTAGTTGGGCTACGGCTTCCGTTACTCGCATTTTTATTTTTTGTATCTTTGGTTTCCCTCTTCCCGCCTTCATCCCCCCCTAACCCTGTAAGTATCTCTTTCTATACCATTCGTAGATAATACTGGGGCGAACACCAACGAGTGTATCCCCCTTTTTTGAGCCTCAAAAAAAAAGGTAAGTGAACATTTGAATATCTAGGGAAACAAATGGGATTCACTCAGCAATTTAATGCTGACCATACTAACACAGGATGAAGGAAATATGTATCAGAATACTACATGCAGAAACGAATACTATTATGAGGAAGAGAAAAAAATGAAGGATTATTGGTCAGTTAATTATGCACTTAACCTGAAACTTATGCCCTAATAGGTGAACTTTTAACATCATTCGGCTCAAGAGCTGAGACTACATGCATCACCCTGGTAGGAACTGCAGTCATTTGTGAGCATAAAATAGGTGACTCCTATTTACCTATAATATATCACAATCTGTTCCCGTTGGATCCGGATGTTTGAGTTTGCCCATCAAGGCCCTTCTTTCTTGCGTTTATGCTAGGCCATTACTGACGCATGCTATGAACTATCAGTGAGAACGTGGAGCAAGGATTTTGCTGCAGAGGCCGGTGCCATTTTGGCACAAGTGATTCAACGAGCCCTTTTGTCTTCCCATGGATGGGGAGATGTTGATGAGTACTGAAGGACGGGTCCTATTTCCAGCTAAGCCTTCATGTAAAGGGGCTTCGGCTGGTGTATGGAGAAAGAGGGGTGGTGATGCAGTTCAGACCCAATTCTAGGGTTCAAATTAATCTTTTCCCAATGATTAAATCAAGTGAATGATTCTATGTAAATTATTTTCTTATGTAATTTTTTTGTTTTTCTTTCTTCCTATTTTGGTCAAGAGTCAAAAGGTTTTGGGGGCTCTCTCTACATGGTTACAAGAGAAGATGCGGGGAAGAGGAGCAAATCATTCAGATTTTTGTGAAAGAAAACCCTACACAGACCCCGCCGATTATTCTCTTCCCACCCGCATTCCTCTCTCCGCATCCCCCATCTTTTCTCCCCACACCTTTTCCTCGTCTCCCTTCAAACCTAAACCAACACCAATACGGGTGTCGGGAAAGCTTGGGCTCGATTAACTTGGCTCGGACTCAACTCAATAAGAACTCATGAGTCATGCTCAAAAAGCTAATGAGTTTGAGTTCGAGTCGGATAATGGAGTTGTTATCCTTATTGAATCAAGTTCGAGTTTAGTGGTTTTCGACTCGCTAACTTGACTTGAGGCTTCAATTTGGCTCATTAGTTTTCCTTATTAAGAACATGCACTACACACAAGCCACAACCACCCATCATCATTCATTTCCCATCAACAGATGGATATGCTGACACATCCCAAATCATCCTAAATGATATGACAAATCTACTGGCTCTTTCTCAAACACTCCCCGTGACTCCTCATCCTCCAGCCTCCTCTGCTTCTTGGAGTCAACTATGTATTTGATCATAATCATGCATAAGCTAAATTTTAGCACCTTTGTTGAGTCAAATATGTATTTAAATTTATGATTAAATGTCATCTCAAATTAAAGTAGAAGCGCTTGTTTCAAAGAGGCACTTTGTTTCAAAGAGATTAAATATTACCACATTAATCCTCAAGATATTTAGCTCATAATGTATTATAATAATATTCAAATGGGTTACAATGTAAATTAACTTGTCACTAAATTTTGACGAACGCTATATTATATCTAATTAAAGCGACATGACATCAAAATAGAAAACATTATCAATATGAAAATATATTATTGGATAAGACAATACCAAAATAAAGACGAAATATATGTACACAAGAGTGGTCAAGGACAAGTTCACCGTAAAAAAGTTCCAACATTATTATTATTATTATTATTATTATTATTATTATTATTATTCCTAATGAGTTCAACCTGGTTTGTTAAAGAATGTTCATGAACAAGAAATATAGGAATCAACCAATAAAGTGCTCATTACAATGCTCGTGAACCAGCTCAAACTCAACAAGTTTGAGTTTGAGTCAACATTCATGGACTCAAAGCTTATCGAGTCTGAGCTTGAGTTCGAGTTAGGTTATCGAGTTTCAGTCCAAGTCAGGGCCGATATGACTCATTCAACTTAATAGACAATCCTAAACACCAACCACCCTTCTCAATGCCACCTCCTCGCATCTTCCATCTTTCAGCCACTTGCATCTCCGTCCCATCTTCATCAACAGCCCTCACCGTCGTTTCTCTCATCTCCAGCCCTAGTTCCATCTCATCGCCGCCGCCACCATGCCCACCTTTTTATTTTTATGCATTGGGTGTGCATCACTTTCGATGCATGCCCCCTTTTTCTTAAAAAACAGATCACAATCTGTTTCATTGTCCAAACTGAAGATAGTTATCATACAAGACCAGGATGCGAGTTTAACGAATGAGAAAAACAATGACCTCATTCAAAGTTCATCTGCAACTTGTTCATTAACCACCACAGAAAAAATATGATGTACAAATATCACCTTATAAATGATATGCAATGAAAAAAACGCATCTGTAATTTAATAAAGATAAAGTTGATATGAAACTGTAAAAACCATTCAAATTTCATGGTTAAAAGTAACATATAATAATTCTTTCTTTAATAGAGATAATGAATATCTGCAATACAACTGCAAGATTATACCTGAAGTACCCAATGGGCACAACTTAAGAATCTAGCAACTCCTAAAGCGAATACATAATGTGCAGTAAATGGTTCAACAATCTGCATGTGAAGTAAATTATCAGGAAAAGAGGAATAAATTTTGTGACTAAACAAAATATAATGCTAGTTTCACCACTAACCTTTGTGTTTTGCATCAACCGCAGTTGAGGTAACACGGAAACGGCCTCCATGTACACGCAAAAGGCCCAGAAAATCCTGTTCACAATGTTGTGGATTGTGGAAGGATGAATTAAAAGGGCTAAAACAGCACAAGGGGCCACCTGAAGACAAGGTACGAGTGAGAAACATTTACCTTGAAGTTAACAGAAAAAGTATTCTAACCATAAAAAACTTACATTAGTAGAGTGTCTGCTCTGTTTTAGCTATTTTGTCAATGAGTATTGTTAGAAAATAAAGAATGCGGAAGCGGTAATCAGAGATAAAATAATACAACATTGAGAACGCGGGATTTAAAGTGGAATCCTACTCCCTAAGGAGCGGGATGAAACCACAGGGGAACACCTCAAAGGGCTGATTTATGCATTGCACTTTCTCACTGGATATAAGAGCCAGGAGGTCTGGGGCTTCTTATATAGCCTCCACAGACTTTCCAAGTCCCACCACTGGTAGATGTGTGACTAAACTCAGGATGTGGTAAATGGATCTTGGAAGGATCCATTTACCCATCTTACATGATAAATGACGCGTACTCTAACACTCCCCCTCAAGCTTGAGCACACAATGCTCAGCTTGGACAAACAGAAAGAAATCTCAACTCACAATACAAGACACTACAGACAATATCAACTCAACGCGCACAATTGTCGACTGTTGTCGAGGACGTTGCTTCTCATGCCGTGCAGGTGAGGAGGAACCAACGGGTTGAAGTGTGAGTCAAACCGAATCTCCTCGTCGGAGTGCATGTGCCATGTACTGCGCCTATCAAAGTCACTACAACTGAAATGAGTCTCCTCGTCAAAGTACTCTAGCTCGTCACAATATGTGGACAACTGCTCCATCTCTGAAAGAGCCAAACTGAAAAGCTGTGGAGGCATCCTCATCGGCGTCCATGATCGTTGGAGAATGGAGTCTGAAGAAGTTTCCTCGTTAGAGAACTAGGTCTCTCCAATAGTGGCTCAGAGAATGGGATCTTTACTCTGGAGTCCCTATGATACCACATGAAAACCCTAACCCACATGGCATATGGAATGAGATCTCTACTTTGGAGTCCCTATGGCACACATGAAAACTCTAACCAATGTTAGAAAATAGGAAGCGGAAGCCGAATGATAAACAGAGCAAAATGACAGAAAGATAAAACATGGAACACCGTGATTTTTACGTGGAACCCTACTCCGTGAGGAGCGGGATGAAACCACGGGAGAAGCCCTCAAAGGGGTATGTTATGCATTGCTTTTTCTCATCTGATACAGGAGGTCTGGGGCTCCTTATATAGCCTCCACAGAGCCTCCAAGTCCCACCACTGGTAGATGTGGGACTAAACTCTTGGATGGGGTAAATGGATCCTGGAGAGATCCATTTACTCATCTCTCATACAAGTGACGCATATATCAAATACTCCAACAACCAAAATAAAAGATGGGGACCGCTGAAAAGTGATGACAAACGTGTGCACATCAAACTGAAGACTCGGAAGACAATTGTCGAGTCTGAAAAACTGAACTGTAGAGTCTGAACAACTGGCTGGTCTGGAATCTGACGTCTAAATCCGGAACAGACCTGTGACTCTACACAATACTCCCCCTTCTCCATACTTGTCGGAACACAATGACGTCGACCAAGTTGGGAGAAGAAAAGAAAATAGGAAAAACATGAATCAATGAATCACCTAACCGTTCTTGATTTTTTTATACGGTTTTTTTTCTTTTTTGCATTTTTTTCGACTTTTCTTCTCACTTAATTTTTTAATTCATTTTCATTGTTTCGTCGCGTACGATTTTTTTGTGCGAACCTCTTTTTTCTTTTCTTCAATCTCTATCCTCTTTTTTTACAACTTTAAGCCCATTTTAGGGCTTACAATAGCAGCAGAAAAGATTTTTTTTACACTTCGGCCAACATTGACCAACCCTTATTTAGGGTTCCCTGATTGGGAACCCCACGCATGGATCGCCCCAATGGGGGCACCTTCGTTGTTGCCGCCTATCTTCAGAGAGATGAAGGAGAGCAGATGGGCGCCATGAGTGCCATGAGATGTTGTGGCAAGTGGATCGTTAGAAGGGGGTGTGCAAGGGAAGGCAACACTGGAGGAGGCTCTACCTAAAGCTCCTCCTTGCGCGAGATGCGTCGCCTGCATGGAAGTTCTGCGCCGCCGCCTTGGGCTCATCGCCTATAGATCTCGGTTTCGCAGCTCATCGCCTGGGTTACTGCAACTGCCCGTAGATCTGGAGAAGGGCTCGTGCACCTAGTCGATGCGCACCTGGAGGAGTTGAGGGGGAGGTCGCCGCCTCTGCTTGGGAGCGGCTGGAGGAGCCGCGAGGGTGGGTTGTCGCCCCTTGGAAGAAGGTACTAGGGCTGCCGCCTGAGAGCAACTAGGGCTCCGCCTGGTGGGACCCCCTGAGTGGGTCCCGCTCCTTTCTAGGATCCCGTGCCTGGAGATAGCACAAGGGAGGAGCCCGAAGCGGTTGGAGGGTTTCTGCCTGGAGGATCTAGAGCGAGGAGCAGAGAACAGCGGGATGATTTGCAGATCTTGGATCGAATCTTAGGGCTTCCCTAACACATCAACATTGCCGCTGCGTGGAAGAACAGAACCTGATTTTTGCATGATTAGGGTTTCAAAAAGAAAACTTAAAATTCAACTTGAACCAAACAGGATAATAATCTTCAAATAATATATTTTCAATAACAACAATCGAATCTTGAATAATGAACGAATAAAAAATCCTCGAGAATCGAACCCACTCTGATACCATGTTAGAAAATAAAGAATGTGGAAGCAGTAATCGAAGATAACAAAATACAACATTGAGAATACGAGATTTAACGTGGAACCCTACTCCATAAGGAGCGGGATGAAACTACGAGAGAACGCCTCAAAGGGTTGATTTATGCATTGCACTTTCTCACTAGATACAGGAGGTATGGGGCTTCTTATATAACCTCCACAGACTCTCCAAATACCACCACTGGTAGATGTGGGACTAAACTCAGGATGTGGTAAATGGATCTTGGAAGGATCCATTTACCCATCTTACATGATAAATGATGTATACTCTGAAAAGTATTTTATTTTTTCCCCAAAAATAGGAGAAAAACCCTCAGTGGTGTCCACCCCTCGAATATATTAAAAAGAAATAACAGTCAGAAATACAAGAGCCAAGTCTCGAGAAGAGATCTAATACATTCTCCACATAAAATCGTTTGGCTCAAAAGATCACATCTGCAATGGTGTCAATGAATATTTTACGTGTATAGAACCGACATGTTCCCAAGATTAAACAGGATCAGAGGATAGAAATTTCACTTTTAAACATCAACAAAACAGTGTTCACGGTTGAATGCATATTATAAATGTTCGTACGAGAAAAAGGCTATTCCGAAACCAATATAACAAATGGTAGAAACCAAAACCAATATAGCAAAGATGTTGTACAAGGGGGGAAATTGGTCCTACTAAAACATGTTCTCTCGACGATCCCGATTTTCTTCTGCTCTACACGGGTCATGCCCAACGGGGTTCGTTGCGAGATTGAGGTAATCATGAGGAGGTTCTTCTGGTCAGATGAGAGGCAAGCCCGATGTGGTTGTCACTTGATCGATTGGGACAGGATTACGGGGTCAAAAAAGAGGGGAGCCTGGGTGTCAGGAGGTTGGGGGAGATAAATAAGGAGCTCATGGCTAAGTGGGTCGTATGGATTTGGGGGAGCTCTGACAATTAGGTGTGTAGACTGTTGAGGAAAATATATAGGGTGTCGGTGTCGCTGAAGGTTGATCCGGGTGCATCCCTTCCTCTTTGTAGAGGGGAGTGGTTATGATTGTGGCAGAACTGGCGTGCAAAATGAAGGCCTACTTGGGAAACGACGATGGCTTCCGCTTCTGGTTGGACGATTGGACTGGTGAGGGGGCCTTGGGAGTTCGCTACCCAAGGTTGCTGTAGCGGGCGGTGGATAAGGAGGTGGTGGTTAGAGAGGTCTGGGGCGAAGGGGTTTGGTCCCTGATTTTTGTAGCAGAGCTGTCGGACCAGAGGGTGGTAGAGTTCATGGAGTTGCAGGCTGCTTTGGCGCAAGAGCAGACACCTTCGGTGGGCAGGGATCATTTTGTCTGGGAATATGGTAGATTTTTCGTTAAGAAGGTGTACTTACATTTCATCGAAGAGGGGCAAGGGATGGAGGAAGAGGAGGGGGTGGATCTGCGGATGATTTGGAGAAGCAAGGTGCCGGCTAGGATCAAAGTATTTCTATGGCTATTCAGTCTTCGAAGGACTCTCACGAAGGAACGACGGGGGCGGATTTTGTGTGTGGACGACACTTCGTGTGATAGGTGCGGCTTGGCGACAGAGGACTTGGACCACTTGTTTTTCTCGTGCCCGCCTTCCGCGGATGTTTGGGTGAAGCTTGGCATTCCGTGGCTTCTCCCTCTGGATTTTGCTAGTTTTTGGAGAGAGATATGAGGGATGTGTGTGGTGTTGGCCATGAGGACTGTATGTTAGAGTAATAGAAAACTCTGATATGTTATTCCATAGAGCCCTCGGGTCTCTTATATAGAGAGAAAACCCTTGGGTAAATTACAGAGACGTACATTATATAAATAGAAAATAAGAAACAGTACATCGTAACATATATAAGCCTCTACACTCCCCCTCAAGATGGAGCATAGATATCTATCATGCTCAGCTTGGAAGAACATCTCTGGAAAGGTCCTCTGAGCAATGGCTTGGTGAATATATCAGCAGTCTGGTCCTCTGAACTGACATGAGAAGTGGAAATGAAGCCCTTCTGAATCATGTCTCTAGTATAATGACAATCCACCTCGATGTGCTTTGTTCTCTCATGAAAGGTTGGATTGTTGGCAATAAACAATGCTGCCTGATTGTCGCATTGGAGATTCATAGGCAAGGGGACATCTACATTCAAATCTTCTAAGACTGCTCTAACCCACATCATTTCTGCGCTTGCTTGTGCCATGGCTCTGTACTCGGATTCAGCACTGGATCTCGCCACAACAGTCTGTTTCTTGCTTTTCCAAGAAACTAAAGAGCTTCCTATGAAGATAGCAAATCCAGAAGTAGATTTACGATCCCTTGGACATCCTGCATAATCTGCATCTGCACAAGCTGAAATAGACAGATTTGTATCTTTCCTGAATAGTAACCCTGTGCCTGGGGAAGACTTCAGATATCTCAATATCATATACAAGGCAGCCATATGGACTTGCCTCGGCTGCTCCATAAATTGACTCACCGGGTTTACTGCAAAGGCAATATCCGGTCGAGTTATAGTAATGTATAAGAGCTTACCCACCATCTCTCTGTAACTTCTTTTGTCCACCTCCTCGGTATCATCGTCATACAGCTTCATGCTTGGGTCCATAGGTGTACTTGAAGGTCTACATCCAGTCATTCCTGTTTCAACTAGCAAGTCTGTGACATATTTTCTTTGAGTCATCACCATTCCTTGTGCATTTCTTGCAAACTCTATCTCCAGAAAATATCGTATCGTGCCCAGATCCTTCGTAATGAACTGGCTTCCCAACAGGGACTTGGTTATCTCAATCCCCTGAGCATCATCTCCTGTAACCAAGATGTCATCAACATATATCATAACAACAACTGTACCTCTAGGGGTCTTCTGGATGAACAGTGAATGGTCCGCATTTGATCTCCTAAACCCCTGTCGTTCAATTAGCTGGGAAAGCTTCTGGAACCATGCTCGGGGACTCTGTTTAAGGCCGTAGATAGCCTTATGAAGTCTGCACACCATCTGAGTCTCCCCCTCAGCAGCAAACCCTGGTGGCTGCTGCATGTAGACTTCCTCCTGTAGGTCACCATACAAGAAAGCATTCTTGACGTCAAGCTGAAAAATGGTCCAGTTACGTACCACAGCAACAGATAGGAGGATGCGAAGAGTAGAGTGTCTCGCCACTGGTGAAAAAGTATCCAAATAATCTACCCCATATGTCTGGGTAAATCCCCGTGCTACAAGTCTTGCCTTGTACCTGTCTAGACGTCCATCCGCATGATATTTCACTGTAAACACCCACTTGCAACTCACCACAGAGGCACCTGGAGGAATGGGGACAAGAGACCAAGTCCCTCTAGACTGCAAGGCACGCATCTCCTCTTCCATGGCTAAACGCCAGCAATCAATCTTCATGGCATCCTGATAGGTCCGTGGAATCTCAACTGTCGAGACAGCAGCTGCAAACTTCTGGAAATCTCCACTGAGACGATGAAACGAGACTTGAGAGGCAAGAGGGTATGAAGCACATTGTCTGCGCTGCTTCCTGTGAGCAATGGGCCGATCCAGATCATCCATCACTGTGTTGACCGGTTGGTCTTCCTCCTGTAGTAAAGGCGCCTGCACTGATGCATTGTCTAACCCATCATTAGTAATAACATCAGAACATACCTGAGGCGTGTGGGATGGTTGACATGTAGCTTGAGCAGGGCATGTTCGCCTTGTATAGAACTTAGGAAAGGGTACAGTTGGAGGTGGTGGTGGTGGTGGTGGTGGAGTAGAGGACTGACCCAGGCTTGGAGGAGGAGGCACATAGACATTAGAATCTGTGGATGTGGAGGAGACCAATCTGTCACCTGCAGGTGAGAAGTGCATGACGGGTTCGAAAAATGTAACATCAGCGCTCACATAGTACTTGTCATGAACGGGGTCATAGCAACGATATCCTTTCTGTGTCCTGGAGTAGCCCACAAAAACACACTTGATAGCCGTAGGAGATAGCTTATCAAGTCCTGGAGATAAGCGGTAGACAAACGCAACAGTGCCAAAGACCCGAGGTGTAAGTGTAAACAAATCTTTGTCAGGAAAGAGAACAGAGATAGGAGACTTTTCTCCAAGGACAGTTGTAGGCATGCGGTTGACCAGATAGCATGCTGTAAGTATAGCATCCCCCCAAAAGGATAATGGGGCACAACTCTGAATAAGTAATGTGCGAGCAATATCAAGGAAATGTCGATGCTTCCGTTCTGCAACCCCATTTTGTTGAGAAGTGTATGCACATGTGGTTTGGTGGATTATTCCTTTAGAAGAAAGAAAGCGAGCAAGAGAACGAGTGCAGAACTCCAATGCATTGTCAGTACGCACATACTTAACAGTAGACGAAAAAACATTATGAACTTCATTGATAAGGTTCTCAATAACACTTCCTGCTTCGGATTTATTTTTAAGAAGAAACGTCCAGGACACTCTAGAGAAATCATCAACGACAACTAAATAGAACTTGTGCCCCTGATGATCTGGGACACGACTTGGACCCCATATATCTATGTGAAATAACTCAAATGGGGAGCGACTGCTCCGACTCTGACGACTGGGGAAGCTAGACCGATGATGCTTCCCTAACTGACATGCTTCACAACGAAATGACGAACTCGGAGAGATCTGAGGCAGGAGGTGACGCATTTTCTGAAGCGGCAGGTGACCAAACCGATGATGCCAGGTATATGGAGATACGGAGCCCTGGGAATGCAGTGAGACGCCAGCGTAAGAGTTCCGTACAAGACGATATAGGCCATTGTGCTCAGAGCCACAGCCAATCACCCTGCCCGTTAGTATGTCCTGAAAAATAACAGACGATGGGTCAAAAATAGCACGACAGTGCAAATCTCGTGTAATCTGACTAATGGATAAGAGATTCATAGAGAATTCTGGTGCATGTAGAACATTCTGTAAGTGCATAGAGGGCAGCAAATCCGTCTCCCCTTGACCGATGATAGGCGAATGAGTGCCATCAGCAATGAGTACAGAGCGACCAGGCTGAACCGCTCTATATGACTGCATAATATCTCTCTCACGACAGAGATGATGGGTGGCTCCAGAATCGACAATCCAACCTGTGAGGTCATGGTTATGATATGAGACTGAAGGACTACCTGAGGCACTAGCTGAAGCAGATGTACTAGCTGATGCCGAAGCTGCAACATCAGAAGCATCAGCACCCTCTGACGATGACTGTGGCATGATATCACGAAGCCGTGCCACTAGCTCCTCGAACCTGTGATCTGGAGTAGATGCTGGTGGACCCTGAACATGGTCAGCGACACGTGCAGAAGGAGGGAAGCCATGCATGGAATAGCATGTGTCCTCCGAATGACCAGTACGACGACAGAATGAGCATGTAGAGCGTATGCGACCTCCGCGACCACGTCCACCACTTCCTCTGCCACGAAATGAGGACGAACTACCTCGTCCCCTGAAGACTGCCATTGCCGAGGGAGGTGGAGTCACTGTGTTTGATGGAACAGGTACACGACTGAGCCTTCTGTAGACTTCTTCCATCGGCGGAATGGTTGCATCGGCAAGGATCTGAGAACGTGCTGCCTCGTACTCCGGGTCTAGGGCAGCAAGTAACACGCCAACCATAGTGGCGTTGCGGAACGTCTTCTGTTGTTCCGGCGTGGCTGTGAGTGGGATGGTGCTATAGAGTTTCTCGAACATGCCACGAAGAGACGTGTACAAAGAATGAAGAGGCCTCCCATTTTGCTTCGTGGTAAAGATATCATGCTGCAACTGCAGCATCTTTGTCTCGTTCCGCACCTGAGAGTATGTCGTGGCCAGAATATCCCACATCGCCTTAGCGGTGGGCTGATGGAGGACATCATTTGCTATCTCCGTCGTGAGCGTCCCTGACAGCCAAACTTTGGCATACGTGTCATCGGCCTCCCATGAGGCATAGATTCCCTTCTTCTCCGGCGGTTCATCTTCGGTAAGAATATGCTTCTTACCACATGACTGCATAAGACTGAGGAACTGCATAGCCCACAGTTCGTAGTTCGTCCCGTCCATTTTGACGATTGGTGCCGAACCTTTAAAGGCACCTATGGCGGGCATATCGACCTTTTGGTCTGACATATTGCCGGAGAAGAACAACTAGGGATGATAGACAAAAGAACCGGTGTCTACCAAGACCTTTGTGGATTCCAGTGCATATGTAGACGTTATGCACTTGAACCCATCATCTAGCGGAGACCGACCGGAGGAGAGAGGTGCCCCGGTGACAACCCGAGGCTATGGGAGCCTCGGCGAGAGAGAGAGGCGGCAGCTAGGGGTACTCGGCGGGTGGGCTGGGCACCGCTGACGGCTGGAGGGTGCCTGGCGGAGGGCTGGCGGCTCCGGGGGCGGCTGGGAGGGCCCGGCGAAGGGCTGGGGGGCCTGGTGGAGGGCCCGGCGGAGGGCTGGGGCCCGGCGGCGGAGGGCTGGGGGCCCTGCAGAGGGCTGGACTGGCGGCGACGGCGGGAGGGAGGGGGGGGGTCGGCGGGTGGAGGGAAACCCTAGGGTTAGGGTTTTGGCTCTGATACCATGTTAGAGTAAAAGAAAACTCTGATATGTTATTCCATAGAGCCCTCGGGTCTCTTATATAGAGAGAAAACCCTTGGGTAAACTACAGAGACGTACATTATATAAATAGAAAATAAGAAACAGTACATCGTAACATATATGCCTCTACACTGTACATTCCCATTTGCGGTGATCTGGGTCATCTGGTGTGCGCGGAATGGTGTCATTTTTTGGGGGAGTTGTTTTTACTCTGAAAATGTGCTTGAACATTGTAAGGCATTGTGTAGAACATGGAATATGTAGCGACGGGTACATGTAATTTCTTTTTGATTTTTTTACAAATAATTATTCCTTTCGAGGTGGTTCCCAACTTGAGAGGCCACCCGATCTTTTCTTTGAAAAAACAAATGGTAGACTAACAGTGAGAAAGTAACAAAAAAACTAGTATTGCGCATCAGACAACTGAAGCATTAGCCTTCAAGTTCAACTCAAACAAAGGAAGAAAAGAAAAAAGCCATTCAAGAACTCGAGAGAAGAGAATACGGGTCTAACCTATAACTACCGACAATTGTTGTTCAACAAAATTACCAATCATTGGAGTGTTTTCCAAGTGAAAGGGGGTGTAACAATTGATTAAATCAAAATATACTTACAATGACCATGTACCCACTTAAATGATCTAGTGGTAGTGCAGTGTGTCTACCATCCAAAAGATCAGGGTTTAAATTCCCCCTTGTGGGGATTGCGTTAGGTAATCGATAACCAACGAAAAAATAATCGAATCTTTCACCATGGATTTGAACAAAGATCCATGTAGCCAACCCTACTAATAGTGGAAATAAGGCTTTGCCATTCTTTCTATACTTACAGTGACCATGCCTTAAACGGAGGCCAATCATTGGAGATTGCAAGGAAAGAACTGGTCTGGATGTTTTGTTATTAACTGCTTGTGGTAATAAAGGACCTCCGGAATTTCGCTTACGAGCAAGGGCAAGGTAATGCCCTGTTTTTTTTTATTTTGAAGGGAAAAGAGGGTGTGGGGACCAATGGGGCACACCCAAAGGATTTTATTGTTTTAACCCAATAAATTACAAAGACCAAGCTCAAAGAGAGCCCGGGCATGCTGTAAAACATTTTCCAAGTAACAATGCCCCTATTTAAAGTCACATCCATTCCATACCAATCAAATCGCCTATAAGATCACAAGCGGCCTCAAGCAATCATCTGAAGAAGAAATTCATGTATATCGAACAGAGGACCAAAAAACTTCTGAACCCAAGCGGTACAATCAAGGGAAAGCCATATTGTCCCAGATCTCCTTGGAACAGTTGCACATGAAGAACAAGTGGTCTAAATCCTCAAGAGAGATCACATACCATGACCAAGCGGCGTCAATACCAAGAAACCCATTGGCCATGAGCATCTTCATCAACATGTGCATCTTTCTCACCTTCTATAAGATCTTCACCTGGTGTGGAATGTCGAAGCACAGTATCAACTTGTAGTCACTTGCAATAGTTCTAACAAGCTACCCCTGCTCAGAAGATAAGCTTCTATATACCTTCTTTATACTAAAAGGCCACCAACCCAAATCCAATAGTCACGACCCATGGTCGGGCTCTCAACCTCCTCAAGATCACTCATCAGAGATAGATAATCTCGTAGAGATTGGTCAGAGAAAAGATAATCTCGTAGCGATTGATCAAAGAATTCCGAAGAAGGTTGGACACCAAACCCTCAATCCCAAGCCCATGTCTGTATGAGCTCTTGACTCACAATATGGAGGGAAATCCTCAAGAACCATTAGAGGCATGTCATCACAGATCCAGTCAACCTTCCTAAAAAAGAATCATCGTACCCCACCAGAACTGAACAGATTCATTGTCATAAATAAAGGGGACATGTGTATCCCTCACCTCCGTATCCAGTCTTAGGTCCACCTTGTATGGATATTTTAACAGTTTGCTAAGGAGATCCTCGCCCTTTCTTCATATCCTCATAACCCACTTAGTCAACAGAGTCTAGTTCAATTTGATTCTCTTAATTCCTAGCCCTTATTCCCCCTTAGGGAGAGTCACGGTGCACCGACCTAATCATCCTTCTAGAAACGAAAAAAGTCATCGACTCATCGTCCTGAGGCAATGACAGCACCAACAAAATGCACACACCCCTACGAGCCCTTGAAACTCCGAAAGAGATCTCAAAAGCAGCATGAGACACCCCAGCATGTTGGAACAAAGCCCCGTCGGATACTAGTAGCCCAAGAGAAGCACCAAGGGGTCACGATGGAGCACCCGTGACCTTTAGCGAAAGCTCAGAGATCCATCTCCAAGCGGAGGCCTCAGAGGTCCCGATGGTGCCCTAAGCAAGGTTGCAAAAGTCGGTACTCAGTACTCGGTCGGACAGGTTACTGACTAAGGATTAATCGGCAATCGGGCGATTAATCGGATTTAGTCGGGCTTTAATCGATTTTGATTTTTTAAATATATAAATCATTTTCATACATATAATATTACATATTTACATAGATTTATATTTTCTTACTATCATAATGAATTAAAAGAAGTAATTGAATTTAAATTAAACATTAAATGTTGGGAAAAAATGAATGCCTTGTTTATTCCATAAGCCCTAGGCTCTCTTATATAGGAGAGTAGCCTATGGGTAAATTACATAAAGCATACAACCAAAAATAAAATAACGAACAGGTACGGATACTAATATATATGCGCCAACACTCCCCCTCAAGATGGAGCATAGATGTCAATCATGCTCAGCTTGGACGCACACTTCTGGAAAGGGCCTCGAAGTAATGCCTTGGTGAATATATCAGCAGTCTGATTCTCTGATGTGACGTGAGCTGTAGCAATGAACCCCTTCTGAATCATGTCACGTATGTAGTGACAGTCAACCTCAATGTGCTTGGTCCTCTCATGGAAGGCTGGGTTGTTTGCAATGAACAAGGTTGCCTGATTGTCACATTCCAGCTTCATAGGGAGCGGTATATCAAGACATAGATCTATAAGTAGAGCTTTTACCCACATCATTTCTGTGCTAGCCTGGGCCATAGCCCTGTATTCAGATTCAGCACTGGATCTAGCTACCACTGTCTGTTTCTTGCTCCTCCACGAGACTAGGGCATCTCCAACATAGACTGCAAATCCTGAGGTGGACTTCCTGTCCTTGGGGCATCCTGCATAATCTGCATCAGCACACGCTGTGATAGAGATCTCCTTTCCCTTCTTAAATAGCAAGCCCGCACCTGGAGATGATTTTAGATATCTCAGAATCATGTGTATAGCATCCATATGGACCTGACGTGGTTGCTCCATGAACTGGCTCACGCGACTCACTGCAAATGATATATCAGGTCTAGTGATCGTGACATACAGTAGTTTGCCTACCAGTTCTCTGTACCTTCTCCTGTCCACCTCTTCCGTGTCATCATCGTAGAGCTTCATGCTGGGATCCATTGGTGTCGTAGCAGGCCGACACCCTAGCATACTTGTTTCACTCAATAGATCTGTAACATATTTCCTCTGCGACATTACTAATCCATATGGATTTCTAGTAAACTCCAGCCCCAGAAAATATCTAAGGACTCCCAAGTCCTTGGTGACAAATTTGGTTCCCAGTTTTTCTTTCGCCTGCTTTATGCCCTGCTCATCATCTCCTGTAATCAAGATGTCATCAACATAAACCATGATTACAATGATACCTCTAGTAGTCTTCTGCACAAACAAGGAATGATCAGCATTGGAGCGTTTGTATCCTTGTTTCTCGAAGAGATCTGAGAGCTTCTGAAACCATGCTCTGGGGCTCTGCTTAAGGCCATAGATAGCCTTATGTAACCTGCATACCTTGGAACACTCCCCCTCAACAGCAAAACCAGGTGGCTATTGCATATAAACTTCTTCCTGCAAATCTACATATAGGAATGCATTCTTCACGTCCAACTGATGAAGCGGCCAGTCTCGAGCAACTGCAACTGACAACAGGATCCGTAGAGTGGAATGACGTGCCACAGGCGAGAAAGTGTCAAGGTAATCCATCCCGTATGTCTGTGTAAAGCCACGTGCAACCAGACGTGCCTTGTACCTGTCAATAGAACCATCTGCATTATGCTTCACTGTAAACACCCACTTGCAGCTCACCAGATTCACATCTGGAGGTATAGGAACCAAACTCCAAGTTCCTCTGGACTGAAGTGCCGCCATTTCTTCCTCCATTGCTAGCCACCATCTACTATCCTGCATAGCATCATGATGATTCCTTGGAATATCGACAGCTGAAAGTGCCACAGCAAAAGACCTGAAATCTCCAGATAGCCTCTCAAAAGATACGGATGCTGATAATGGATATGTAGCACAGCTTCTCTTCGACTTGCGCAGAGCAATGGGAACATCTAAATCAACTGTAGTCTCATCTGGCCCCTACAACATATCCTGATCAGAAATGTCGTCAGATCCATCAACATTAATATTTTCATTACATACCATAGGCGAGCTAGTAGACGAGTCATGACCATGAGCGGGAGGAGGCCTGCGGGTATAATGAAACGGTAGCGGTGATATAGTTGGTGGTGGCGGCGGTGGTGGTGGTGGTGGTGGTGGCGGTGGTTACAGCAGCTGTGGTGGTGGTGCTGGTGACGGCATCTGAGGTGGTGGTGTCATATATATGGCATCAGTGGATAGAGGTGGTAGCTGCTTGTCTCCTGATGCTGAAAAATACATAATATCTTCAAAAAATGTAACATCTGCACTGATCATATACCGTCGACGCAGAGGATCAAAACATTTGTACCCCTTTTGAGTTCTGGAGTACCCGACAAAAACACACTTGACAGCCCTAGGAGAGAGCTTGTCAGTACCAGGCGACAACTGATGGACAAATGCAACCGACCCAAACACACGAGGCGTAAGAGAAAACAAATCCTTGTCGGGATGAATGATGGTAAACGGGATCTGTTCATTTAAGACAGAAGAGGGCATACGATTAATTAGATAACATGCAGTGAGAACTGCATCACCCCAGTAGGAGTAGGGAACATGACTCTGTATAAGGAGTGATCTCGTGACATCAAGGAGGTGACGGTGTTTCCTTTCAGCAATTCCATTCTGTTGAGATGTATGAGCACACGATGTTTGATGAACAATCCCTTTTGAGAAGTAATAACTGGCAAGGACATTTGTGCACAATTCTAATGCATTATCACTTCTCACAAATTTCACCGATGTGGAAAAGACATTTTGTATTTCATTCAGAAAATGGATAATTATATTTCCTACTTCAGATTTATTTTTCATCATAAACACATATGACACTCTAGAGAAATCATCCACAAATACTATATAGAATCTGTGTCCCTGATGATCAGGTACACGACTCGGACCCCAGACATCGACATGAAATAACTCAAACTTGGAGGTACTACTCCGACCTGGACGACTGGGAAAGGACGACCTGTGATGCTTTCCCAACTGGCATGCCTCACACTGAATAGGTGTGTGAGGAAGACCATAAGGTAACACTTGACTCAACTTATGAAGCGGTAAATGGCCAAAACGAAGATGCCACAGTAAAGTAGATACTTGTCCAGTAGGAGAGGTTGTGGTTCCAGCAAATGGGGTCTAATTCAGGCGGTAGAGACCTCCTTGCTCATAGCCACGACCAATCACGTTGCCCGTATAGATGTCCTGAAAAATCAAAGAAGATGGATCAAAAATTGCACGACAATGAAGATCCTTCGTAATCTGACTAATTGACAACAAATTCATTGAAAAATCAGGTGCATGTAGCACATTCTTGAGCTGTATAGAAGATGTCAATCTAATCTCCCCCTGACCAGTGATGGGGGAATGTGTGCCATTGGCAATAACTACTGTCCGCCCAGGAGGGATCTGAGAGTATTCTGTAAGTAGACTATGGTCGCCACATAGGTGATGTGTAGCGCTCGAGTCCATAATCCATGGCAATGTATCTGATCTACTACTGTGGAGTGCAAGTATACTACCTGAAGCACTGGTAGACGCAGAGGCAGAAGCAGCAGCATCAGAATGACTCTCTGTAATCACTACTGGACCAGATGGTGGAATAATGCCCCTCAGACGGGCAACTAGATCATCGAACCGTTGATCCAAAGTAGCAGCAAACGGGGGCTCTATCTGCTCAGCAGCTCGTGCGGATGCAGGGAATCCATGCTTTGGGTAGCATGTGTCTTCATTGTGTCCAACTTGGTGACAGTAAGTACATGTTGGCCTAGTGCGGCCACCTCTTCCACGAGGTCCACGTCCACGGCTCTGGTGATGAAACCCACGACCTCTGTTGGCTGCCATGGCTGAAGAATTCTGACTCGCGGTTGTGGAAGGAACTGTGATCCGACTCAATCTATGAAAAGCTTCCTCCATGGGAGGAATAGCTAAGTCAGCCAAAATCTGTGGTTCCAGCAAATGGGGTCTGATTCAGGCGGTAGAGACCTCCTTGCTCATAGCCACGACCAATCACGTTGCCCGTATAGATGTCCTGAAAAATCAAAGAAGATGGATCAAAAATTGCACGACAATGAAGATCCTTCGTAATCTGACTAATTGACAACAAATTCATTGAAAAATCAGGTGCATGTAGCACATTCTTGAGCTGCATAGAAGATGTCAATCTAATCTCCCCCTGACCAGTGATGGGGGAATGTGTGCCATTGGCAATAACTACTGTCCGCCCCGGAGGGATCTGAGAGTATTATGTAAGTAGACTATGGTCGCCACATAGGTGATGTGTAGCGCTCGAGTCCATAATCCATGGCAATGTATCTGATCTACTACTGTGGAGTGCAAGTATACTACCTGAAGCATTGGTAGACGCAGAGGCAGAAGCAGCAGCATCAGAATGACTCTCTGTAATCACTACTGGACCAGATGGTGGAATAATGCCCCTCAGACGGGCAACTAGATCATCGAACCGTTGATCCAAAGTAGCAGCAGACGGGGGCTCTATCTGCTCAGCAGCTCGTGCGGATGCAGGGAATCCATGCTTTGAGTAGCATGTGTCTTCATTGTGTCCAACTTGGTGACAGTAAGTACATGTTGGCCTAGTGCGGCCACCTCTTCCACGAGGTCCACGTCCACGGCTCTGGTGATGAAACCCACGACCTCTGTTGGCTGCCATGGCTGAAGAATTCTGACTCGCGGCTGTGGAAGGAACTGTGATCCGACTCAATCTATGAAAAGCTTCCTCCATGGGAGGAATAGCTGAGTCAGCCAAAATCTGTGATCGTGCCGCCTCATACTCTGGATCGAGTGCAGCCAGGAACACGGCCACCATTGTCGCATTCCTGTACGTCTTCTGCTGTTCTGGCGTGGCAGTAAGCGGCATGAAGCTATAAAGCTTCTCGAACATCCCTCTCAATGATGTATAAAGAGAATGTAAGGGGCGACCATTCTGCTTTATCGTAAATATGTCATACTGAAGTTGCAGAATCTTCGTCTCGTTCTTCGCCTGAGAGTATGTTGCCGCCAGAATATCCCACATATCCTTGGTTGTGGGTTGATGTAGGATGTCATTGGCAATTTCAATAGCCAACGTACCAGATAGCCAAACCTTGGCATATGCATCATCAGCCTCCCAAGAGGCATTGACTCCAATCTTCTCTGCATGCTCAGGTTCGGTAAGAATGTGCTTCTTACCTGTAGACTTCATCATACTCATGAAATGCATTGCCCACAGTTCATAGTTTGTACCGTCCATCTTGACAATAGGCGCTGGACCACGAAAGGCGCCAATAGATGGGATATCCGCCTTGCTTTCTGACATACTGGAGATGGAAGACTGGAGCGATTGACCGAAGATGAGCTTTGTCTACAATAACATAGATGGGGCTAGTTGCATGTGTAGACCTCAAGCAACTATCCCCATGAAGATGTTTGTGCTAAGCCCTACACGCACGCAGGAGTCACGCACAGGCACAGGTGCGCACACAGGAGTCACGCGCAGGATGCACAGAAGATGCGTGCACTGGTGCTACAGCGCGCGCGCAGGGGATGCGTAGGGGCGCACATGCAATGCACTGGGGCGCACAGGCGATGCGCTAGGCCTGCAGCACGGTGCGCAAGGATGCGCAGATGATTGCGCACAGATTCACGGTGCGCAAGGATGCGCACAGCACGGTGGAGACGAGGCGAGGCGCGCAGGTGCGCAAGGAGGAGGCGCACACCAACGCACAGCACGCGTGCGCGCAGACGCAAGGAGAAGGCGCACACACGCGATGGCGCAACCGACTGGAGAGGCGGCGCCGATGGATCAACGCCGAGCTCGGGCAGCGCCGATGTAGCGAGAAGGAGAAGAAGAAGGGGGTCGGCGGGTGTGGTGGGGTTAGGGTTAGGGTTTCGAGAACTCCGGTCTAGGACCGTCGCTCTGATACCATGTTGGAAAAAAAACGAATGGCTTGTTTATTCCATAAGCCCTAGGCTCTCTTATATAGGAGAGTAGCCTATGGGTAAATTACATAAAGCATACAACCAAAAATAAAATAACGAACAGGTACGGATACTAATATATATGCGCCAACATTAAACGTATTAGAATAAGTTTGCTTTTAAAAGAAGTAAAAAAATATGGTATTTTCAAGCAAAAATTGGTTGACTAGTGGATCTAGTCAGAATTAGTCGGTACTCAGTCGGCTACCCCACTGACTAGACTAGTCGGACCTACTAGTCTGGCTAGTCGGGTGACTTTTACAACATTAGCGTGGGGCTGCCTAAGAAGAACCCTAGATGAAGAGGCGCCTCCAGCATGAGATCCTGAAGATCCGGGTAGAGCCCCCCTCTAGCCATGGTAGAAAATCTCGGACGGCGAAAGACCTCTAAGCGGAGGTCCCGAAGGTCTTAGCGGGGCCTTTCAAGCAAAGCCCTACCTTGCGAAGAAACATCTCTTCCCCAACGCCATGGAGGAGATGCCCTATGATCCAGACCCCTCCTCCCGTGTGGTGGCCCTCATCGCCCAGCCACTACTTCTTGGGAAACAATCGACAAAAATGCTATAGTCAAGGCTCCCCTACCCCTCTACCCTCAAGGTGGGAATCACTTGAGGCCACCATACCCACAAAGCTTGCAATCTCTGATGTCGGTGTCCACAAACACCACACTTGAAGCAGCGAAAGTTGGTAGAAGAAGCTGAAACACCCTGTCGAGGCCTGCGTCGATGCACCACCTCCAACCCATCATCATAAATAGCATAACAAACATCCACACTTCCCAACAATTGGCACAGCAGCACCAGTAGGTCTTGAGGCAACGACAACACTAACAAAGTGTGCAACCCTGTCCCTACGAGCCATAGAAACTTCAAAGCAGCACGAGACACCCTCAGCATGTTGGAACAAAGCCCCATCAGTCTTAGCAACCCAGAGAAGTACCAAGGGGTCATGATAGAGTCCTACGAGCTTTAGCACAAGCCCATATGAAGATCCACCTCCAAGCGGAAGCCTCAAAGGTCCTGACGGCACCCCACGTGCCTAAGAGGGACCCTAGACGAAGAGGCACCTCTAGACGGAGAACCTAGAGATCCGGGTGGATCCCCCCTCTAGTCGTGGCAGAAAGTCATAGACGTGAAACACTTCTATGCGGAGGTCCTACACACACCCCCCCCTCAAGGCATCCCCACCGCCTACCATCAACATCTCCAAGCTCCCTTCAAAACAATTGAAGGCTCCACCATCATCCTTGTCTCAATAGCGAATGTTGACGAAGCATCCCCCAACCTGTCCCCCATCATCAAAGCAAGGAGACTTCCCTTAGCACCTGAAAAAAATGGTGAAGTCCCAGTTTAAGTAGGGTCGGCTACATACATTCTTGCTCAAATCCATGTTGAAAGATCTGACTATTTTTGCATTGATTGTCGGCTACCTAATGCAACCCCCACAAGGAGGGATTTGAACCCTCGTCTTTTGGGGGTAGGCACACTGCACTACCACCAGACCATTGAGGGGTAAATTACTAAATTCCCCTTAGCACCTGAAACACCTTGAAAATTAGACGAGAACCTGGTCGGGATTAAATGGTTCCTTGAAGTCATGTAGATGAACCGTTCCATTTCTGGGGGGCAAGGAAAGAAGTTCCATGTTACAGTAAACGAGAAAGGGAGAAAACCTCAAACGGTTAAGAATAATGCATGAGAAAATAAGGCAAGATTATGCCTTGTCACCTTTCAAGAAAATCTCCTCAATGACACCTCAATTTCACCTAACGCAATGCTTCATGCACATCGATCGTTGGTGACCCCATAAATGTCCATTGCAAGAGTAAATACAACACACCAAATCAACTACGTCTACCAAAATTCGTAATTTTCCAATAGTGAAGTCCACCTAACAAAAAAACACGACAATCAACCTTGACAACAAGGTCCAAGGATCACCCTTTTGAGAGGTTGTCTACCACCACCTAAACCACATTCCTATCATTGCGAACCAACCTCATTGGAAAGATTCAAAGGTAAACTTGATAACCAGAGCAATCGTCCTCGAAGAATTGAAGATCCATTCCCCAACAAAATACATCTCTAAACAATTCCCAGAGTAACATGTATTTATTGCCCTTCCAAGAAAAGCATCTAAGGTTCTTGAACCAATAGTCCTCTCACACAGACAAGAGAACCCTTCACCCATACCTTATTACCACCAACAAGCATCCCCATCAACTCCCCTATAGTTTATGTCGCCAGCCGCATGCTACCTATCTCAGTAATCACCTCCCTAATCAAAAATCGTGGATAGGGTCTTTATGAGGCGACCTGAAGAACTTCAACAGAGGCTTCACCTAACCCCGACTATCACATCAAAAGCAGTGTATCTTCCATGGGGCATTCACCATTCTCATAAGTTTCCTTCCTCTCAACATTCACAACCTAGAAGCAACCACATAGCCTTTCTCGTTCTCCAACCACGAAACTTCACTCATTCTCCTACCCTCTCCTCACCTTGACAGTGGTTTACCCCCACCTTCTCCAATATCCAGGTTCGAACAATGAGTATGTTACTAATCAACCATGCCCTTGTTATTTGTGTCATTCTTGTTCGTATTAGGATTAAGAAAGGCATTTTGCTCCATAAAATTTTCCACCGCACTTGTCTCCACCCCCCCCCCATCTTGGATTTGATAATGCACTTCCTCAATGGAAGGAAGCTTGTCAGAATTGAGGATTTGAGAATTTGACTCCTATTAGTCTTGTATTAAGAATTCATGTCAAAATAAAGGTTTTAGTTGTTCATACTTCATCCTATTGCAACCTCTAATATTTTATTGACTCCTATATTTTATCAACATAGTAGTCGACATCCTCACATTTGGATTTCAAGCACCATATTAACCATTAATTGCCATCTCCCTAGGAGTATGAACCTTAAAAATCAACTAGGAATTATGTACTTCTTACTTCTTTTGCCCAATTGTTAGTTAGAATTGATCATGTTTGTTGGGTAATCTTTTGTATGATAGAGGTTGAATGATGATGGATACAAAATTAATGAACCTTTCATCTTCTACATTCCATTGATCGTAAAAAGGATTAGAATATGCAAATGCCTCCTTCATACCTCTGAAATAACCGTCATGATGATGACCAACAATTCCGATCTCAATATTTAGCAAGGAAAGAAGATAATTATACTTTATTAGTTTGGTGGAAATGATTTACGCATTCACATTGTCTGAAACTTCACAGATTAAGATGCCACAAGCTTACATTCAACGTCACCAACATTTTCAACCATCGGAATCAATAAAAGTCACTCTTGAGACGACAGAGACTAACCCATCTGGTGAACCAGCAAGGATGGTGATGGTCGATAGACAAACGGGATCAGTAGGCTGACGGGGGATGATGAATGAAAAGTCCAAACAAGGTTCAAAGAACAATTTGGGTCGTTGTTGGCCGTAAGAAGGCATTTATTCATGCGAATTCACTTTGTTGGTGGGGATGGTCGATAAGAGACTGGTAACAACTGAAGTTGACCGAAGAAATGGTGGTTCAAAGGCCACAGGACTCCTTCAAAAGAAAACACAATGCACAAGAGGACCTAAGAACAACCCCTTGATCTTTAAGAATGAGGCACAATACAATGTTGTTGTCAAAACATGCACATAAACAAAACGATTTGCACGAAATCCCTCATAAACAGGAGGATAAAAACAAAAACAATGAGAACAGACCCAACGGCCTCTCTTATATAGCTAGATTCAATTATATTTAGAACAAGGTGGAGTGTTTACAATACATAGATATGGTGAATTAAATGAATTCACACCAAGATCCATTTTAGCAACTTAAATTCAGCATTTTCTTGGATATTCTTAATCTGCAATGATTGGAGCAAAATAATGTTAAGGGCATTTTTGACCAAACACTTGCAAACAAGGAGATTGTGCCCAAATTGTTGTATATGCATATGCAACAATACTAACAAGAATCAGCAAACTAAAGTATCAAAGAGGGTACAAAAGACTCACAACATAATATATTGCAAAGTTGTCTTGGTCCTCCATGTAACTTGTCCTCAGCCTGAAGCGTATCATATAAATAACCCATAATGTTGTAGCAAGTGTTGCGGAATCTAGCAATGTGTGGATATCATATTCCATGACGACGCTGCAGTAGAGCCTAACAGCTAAAAACAAGGCTGTCAACTCCTGAGATTTGAGAGAGAGTCCTGCACCAAATGGAACCCAAATTGTCAATTCAGCATGTAAGACTGCACTAAGAAATAGCGTGCGCATGCACAGCTTTTAATAAAAGGGCCAAAACTAAAAAGTAGTGGAAAATTGTCCATTCCAAATCCTAACAGGTTCTATGTGTTATCTAAACTACGTTTCTGCATTGGCATATGGATATGTCCAATTACCTCAATTACAACTATTTGTTTTGCTTTCCAAACTTATATATAGATCCTTTTTGAGGTAACGATGTGCCATTTTTGGTAGATGAAAGCCTTAAAAATCTCCATTTATTAATTAATGGTAATTACAAAAGTTTCACCTATGAGTTACACAAACAAAGTGCATGTGCTACTACAACAAAAACAAAACCTTTTCCGACATTAAGTAGGGTCGGCTACATGGTTTCTTCGCCTCCATTCAAATCTATCTTGGGTCATTCTCGAGCTTAGATCCAAAAAAACTAAGATCTCTTCGGATAGTCTCATTCCAACACTTCTTGGGTTTTCCTTGCCCTCTCTTAGCCAGTTCAACATCCCAAAACTCGCATCTCCTAACCGGTGCATCACCCAGCCTCCTTTGCAAATAAACAAACCACCTTAAGTGGTTTTCTCGCAACTTATCCTCGATCGGAGCTACACCCACTTTCCTTTGGATTGCATCATTCCGAATCTGATCTTATGTGTATGTCCACACATCCACCTCTGCATTTTCATTTCTACAACTGACATTCTCTGCACATGTCTATGGTTTACAGGCCAACATTCAGATCCCTAGATCATAGCATGTCTCACGGCTTCTTTGTAAAACTTCCCTTTGATTTTCATAGGAATTTTCTTATCACATAGAACAGCAGAGGCTCCTCTCCACTTTAGCCAACTTGCATTTATTATATGGGTAACATCTCCATCAATTTCCCCGTCATGTTGCATAATAGATACCAAGTATCTAAAGAAATCTTTTTCTGAACGTTATGGTCACCAATCTTCACATCGATTCATTGACCATTGCTTCCATCAAAAGTGCACTCCATATATTCAGTATTAGCTCTACTTATACGAAATCCTTTAGTCTCTAATACGTATCTCCAAACCTCAAGCTTCTCATTTACTCCATCTCTAGTATCATCAATCAAACACAATGTCATCGGCAAATAACATACACCAAGGTATCTCATCCTAAATGACTAGTCAGCTCATCCATAATCAAAGTAAAAAGAAATGGACTCAAAGTTAAACTTTGATACAGACCAATGTAGATGTCAAAATAATCAGTCTTCCCAGATTGGATCCTTGCACAAGATGAAGCGCTATCATACATATCCTTCATGAGGTTAATGTATAGGACAAGTACTTGTCTCTTCTCTAAAACTTTCCATAATATCTCCCACGAGACAGAATCATATGCCTTCTCCAAATCAGTGAAAATAATATGGAGGTTCTTCCTTTTAGCTCTATAAATCTCCATTGTTCTCCGCAGCAAGTGGGTGGCTTCAATAGTTGAGCGACCTGGCATGAATCTGAATTGCTTTTCTTTTACTTTGGAAACTTGTCTCAACCTTCTTTCGATCACACGTTCCCGAATTTTCATAGTATGACTCGTCAACTTGATACCTCTATAATTCGAACAATTTTGAATGTCTCCTTTGTTCTTATAAAGAGGCACCACAATACTTCTCCTCCAATTTTCGGGCATTTTCTTGCTTCGCCAAATAATATTGAATAAATTTGTAAGCCAAGTCAAACCATGCTCACCTAGAACTCTCCATACTCTATAGGAATGTCATCAGGTCCTACACCTTTCCTAGGTTCCATAACCTTCAAAGCCTCCTCTACTTCCTTCCTTCGATTCAAGTAACTTTCACTACTAGCTAGATCTCCCAAAGTGATCTCCTTATTTCCTTCTCCAATGAAAAGCTTATGGAAATACTGCTTCCATCTAGTCTCTATATCCTTCTGAGTAACAAGCATGTGTCCTTCCTCATCCTTAATGCATCTCATTTGAGAAAGGTCTTTGATTTTTCTATCTCTTGCTTTGGCCAATCTGAATATATCCTTTTGGCCCTCCTTAGAGTTGAGATTTTTGTACGAAACTTCATAAGCTTTTGACTTAGCTTCGCTTACAACCTTCTTTGCTTCCTTCTTTGCTATGTTGTAGTTTGTGACAGTTTCCTCTCTCTATCCTTAGACATGGCTTTAAAGCAAGCTCTTTTAATTTTAAGATTCTCTTGCACTCCACCACCAAGCCTCATTTTTGACCTGGAACTCCTCCCTTTGACTCGCCTAAATCTCTTTGGCTACCCTTCGGATACATGATGCTACCACCTCTCACATCTCATTTGCACTTCCGTTATAATCCCAAGATAAGTCTTCTAAAACCTTCTCCCTGAAGATTGATTACTTCAAATGAAACCTTACTTTTCTTTACCAGTCTTTTTTATTTGCATATCCATGACTAACAAGCGATGTTGTTGTCAAACTCTCTCCTGAGAAACTAGTCCAAGCAAAGATTTTTTATCACTCTAATCCTGACTGATACGTTGAAGCACCAAGGTTCTCCCAAAGTTAATTGCGGTTTGAAGCATTTGCCCACTCCAATCCAGTGTCCCTCTTGATATCAACGATACCACTGTAGATGAATAAAAGATTGTCAATATAGCTGATGTCATTCCCCAAAACTAGACATGTATACCAAGTTAGAGTGAAAGACCACCATGAAAGCTTGTGTCATCAACCTTTTTCCTTTGAAATAGCCACATAAAGATCTTCACTTTAAGGGACACCTATACCTTCCAAATTAAATGGCAATCTCTAGCCTGCATCTTTTTACCACAGCATAGCAGAACAATATGATGTACATCATCTCACTGAGAAATTCTCATAACAAATCTAGTAATATGTCCCCCTACTTGGGCCTTTCTCCGAACTCAGGTCCCCCAATAACTGGTCAAACTCCATTAACCTCCCCTTCGAAAAGTTCAAGCAGAAGTGCGGCAACCAAGAGCCGCCTCCTCTCCCAAAGAAGAGCAACAATCTGCAATTGAAAATCCCACTAGCATGCATATACAACAAAGATCTTATGGAATATATATCTTCAGACCCCTTATCCAATCATCAAGCCAGAAGTGAAAGAATTTTCCATCTAGTATTACATTACTAGGCGAAGATGTGGTGTAACCTACCGCACTGTTGTACTTACACCTGTCCAACAACTATATGGTGTCATTAAGTTGTTCTTTCTGTCCATGCTAGCCGTCAGGCCATAGATACTCCGAACCAACCGAAACAAACAATAGAGATCTCCATTCTCACATGTTGGTCTAACCACTCACTTTGTCAACAAAACTATGTTGATGATTTGCAACTGAAGTGCCCCTAGCCTGCCTTCTGCAACAGGTCTCACGATCGAGCCCCAAGCGACCAACACCGTCTCTGAATTTTCATTACCAAATGCTTCCAAACTTACATACAGATCTAGTTAACATGCAACTAGAGCTAGAAACCATATTGACAATAATACAGGGTAACTAAATATTGTAGCATAAAGGACAATAATATAGGGTAACTGAACTAATATACAGATCCTCTTTATCTACAAATAGGTGAAAACAATTTAACTCCGAACCCTTCCTGCGATTTCGTCGTTCCACAAAGGACAACAACGTAAATCTCCAATCTCAAACTACCATCTGTCTAAGTATTCTTTTATAGAACAATAATTTATTTCAGTTCCACGTGAAGTTATTATCTGAAGTCACCAAATCTTAGGAGCAAGCATGGGTGGACCTACACTTTGGGCATGGGGGGCACGTGCCCCCCTTCATTTGTGGAGACCTTTGAATTGTTTCTTTTGTATTTCATCAAAGTAGCCCGATTTGTCATATGTGCCCCCCTCTATCTCTCATTGAAACCATAAAAAACAACCCTTGGTGCCCTTTCTGACTCCATCTCACCTCCCTCCTCGTGCATTATATGTTCAGCTTGGCTTCCTCATGCACTTATCGTGCCTCGACCTTCATCTCGGATGTGTTGCGCACCGGCTCCCTCGTTGGACTGTCGCACCCCAGCTTCCTCTCTGATGCATCACAACCGTGCCTTCCTCTCTGTCTTGTCATGCCTCGTCTCCCTTGCCTTGACCTTCCTTTCGGACGCGATGTGCCCCTTGTCTTCCTCTCGGAGCAGCACCTCCAACTTCCTTGTGGACATGTTGTGCCTCTGTCCTATTTGCGGCTCGTGAACCCATCACTTATCTCCATAGACCCCCGCATGCCCGACTCCCCATTATCGCAAATCTACATAAAGCACCTAAAGTGCATGTAACAAAATCTTTGTTGTACAATAAGGTGGATTAAGTTTGATTTTATTCATTATTATCAAATTTCTAACATGGAAATAACTTATTGCGCATGTCCAGCTCCCCATCGTCTATTTTTCCTCCTTAATAGTTTTTATGTTTCAGCAGGATCTTTTCAAAAGTAATTGGAGCTGACTTTATTAGAAAATCGCACTAGTGTCCTTTAATATTTTTTTGAAAGTGGGAAGGAATTTCTTTCTCCTCTCAAATCCCCTGGAGATGGAGAGAAGAAAGCGTGAGAGGTTGAAGTGGGTTATTCGGGCAGGGGCGGAGGAATGTCAACGGACCTCCGCGGGCTCACGCTCGGCAACAGAGGTCGTCGCGGGTGGGACGAAAGAGTTCGAAGATGGATGGGAAGTGGTCTCCCATCGAAAGCGCGGTGCAGATGCTTCCGGTGTGGCCTTGCTGGCCACTTGGCGGCTGCTTGTGCTACACCACCTCGGTGCTTCGTGTGCGGGGAAGAGAGTCATAGGCGAAACACCTGTCCTACATGTGCCTGCATGCCGACTAAGAAGCGTTGGAGGGGCGATGCGCGGTCCATCTCTAACACTATTTTTGCGGAGAGCTGCTTGGCGGCCGGTGGGGTTCCACGATCTCCTGTCTCACCATCCCTGCATGCTTTCCTCGTCGGGTCCTGGGTGGAGGACTCTTTGCGTGTGGAGGATATTCATTCGGCCATCGAGCAAGAATTCGCTGGCGCTTTCGCAGGAGATGTTGCGGGGTTAGCGCCTCGTCGTTGCTGCGTGCGGGGTCTCTCGAAGCTTCAGCGTCGACGTCTTCTTGATTGGACGAGATCAGGTGGGCTCGCGTGGCGGTGTGCCAGATTTGCGGATGGCGGAGACGATCGTGTTTCGAGAAGGGTGGCGGAGGTTCGGGGTGTCCCGTTCCTCTCGCGCTCTTTTCATTGCTTGGCTCCACCGCTCAGGGGCCTGGGCTCAGTTCTTCGGATTCTCCAAGATGGTACGCTCCCGGCATCTGACCCGAAGATTACTCTTGTCTTATTGGATTTCCCCGATTCGGTCCGCCCCCTCTCGGAGGCGGAGTTGATCGTTGGTCGTTTTCGCTTTCCTCTACGGATTCAGCTGCTGGATCAGATGGAGATCTCTGTGCCGCCGGGTATCGTGGGCGGTGATGGCGGCCACCGTGGTACTCCTGATCCCGGCGGTGAAGCTCCGGCCGCTGGAGAGTTCGGTTCGTCTTCCTCATCCGGGGACGTTTCGCCTTCTTCCCCTGGGTTCGCTTCGGTTCCTGCCGATCAGAATCGATTCGGTGCCTTCGACTCCATGTGTGCCCCCATTGTGGGGCTGACGCCTCAGTTTCTGCCGCCTTTTCAGAATATCATCTTCGGGACAGTAGCCCGTATCTCTTTGCGCTCTTGGGAATGCGTTAAACCGCCCTTTCCCTTCGGGTCGATCGGTGCCTGACTCTCCATGCCCAACGGTACCACCTCGGAGTCGGATATTCGGACTCCCGGGTCGCAACACCCGGGCTTATGGGTGATGGATCCGCCTGCGGGGCACCTCGGAGCAACGGGCGATGGATCTGGTTGCCCTATCGGATTTTTGTGCTGCCTCTTACGTTTCTGATGACTTCCTTGAGCTGAGTGGCCCCGCTGGACTCTCGCCCTCGAAGGCAAGCCCTCCCCAGTGGGGGGCCAGGATCTGGGCGCGACTGGAGCGGAGGAGGGTCCCCTTTCTTGGGGACCGCTTCTTGCTGGGAGCTCTAACTCGGGTACTTCTTCTTTGGGTACCTCTTCTGGGCCTGACCACAGAGGGGTCGGAAAGAGGTACAGGAGGCGCTCGCGGGCGTGTCGGGCCGACACCTTGCCTCCGCCGGTGTCTGATCGTTTGGCCCGGGTGGCTGCGTTGGCGGGTGTGGTCCATACTGGGGGAAACCGCAGCGGTTCTCAATGAAGGTGCTCACTTGGAATGTAAGGGGTCTGGGTGACCCGGAAAAGAGGAAGATCTGGGGCTCTCGATTCCTCGAATGGGGCTGTGATATCTTTTTGCTTCAGGAAACTAAGTTGCAGGCTTGCACGAGAGATGTTTGGCGCTCTTTCGACGCTGGTCCCATCTCCGATTACTGAGCTATGGACGCGGTGGGATCCGCGGGAGGTATACTAATTGCCTGGCGGGATCGCGGTTTCGCTTTGCGCTCGGAGCTCAGGGGATCCCATGTATTGACGATTCTCCTCGAGTGCCTCTCCACTTTGCAGACTGTTGTCGTCTCTTGTGTTTATGGGCCCTGCCAGGCTGGTGACCGTCGACAGCTGTGGGATGACCTTCGTTCGGCCAGATCCTCTTTCCCGGGGGGCGCGAGGCTGATCGGTGGCGACTTCAATGTTACCTTACTTTCTACCGATAGACCGGGGTTGTGTGGCAGCCAAGACAAGGGGTCGGCTGAATTCGTGGAGTTATTAGATGATTTGGAGCTTGAGGTGATTGATGCTCCTGACACAAAGTACACTTGGAGGAGCTCCGGCTCTCGCTCCCGCATCGATCGGTTCTTGGCATCGTCCGAACTTCTAAATCTCTTCCCCTCGTGTTTCGCCATGACAAGGATTCGGACCTGCTCGGACCATTCCCCGCTCGTCTGGGACTCGGGGGAGCAATCTCCGCCCCGAAGTTTTTTCAAGTAAGAGAAGGCATGGCTTCTCGAGGACTCTTTTCGCGAGCTAGTTACCCAACACTGGACCTCTATGATTGCCTCGGCTTCGGCGGTCTCGAGGTTCTTCCAGAAGCTCATTTCGCTGCAGGGGAGGCGTTGCTTATTCAAGAAGGAGTTACGCGCGGCTCGTCGTGCGGCCAGGGCCTCGGCAGAGGAGGTCCTTGCCGGCCTTGATCAGCTCGAGGACTCCAACCCTCTCTCTCCCGAGGATCTTGCAAGGCGAGAGTCTTGTCTCAAAGAAGTGGCGCTGGATGATAAGAAGCGAGTTGCGGAGTGGCGTCAGCGTTCTCGTCACAAATGACTAGTGGAGGGGGATGCCAACACGACATTCTTTCATTGTGTTGCCAGTGGTAGACGACGTGCTAATGCTTTGCGCTCGGTCATCGTGGACGGCGTTCGTGTTGCGGGTGACAAGGACATGGGTAATTCGATCGCCAAGCACTTATGTACCTTCTCGTCCCGGTCCCTTCTTCGCAGGTGGTGTTGGCTGGGCTGCGGGGCAGAGCGGCTGTCACCGGAGCTCGCTGCGGGCTTGGTCATGCCCGTGCCGTTGCAAGAGGTTCGGGCCGCTATCTGGTTTCTCAACGCGGATGGCGCGCCCAGGCCGGACGGTTTTCCCGTATCTTTCTATCGCGATTACTGGGATCTCCTCGAGGGGGAGATCTTCGAGGTGGTTCGCAAGGTTTGCTTGTGCAACGCGGGGTTCGAAAAGATTAATCGAGCGCTGATTTTGCTCCTTCCGAAGAATGGTGCGGCTGAGCGCATTGAGGAGTTTCGTCCAATTGCCCTTTCCAACGGGCTCTATCTGATTACTGCTAAAGTGTTCGCCCTCTGCCTCAGTAGGGTTCTCGCGAACCTTATCTCGCCCGTCCAGACGGCTTTCATCCCCGGAAGGCAAATTGGGGACTGTTTCATTATGGTGTCGGAAATTGTGGCGAAATGGAAGAGGCTTGATAGGAAGGCTATGCTCTGGAAGGTAGATTTTGGCAAGGCTTACGATACTCTCGATTGGCGCATCCTATGGGAAGCACTGCATAGGAGGGGCTTCCCCGACACATAGATTTCTTGGATGAAGCGCTGTGTTACCACGACGTCTACGGCGGTCCTTGTCAATGGCCGTCCGGAGGGCGGGTTTTACCAGCCTCAGAGGGGAGTCAGGTAGGGATGCCCCCTTGCCCTGCTCCTTTTTGTTATCGCAGCGGATGCGCTGGCGTGCATGTTGGTGCAGGTGCAACACTGTGGCATGTTCTCGGGTTTCTCCAAGGACGATCTTAATATCCCTCTGGTACAATATGTGGACGACACATTATTTCTCGTGGAGGGGGCAGAGAGGAGGTTGGGGTGGTTGGCGTCGTGCTGGATCTGTTTGGGGAAATGTCATGTCTCGTCCAAAATCAAGACAAGTCCATTTTGGTGTCGTTTGCCTACCCCGAGGAGGAGGCACGCTCTTGCTCTGCTGATCTGGAGGTTGGCTGCGGCAATCTGTCGTTTCGTTACCTCGAGATGCCCCTTACTTTCGGTCGTGCGCGGATGGCGGATTGGCTTCCAATCATTGAGAAGATGGAGAGCAAATTAGTGGGATGGAGTTCCTCCATCCTCTCCAAGGGGGGAGGTTGGTACTTCTAAAGGCGGTACTGGCATCCATCCCCACCTTCTTCATGTCCACGTCTTTATTGACGATGGGGATTCGTGTTCGTAATGAAGGAATTATGAGGAGATTCTTATGGTGCGGGAGCGGGCTGATGGCCGGGAGCATCCATCTTGTTGATTGGGATACGGTCACGTTGCAGAAATCGGAAGGAGGGCTGGGTGTCCGTAACCTAAATGATATAAACGAGGCGTTGCTACTGAAATGAATCTCCCGCGTGTGGGGGACCTCGAATGATTTATGCTGCACGTTGATCCGCCGGATCTACCTCTGTCGGAGAACCCTGGCCCCTGCGCCCACTCCGGGCTTTCGTCCTTACCCTTTTTGGAGGGGGATTCTCTCGTTGCTACCCCGATACCAGGACTTGTTCCAGCCCATCTTGGGCAACGGCCTATCGTTTGCATTCTGGCTCGACAACTGAACCGGTGAGGGGTCTATCGCTTCTAGATTCCCAAGGCTATTTGCCTTGGCGGCGGATAGGGAGGTTAATGTTGTTGATGTTTGGTGTGATGGGAACTGGATGCCCAGATTCAACGCTAATTTTTCAGACCAAATACTTGATGATTTCCTTCAGCTATGCGATTCTCTGACCGGTTGCGAGGGCCCCAGGGGGGCGGGACCACTGGGTGTGGAGAGGCGCTCCTTTCACGGTCAAGAAGGCTTATGCGGCTATTCCGAGGCCGCCTCCAAGCCCTTCCGAGGCCCTAGTTAAAGACTGCTCCTCCATATGAGGCCTTCGCCTCCCTGAGCGTATCAGTTTCTTTCTATGGCTCCTCAGGCGCAAACGCCTCATGACGCGGGACCGCTGCACGCGGTTCTTGGGGCTGATTCCGAGTCCTACCTTTGCGGGGTGGCCGTCGAGTCGGTGGATCACCTATTCTTCCAATGTCAACGCGTTGCGGATTCATGGCTCGACCCGGGTCTCGATTGGGTCGACGCGTCTTCATTCGACACATTTTGGGCGGGGTTCCGCTCTAACCCCCGCAGACCGCGGGTGGAGCTGTTAGGTCCTCTGGCGTTACTGTGGTGTATTTGGTTGGAGAGAAACGCATTGGTGTTCTCGGGCTGCAGATTCTATATGGAAAATGTGTTAGCGCGGCCCAAGGCTTTTGTGGAAGCCTGGTCATCTTTATGACCCTTTGCTTGTATCCTTTTTCTTTTCCTTATTCTTTTTTAATAGACTGGGGAGGGCACCATAGCGTGTTACTCCCTCTTTTGGTCCTCAAAAAAAATATTTTTTGAAAGCTATAAATTTTGATTTACTTCAAAGTATCTTGATATCACTCCAAGCGGAGCCCTTCTTTTTGAATAAATCCTACGAACTAAGATGACAATACATATCCATAAATTATTAATTAAAGAGCTAAAAATAAAAAAAATGAAATATACTTAGCGGATATAATGATTGATGGGATTTCCCATCCTTATTGTTGGTGTTAAGTTTACTAATGTGGAATGTTTTATATTTTACTGTTTTAAATGGACGTATGATTTTCCATTCTCCGAATAACATGAAATAGAAATATTTGAGTTTATTACTAATGATGATATGTGACTTGTTTTAAAATAAGGACAACTTGAAGTACACATGCGGATTTTCAAAATTTACTTTATATGCAAAATATTTCTTTATATATCTATATGCACATGGATGTTTATAATGAATTCTTTAGCATTGTATTCTTTTTATTATTTGATGCCCTACCTAATCGATAATCATGAGTCCGCCACTGGGAGCAAGTTCCATAGATGCAAGTGTTTTCACAAATTAAACCCATATTGCCGACACCCACATACAACAGGTTCGTCCATCCAAAACTCTAAATTATCTTAATTAATTCTCTCCCGTGAATAGGTCCCTTCAATCTTCCAGAAAATTTCAGACCTTTCCCCTGACTTCCAAACCCTTCGGAACCACCAACACCAAGCCCACCAAGTTCCAACCTTTCCATCGATTCCCGACTCCCCAATGAATGCTAAGACAGCCCATATCACCAAAACCAACATACAACTAAAGAAGAAGAAGAAACCGAGATCACTCACCGGCGCAAGTCCGCTCCTTCGTGAGCTTGTAGATAAGAACCGATATGCCGACGGCGTGGCACGCCTCGGCAGCCACGAAAAGGTTGTCATGATCGTAAACCACGATTCTCAGAAAGACGAGCGCGGCCATCCCGGCCACCACGGCGAGGAAAGCCTTCACTTTTGGCGGCTGCCGCCGCACCCACGCCGTCACGGCGCCGACCATCGACCTCCTCGATGCCTTTATCATCGCGCCGACGATCGATCACAAATCTCGAAGGAACGTTGACGATGAAGCGATCCGCGCGATTTGTAGGACGATGCGGGTTCGATGGTCGGGAGGGGAAGGTTTGGTTTGGGTGCTCTTACACGTGTAGGCAGCAACAAGCACTTACTCGGACGGACCTGTTTTGTTTTTTTACAGGAGACCAACCGTCCATCAACGGATCAACGGTCGTAGTCGTATGTAGGTAAAGGGGCCAACTTTTTTTATTTTTTGCTCATTCAGTGGATTTAATTTTACATCAGCTATTTTGAAATGAGATAATCCCACAACAACACCAAAGAAAAAAATCGCCTTTCCCTCCAGCAATATTCCTATTGATTCGGATGAAGAGCATAGAATAAGGAAATATCTTAATCTGATTGGTTTGAGGGACAAGTAGGTTTATATACTATATACATAGGTACAATGGAGATGTAACTATAATGTGATTACTTTTATTCTGATATGATTATTCTAGTATAAGATCTTTATAAGAGGATATTATCTTGCATTTAAAAAAGGCCTCACAAGTATCTTCCTGACAATGAAACCTTTCATCTATTGTCAATATAATGTCATTGGACATATTATCAATATCTATAACTATACTAAAGCTGGGTTTCTCCCCGCTTTAGTCCTATATGTGACACGTGGCACTCTCCTCATTCTTCTTTTCATACGAGTGCCTTCTCCCGGTCTGTCCAACTTCTTCCTTATTGCCCAAGCGTCCACATCGGATCTTTCCTTCCCCTCCCACCCTCTCTCTCTCTCCATACGAACATGCGCTCTACCCTCTCTCGAGGATGCAGGAGACAACCGATAGACTCGAATCCTGTCGAGAGCATCCACCACTTCCTTCCTCCCCCTTAGTCGGTGGAAGATATCATCTTTCCCTTGATACTAATCCTTGACGTTGTGGCGGCTCACCATGACCATCCACATCAACCCTTCAACTGTGTTCATTTCGATCTCCCCATTCAAATGCGTCCTCTATCGTATTCGACTTCCAAGCACCCACATACATATCAACTTCTCCCACAACACACTGACCTGCTTCGGAAACCCCGGCACCATCGGTGCATAGGAGATAACCAAAGCCACCATACCATTCAAATTGTACCCATTACAGTAATAGTACCGACCCTTCTTGCTCAAGGATTGCATCTCCCCCACATCCAGCTCCATGCGTCAGATAACATAGTAATCCACGAACAGAATCCCCGAGATGGGTCCGGTGATGCTCGCGTACCCAGCAAGCCATGACTGCACGAAACTCTCACTGCTCTAGACCACTATTAACGGCTGGAACACAACGCCGACTATACCCGTCATCAGCGCCGCCTTCCCGAAGTAAAGAAGGATGGGTCTAGATCGAAAAGTACGTTGACGGAAGCCACGATATTTGCGGGGACGTTGATAGTGACGGTAGCGATACCAATTCCCACCACAGCCACCAGGACGATGACGACACCAACAACGTCGTTGTTGTTATGTACGATCTCTCGGACGATCAACACCGGGTCGGAGATGGGTACGCAGTAGATAACGGCACTGGTGACGTGATCACGAGACCTACGAAGGTGAAGGCACCCATGAAGACGGGGAAACCCAGTTACCCCACGTTCCGGTCCTTCTGGATCTTGGCTTTGTGGGAGAAGTCGGACCGCAGGGAAGCTACTGGAGCACGACCTTGGCTGAGCGGCGATGCTGCTCAACAGATTGGTCGCAACGCATGATGACGAGGCGATAAGTGTCACTGTAGGGGCGTGATTGGAAGAGCAATCTGTGTACGAGTTGAGCGTTTTTTATAATTAGAGCATGATGATGGGGAGCTCCCCACGGTTCGATATGTACGGGTGTGACTTCGGATGGGGAAAGGCAGTTGTGCTGCGGAGTGATTTAGCGAACAAGTTCGATGGGAAGGTGTAGGCAGTTCTAGGGAGAGAGGAAGAGGGGAGTATGGATCTACAGGTGTACCTGCTGCTGGAGCACATGAGGGATCTGATGTTGGATGAAGAGTTCATGAGCATCGTCTCCAATGTTGTTTAGTCCTATTTGAGTGCTCTGCTTTGACTAATAATAAATAATGATTGTTGCTTTATGAAATAAAAATAATCCGATTGGTAGAGCAAAATTATCATTTAATGTATTGGTTTCATTGTTCTGATGTAAGACAAGCAAATGCATCCGATGACATTTCAAATTTTAGATTATCTTTGAACTTTAAAATAAATAATTAGATCACCCTATCAAAACGAAAATCGATAGCTACTCTTGGACCTTTAAGATAAATTAATGTGGACCACCTATCAAGAATAATCACACGTTTCCATATCTCAAGAACGATATTAGTACTCCTTTTTTTTCTTTGGTGCAAATGCCCGTTGCCATTTTATGAATAGATGGGATGATTTAATTGCATGCAAAGATAGGTTTACGACACTGATTTATGTAGATATAAACATAATATGTGGCAATTGTGGACAACAAACTCGATCATTTCTTTGTGAGGTTTATATGAAATCAGTCAAGTTCTTTAGAGCTTGCCAGGTTACTGTAGTTGGACATAAATCAGGTCTCTCATTCTTTGACCAGTCTAGATAAATGAGGGAAGGTGAGTGTGATCTTCAAATCAAGTGGAATGTGGGAGGGTTTATGGCATGACTCGATACGATATCTAGGATCGATTGTGAATGAATTGTGAAACAGGATGGACAAATGGATTAAATCGACGATAGAATATGAACAAATAGAAAATAGGACAACATGAAAATAAATATAGATTTGGGAGAATCAACTCACATATACCACAAACAAAATATAATAGAGAATGAGAAACGTGTACTTGGGATTGGGTCTAAATCGATAAACAAATGAATACTAATGAAGGATTTGTGCGTGGTATCAGAACGTTATTGGTGGTGTTCTACTGTAGTTCATGTGAATAGGTTGAGATTGGTGGATGCAGTGATTTTGATCCTAAGGGTGCAAATGGATCTTACATAGAACGTTGGTGGTGATTGTGTTCTACTGAAGCTCATGTGAATAGGTTGAGATTGCTAAATACAATGGTTTTGCTCCTAATGGTGCAAATGGATCTTACATATTAGCTCATATTCAATGGAAGTAAATAATTACTTACACAAAATAATTATTTCATAAATTGAATCTAAAATATCATTTAAATTACTTTACTACGTATCTAACATATTTTAAAAATTATTTTTAAAATCCGATAATCACTATAAAACCCTTTATCCACCCATTATAATTATTTGAGTCTCTAAAATATATTTTAAAATCAAATCATATGAATTGATTCTTATAATGTGAATAATGATTCATAATTATTTATTGGATCCTACTAAAAAGAATATACATATATTAAAGTTTATTTTATGTTTAAATATTGATTTAGATTAAATACAGATAAATTGTATACTATATTTTATTAATATAACAAATAGAAGAGTACGTGTATGATTGTTTTTATATTAAGAAAACAACAATATATGAGATGCATGCATGCCATATAAATTTCTATTTTGTAAAAAAATAGCATCTAACTTTACAAATTACTCTTAATGGAGTATATAATTACTTACACAAAGTTGATATAAAAAATTATATTTAGTTAATTTTTCATACTGATCAATCTCTACTAATTAATTCAATTGATGCTTGATTTTCTGATGGACAAAACAACTTCGGATAATAACATGAGGTGATACAGAATAAAAATTATATATTTTAATTATTTTTATTAACAAATTATATGTGTATGAATGATATATAATTATTTCTCTTAATATTAAAATAATATAAAAAAACATTGCTTTCTTATTTTTTAGTTGGGAAGAATGATAAAATAAAGGAAAAGCTATATATTTCTTTCTCTTTTCGTCAATCTTATATAGTTTTATGCATTTAGATATGAAACTGTTTATTAATGTACCATCTATAAAGATGTGATTAATATTCATTGGCTCGATTCATTAAATGTATAATATAAGTAAACTTTTTAATTATGTAATTGACATATTACACTTACACTATCAGATAATTGTACAATAAAAATGAAAATTCACAAGAATTTTAAAAATAAGTTTACGTCAAAAAGAATGAAACCGTGAGACACTATCAAAACAAGTACTTTGCATGCTGTCAATTTCCTATATAAACCTATGTTTTCGGAAGTTCACTTGAAAACAGAAAGATTTGAACAAAGAAAGAGAATGTAGCGTGTCCTTCTTATTCCTACCTCCATGCTTTTTTTGCCCGCCGCCGCGAAGCGCGGGTAGACCCACTAGTTAGTATGCATGGTGAAGTTATCATTTCTATTACGGGACAAGATTGCAATAGTCCTCCAACCAGCCTCGCAAATGATTTGGTGAAGTGAACAAATAGAATAACTCTACTCCATCACTAGTTAGCCCAATTGAATAAAAGTTTCCCAATCAACGAAATATTGAAAAATAGAATTCATATTTACTATTTTTTATAATTTTTTTAAGTATACGAAAATTAAGTTGATTAGGTTTGACTAAAACTAAATTAGCACTTTAATCTTCTTAACAAATGACCAAATCTGTACAAATGATTACTAGAGTTGAGACTGATATGTTTAACTTTGATGTAATTAGACTTTAAATTGGCAAATATATATACAATTACATCGGGAAACAAATTGGCTTCAAGTGGCAAATCAAATTGTGTTGGAGGGAAGTTAAGAATTCCCAAATTTGAAATAAAGGGAGTCTCGGGTGGAGTTTTACTCGCACATCTGATAGTTGTAAAACTTTGGAGGCATTATATATGAGTTCACACCCAAGCTCTGTAACAATATTAGAAAAGAGAAATGGAGGACCACACATTTGCACTCTTTGCTCTGCTCTGTTTCGGGAGAGTCAATTTGGATATCAGATATTACTATGATATTAGACTTGACCCTCAACGGCTCGGACTTAGCCGTTGTTTCAGAATCTAGAAAGATGCTCGTTAAGTGACATTCTCAAAACTGAAAAGGTCTTCTTAAACACATCCCCAGACACCCTTTTTTACACGCAAGAAAGCTTTCTCCCTCTCTCGAGACTTTTATTCTTCCACCGTGAGACGAAGTGACATTCATTCTTCTCTTCTCCTACATGCAGATCTCTGAGATACTTTCGAGGACGATCTCGTCTGTGTGACGATCGTGTGTCGTCGTATCCTGCGAATGGATCAACAGTACCCTATGCACCAGTATTGTGGGGCTTCTCTAAAAGCAGTCCATTACATGAACACTTCGATGATCTCTAATTTAATCTTTTTACTATTTTGTTTGTCATAATTTCTTTATTACTTTTATTTTCTAGGATCTCGCCCTAATATCTTGTATTAATGTTTTAATCCATTCATGCTTGCATGTTATAATCAGATTATAAATTGAAAATGCATGATTATTATTTTGTTAATCTGCAATACATTTATCTTGATTCATATGGATCTGAAAAATAACTACCGAATCTTATAACAACAATCTTAAAGAAGATATCAGGAACATGATTTAAAAATATGTCTGTTACAATGTCTAAATCGATGGTAGATACGACCGTGATGCCTAAAAAATTCATTTGTCAGAATTTCAAGTATTGACAACATCGCATGAAAATATGGTTAACCATCATAGGGTTAATCTATGTTTGATAATGAATACCCAATGGTGAAAAATGAAAATCCCTCACTCGATGGCCAGAAGGTGTAATCTCCGTGGAAGGAATTCAACCGTATATGTCATGGTTGTATCTTGTTGGCTATGTCCAACATATTGTTTGGCGTATAGTATTCATCCACACAGACTGCGAAGGAGTTATGGGAAGAACTGCGCAGGAAGTATAACACTGAGGATCTCGATATAGAAAAATACTCTATTTCTAAGTTCTTAAAGTTTTCATGATTGAAGGGAAGTCTGAATAATCACACAAGTTTTTACTCCTACTACATGGATTAGAAGATGTCAAGATGAAACTTTGAAAGAAGATTTAAGTGATGTGCATCATAGAAAACTTTCTCAAGTCTTAAGAAGACTCGGCATGACCTTGAAATACGGAAGGAGAAGATTTCTATGGATGACTTGATGATGTCAATCGCCATAAGAACATAGGAAGCAAAAACATTTGATTCATGTTGATGTTCAGGATAAGGTTAATTTCATGACATCGAAGTGTAAAGGGAAAAGGGCAAAGGGTAGTAACAATAATAAAATAAAACTAAACGTCAAGATCTAGAAAAATAGAAAGAATAAACAATGTTGGCACTATAATTAGGTTAGCCCCTAGAAGAAGGATTGTCCATCCTTAAAGCCTCAACCAAAGATTATAGATGTGAGTTATTAAGTAAACATGATTAGTACGGACTTGGTGCTAGCAAGAGTATGTCCCTGTAAAACATGAACTGTACCATACCCATGACCTAAATGAGTGGCTTGTGGATATGAGAGCCATTGTACACATCTATTCTAACAGAACTATGTTTTCTTATCAGATCTGTAGTGGTGGGACTATGAAGATGGGGAATGGCTCTATGCTCAGGGTATTAGGATTAAAACAAGTCAACTTAAAGATCTACTCTAGATGTGTTTGGACTTTGCAGACGATACTCCATGTCCCCAATGTGAAGAAGAATGTTTTCTCTAACTCTATCTTGGTTAGAAACGATTTTGAATTGAACTTTAAATGTAATAAAATTGCTATTTGGAGACATGGTATTTTTATGAAAAAGGCTATATGGCAAATTTTGCTTTGTTGCTTAGAAGTAGATGTGATTTAGTGAATGTTTTGAATTCTGAATATTCTAATTATGTATCTCATGTTGCTAACAATTTAGAATCTTGTGATTTGTGACATGATAGATTGTGATATATGAACTTAAATTCAATTAAAAGAATGATGAATTTAGAGTTGATAATTAAACATATTGTAGATAAAAGTCCGAAATATAAAATTTGTGTGTAAGCTAAGACACCTAGGAAGTCTTTTCACTCTATCTTTAGATAGTGAGCTCTAGGATCTAATGCACACATATATCTGTGAGTTTAATGGTTTGTTGACCAAAGACAATAAGAAATACTTTATCACATTTATAGATGATGGTAGTAGATAATGCTATGTGTATCTAATGAAAATCAAGGATGAAGTTTTAGATAAATTTCTCATCTTTAAGAATGAGGTTGAGACACAAATAAAAAAAGTATTTAAATGCCTTAGGTCAGATAGAGGAGGTGAATATACTTGTAACTTTTTTGATGAATAATGCAAACTATTTGGCATAGTTCATGAAGTTACTGCACTGTATTCACCACAATCAAATGGGGTAGCAGAACATAAAAATAGAACCTTAACAGATATGATCAATGCTTTCCTACAGAGGTCTGGACTTCTAGCCTATATGTGTGGAGAGGCCTTAAATATGGCTTGCCATATTCTGAATATGATCCCTTCAAGATATATGGAAAAGTTTCCTTTTTAATTTTGGAGAAATAAGAAATCGATCTTAAGGTATCGTAAAGTGTGGAGATGTCTTGCTAAGGTTTTAGTTCCAAAAAACAAGAGAAAAAAGCTAGGTCCTAAAATCATTTATGTGGTCTTCTTAGGTTATTTGAAAAAATAGCTATTCATATATGTTATTGGTAATTCGATTCGAGATACTTGGCATAGATATTAATACCATTGTTGAACTACATGATGCTACATTCTTTGAGAATTTCTTCCCTATGAAAACTGGGATTCCTCAAAATTTGACCAATGAAGTTGTCTCCACATCAAGATCAATTTCAAATCAAATGAAAATGATAACGAATGTGGAGGTTGAGACTCAACCTGAGTCCAATGACCTCTCGGAAGAAATTGATCTAAGGAGGAGCAAACGACCACATATATCCAAGGATTTGGGTAGTGACTTTGTTGTACCTGATCAAGGGTAATCCAGCAACTTACAAAGAAGTCATGGCTTCATCTGAAGCAAAGCAATAGAAGGAAGTCATCAAATCTGAGATGGATTCCATTATGACTAATGGAACTTGAGAACTGGTTGATTTACTCAAAAGGGTGCTCTACCATTGGATGCAAAATGGATTCTTAAGAGAAAGCTTAGGCCTGACAGATCTATTGAAAAGTGTAAAGCCAGATTAGTTGTTAAGGGCTTTAGACAAAAAGAAGGTATCAATTACTTTTATACCTATTCCCTTATGACTAGGATGACCACTATCTGGATGCTTATAACATTAGCATATGTACATCAAAAAAAATGAACTCTCTATCCACTAGATGGATGCGAATACAACCTTCTTGCATGACGATGTTGAGGATGAGATCTATATGGGTCAACCTGATGGGCTAGTGACTCGTGGGAATGAGAGAAAGGTTTGCAAGCTTGTTAAATCCCTTTACGGAATGAAACAAGCACTAAAGCAATGATATGAATATTTTGACAAAATTATTTTATCGTGTAGCTTCAAGGTTCATGAATCCGACAAGTGTTTCTATTCCAAGGTGAATGGTGATGAGCGTATTATCTTATATTTGTATATTGATGATTTATTGTTGTTTGGATCACATTTGAGGATTATAAATGAGACTAAAGCGTTATTAAGTAGCAAGTTCGAGATGAAGGACATGTGTGTTGTCGATGTGATCTTGGAACTCAAACTAACAAGGATAGTTGATGGGATTGTAGTTTCTCAATCTCAATATGTTGAGAAGGTACGTGAGAAATTTGGATAACAAGATCGCAAAGCTGTAAGCACTCATTTTGATTCATCCAAAATGATGTTTAAGAACAAAAGTGGAGTACATGTAGCCCAGTTAATGTATTTACAAGTGAAAGGAAGCTTAATGTATCTTGTAAATTGCACGAGACATGATATTTCATTCTCAATTGCAAAGCTGAGTAGATACACTAGTTATCCTGACCATACTCACTGGGAGACTTTGGATCGAGTGCTCAAGTACTTGAAACGAACTATTTCCCTCAATTTGCATTATGGTAGACATCCATATATACTAGAAGTATATAATGATGAAAGTTAGATAGGGAAAATAGAGGAGTCTGGTAGTAATGATGTAACAGGGTATGTATGTACCCTTTGGAGGTGGTGCAGTCTCCTGGAGGTATGTGAAGTAGACCATTATAGCTCGATGTACTTTCGAGGCTGAGCTGTGTGCTTTGGACACCACTGGCATTGAGATTGAATGACTAAAGGAACTTTTTCCTGAAATTCCCATAGTAGGTCAGTCAGTTCCTACGATCTCGGTACATTGTGACAACATGAGCACAATTGACAGAATTAAGAGTTCAAAATTCAATCAGAAAATAAGGAGACACATACAAATCATATTTAAGATGTTAAGGGATTAGTATCTCAAGGAGTGTTGGCTGTGGATTTTGTTAGATCCAAAGACAACATAGCAGATCTGTTGACTAAAAGACTTGATAAATCTTTAGTGCTAAAGTCTAGGCTTGGGATGGGACTGAGACCCATTGGAATTCCCTCTACAGTAAAAATCCAACTTATCTGAGTGGAGATCCCACAAAGTAGGTTCAATAATAACAAGCTATTTGGAGAACTAGTTGGCACTCATATTTCAATGTTTGTGCATGAGTGTCTTATCCCTGGAAGCTTGAGTGCTATTTAATCTACACGTTTAGGAAGAGTGTAGGCTCTGAATGGGTTCAAGTCTTTGGGCAGGATGTTAGCAGATCATCCTTGGAAAATGTCACTTATGTGAGTGCTACTGTGAGCCACAATTAAAGAAAGATGGTCTTTTCTAAATACAGTCATGAAATATGATAAGGATGCATGGACTTTAAGAGCACTTACATTGGAGATTGTACCAAGGCCAACACTTTATTATTGTTACTTTAAATGTTAACACTAAAGTTTGAAGTTCAATATGTAGTTCACTTCGTTCCTCTTAAGGTGGAAGTAGTAAACTCATGTAATTGTTCAAACAAGAATGTATCTTTAGTGAAAAGATAGTGTGACAGTCGAAAGATGTCTTTTGTTCTTTTTGAATCTCATTTTTCAAATTGGTAAATTCTAGGGGATTGTTGTATTTAACTCCAATGTAATGAGACTTCAAAATTAGTAAACCTATGCAAATACATTGGGAAACAAATTGATTTCAAGTGGAAAATCAAGTTGTGTTGGAGGGAAGTTGGGAATTACTAAATTTGAAACAAGAGTAGTATTGGGTGAAATTTTAGTACCACATCTAGTTGTTTTAAAACTTTGGTGGACTTATATATGAGTTTACATCTCAAGTTTTTGTAACAATAGTAGAGAGGAGAAATGAAGGACCACATGCACGCATGCTTCGCTCCGTATTCGTCTCCGACTCGAGTTTGGGAGAGTCGCTTTTGCTGCGGATTTCATTAGCAGATCGAATAAATTAAGACTGCAGATTAATTGTGATTAGTCCGCTGCAAGAATTAGACTTGAACACAAACAACTCGAACTTAGCCACCATTTCAGAATCTAGAAAGATCCTAGTTGAGGGCTTTTCCGAAACCCCAACAGACAGATCCTAGTTGAGGGATTTTCCGAAACCCGAGAATTCTCGGAAATCAAAAGGTCATGCGCTAGGTCTTCTTAAACTCATCCCCAAACGTCATTTTCCTTGACATGCAAGAAAACTCTCCCTCTCTCGAGACCTTTGTTCTTCCATCGTGAGGCGAGACAACATTCATTTTTCTCTTCTCTCGGTTGCAGTTCTCTGAGGTACTTTCGAGGACGATCTGGTTGGTATGCACGGATGAAGATCGTGTGTCGTCATTTTCTGGGAGTGGATCGTCAGTATCCTACACATCAATATTGTGGGGGTGATATCTTCTCTAAGGGCAATCCATTACATGGACGCTTCGGTGATCTTTGATCTAATATTTTTACTATTTTATTTGCTGCAATTTATTTATTGCTTTACCTTTTTTAGATCTTGCCCTAATATAGTATATCAATGTTTTAGTTTATTCCTTCTTGCATGCTATAATCAGATTATGAATCGCTTGGCATTTTGTTAATATGCAATGCATTTATGTTGATGCGTATGGATTCGAAAAATTGCTTCATATTACATATCATGCTGAATATGCTAACAATAGAGACAACCTTAGTGCAAAACATACGGGAGAGGTACAGTGAGTACAAAGTGGTATTAGTATTGGTTTGATAAGAAAGTAGGGGTTCTTAGTCTTAATTTAACGAGGATGAAATATTCTTATCTAGCCAATTTTAATGATGTAGAAGAGGGATGTATCCATAAATATCGTACTAACATGAAGTTATAGGTTTAATTATCAATTCATACTTTTAAACAAGTAAGGAGCATGTTAATATTTGAAAAAAGAAGGATCTTGTTAATATTTGACAAAACTTTTGAAATTTGTGCATTTTCTTCCTCTTATTTAATATGGTATTTTTCTTACAAAAAAGTTAGTTGAAATATATCATATCTAAAGCATGGATTCATAATCATTTAGGAAAAAAATCTAATATGGACCAGAGATGTTTGACCAAGATCCAACAACAATTGTGGATCGATGCGGTTGTGAAACGGTAGGAGTATGTGTCACTTCGTTGAATACATATATGCAAATGGAATACATATATGTAAATGGATGGATATTGATGTTTTTGCATGAGGGGGTTGCTTAGTTTTAATCTTTTGGTAGGCTTATTTATGAGTCCATCTAAGAATTCAAATGGATGGATACATATACAGATACATATACTGATCTTACCATATCTTTTTCTTTTTTAAAATTTGGATACAGATACACAAACAAATATCTTGCGGTTATTGAAAATCACAAATCATATCCTTAAATATGGATACAACTAATCATAATATACATATATTTTACAAATGGATACATATTATCCTATGGATAATAAAATTTCCTAAGACTTGAATTCAATGTCAAAAATACACAAATTACGAATACAATAAATAAAAAAGAAAAGAAAAGAATAGATTAAATTAATCTTTATAATAAATAGTTAAACACTATAAGATATATACTTTAGTAAATTACCAAGTGAAAAAGGACCCAAACATTGCATCGATTTCTAATTAAGGGCCTCATTTTTGAAATAATATAAAGAGGGGACTAAAATTTCAACTTTATATTTTGATATCGACATAGAAGGGTTATGAAAGCATGCATTTAAGATAAAAAAATAAGATACAACCCCTTCTTATTATATTTCCAAAATAAGACCTAACTTGTGAATCGAGGCATAGTTTGGTACTTTTTTGTAATTTACTCTTTTCATTTTTCTTCATACATCAAATGACTCTAAAATGCATTATATTACGTGTAACCCTATAATAAATTTAGATAATTGTTTGTACACACATTGATAAATATGTCTATGATACACACATACATGCAGATTTGTGGTAAGATGGATATCCGTATTCGTATCCACCCGAAAATTTTTTAACCGTATTCATATCTGTATCCTCCAAAAATTGAAAATGACATCTGCATCCTTATCTATATCCGCAAAAAAAATAAAATTTCATATCCATATATGTATCCGTATTCGACAAATAGAAAATATAAACCCATATCCTCTTAAAAACGGATACGTTAACGGTCGGACACGGATATAGTATTCGTATCCGACTCAAATCTTATAGTTAAAAGAGAAAGGGAGGTCGGAGGGGTTGAACCTCTCATGCACGCGCTCTCCTTTCTCGCCTCCTTCAGGTCAGGGCTCAGGAAAGTCAACTTGAATCTCGAGTCTTAATTTCGTTATGGTTTGCTTCTAATCACATCGAATAAAGTTATCTATAAAAATAATTTAAATTCCAGAAGTTAGGAATTTCTTTGAGTAGTTGTGGATACGTAGCAATTCTTCTGAATCCAATTAGCATCCTTTAATGGTCGGACTGCAAATATGAGGAGATGTTTTCTCGACCGTTCGTCCCACTTTGCCTATTTCTATCATGGCATGTGCGACCTTAGATATTACACATTCTACCATAGAATAGTCTTTTCTCACACGATTGTGGGTTCTTTGATATGCTTTTGAGGATGATCAACGTTAAGGTATGCTAACGTCTATCGTGCTATCATTGTATCTTGGAAGTGGATTGTAATGCATGGGTAAAGTAGGGACGATATATTGGCTAAGGGAAGTCCTACATAGACGCTCCGTTCTTAATCTCTTTTCTATTTGTTTGTTGTTATTATTTTATTTCTTCTCTCAATTTGATTATTTCCTAATATTGTATCATTGTCCAAAATCACATTTCTTGTTAATATCCATTAAATACTCATAATTGGATTTGGATGATTATATGTGTTATAGTATGTAATCTTGTTAAATATAATCCTGATGATATGGATAATTATCAGTTAATTTCATTGGATAATTTTTTTCATTGATCTTAAAGAAGATGTTAATAATCATATTTGAAATCATGTTGGATATGATGTTCAAATTGATGGTTGATATGGTCAATATACCAAATAATTCAATGGACAACATTTCAAGTGTTGGCAGCATTACACAGAAATATGACTAGCCACCATCAAGTTGATTTTGACGCTTGAAATTGATTGTCTTATGGTGAACCCTCAAATAAAGAATAAAAAGATCGATTTACGTGGAAGGCAAGCGTCTGTATATTTCGTGGTTGAATCTCGTCAGCTTTGTCCAATATTTGGTTTGATGTATGCAAATCATCCATGCAGAATGCAAAGGTCTAATGGGAAGAACTCGGCAAAAAGAATAATACCGAAGATCTAGGTGTTAAATAATACTTTATTTTGAAGTTCTCAAAATTTTATATGGTCAAGATAAAATCCATTGAACAAGCGTATGAATCCGTGCTCCTACTTAACGGTTTATCAAAGGTTACGTCGTGTCAATGATATCAACGATAGAAAAAAATACCAATATCATGGGAAGTCTTTGCTATCAGTCTGGAGAGTTAAAGGAAAATAGATGAATTTATTATGACAATAGTCATTGATGAGGAAAACGAGAAACAAAAATCTATGGCTCGTGTCTAGGCTAAGATCAATTTCATGATCTCGAAGGGTAAAGAAAAGAAGGTAAAGATCATAAACAATAAGTATGAAATAAAACCTAAAGTAAGATCCAAAATAAGACTAAGGGCCCGCTCGGTAGGAGAATAATCAGGAATAAGGATGGGGAATAAGGGTCTATTCTCCGTTCGGCTGGAGGATAAGAATAAGGAGAATAAGGTGAAATAAAGGTAGGTAAGTTGGGATAAAGATAGGAATAAGAGTGAAATAACATGAAATAATGGGAAATAGTCGTATCACGGGGAACCGTGTTGGGAGGAAAATGGGGGCTTATTCCCCTTATTCCATTCCCCCTTAACCTCCTACCGAACACGCCCTAAGAGTAAACCATGATGTCGTTGTAATCATATTGGACGCTGGAAGAGGATATGTTCGTCCTAAAAAGGTCAACAAAAGACCACAGAAGGAAACCCAAAGTAAATATGATAATTGAAGACATTGATCCTAGCGAAAGATATGTCTCAATAAAATGTGAATTTTATTATATTCAAGATCCAAGTGAATGGCCCAAAGATACATAAGCTAATATGCACATATGTTCTAACAAATATCTAGCAAACCTATGACGTCAAGACCTTGAAGATGGGGAGAAACTGTTAGCCCCATGATACTAAGTTTTGGGCATGTTCAATTGGCCTTTTCCTGTGCATGAGTTTGAACATATGGTGATGCATTCCACTGATGTCAAGAAGAATATTAAATTTGACTTGTTAAATGATGTTGGATTCGATTTAAGTGTAATAAAGTAGTGATACTAAGACACAATTTTTTACAGAGAAATCAATGTGGAAGATTTTAGATGTATTATCTAGACGCGATTCAATGAATAGTGTGTGAGTTTCTATGGATTTCTAAAGAAAAGTTTATGATCAACAACTAATTATCACAACAATAATCACCATAGATAGAACAATTAATCCACAAAATAACAACAACCACAAGAGATAAGTATTTTAACGTGGAAACTCCATTAGGTAAAAGCCACAACCCAGGTCTCATGACAGGATTTTTGATTGATCGAGTCAATCAACTATTCCACTATCTTGAGTTATTTCCCCATATATAATTCAACCATTTACATGTGCTTCGGATCACACACCAAAGTCTTTCCCACAACTTGGATAAAATGTCAAGTTCTTTGTACACCTTGGATCCGTTGAGAAAAGTGTCATAAACACACATACATAAATCTGATTTTCAACAAGTTTCCAGAATAAATCAATGTATGTATGCATCCAGATCATCATTGATAAGAAAAATAACCGTTTTAAAAATATATGCATATTATAGCAAGGGAAAATCCGGAAACAAACATCACGACAAACAACGCGACAAAGAAAAAAGAGAGTTAGAGATCACAGCCGAAGCGTCCTGTTGTAGGACTCCCCTTAGAGAGACAGCGCCCCCACTTTACCGGCGCACAGGACCTTGACATGCCGCTCCCAGGATCCGACGGTCCACGGCTCGTCAACTGTGCGCACCGTGCTTGAGTATCCTCGAATGTCACCTCCATAGACGAAGCACGAGATCGTGAGAGGGAGAGAAGATGTGGTGAGAATGAGAGACGTGTGTTCGTAACCTACGCCCATGACTTTAAGAGATACTTAAAGACGTCCGGACGGTTACGTATCGTGAGAGGATAAAGGGACACGTCCCTTGGAATTCAAAAGGGTGGTTACACAAAACTGACCCGGTCTTCACGCCACGCCCCCACTGTCGCAGCCGCGCCTGAGCCTGAGGCTAACCCGGCCCAGGCGGGCGCGCGCGCGCGTGGTGGTCCAAAGTCCTCTCTAGTCTGTTTCCAGACTAGTCTTAGGACTTCTCATATAAAAACCAGTGCCGGTTTTGACTCTCCACGATGTGGGACTAAACAACACCCCACAGGGTTGAAACATTGAATTCCAGGAATTGATATACATTAATACAACTTGATATTGACTATTAAATTGTATCAAATATCCCAACAACATTAATTCCAACAAATCCCCCACGAATTCACTGTTGAAACATGAATAGCCAAAAATCCCGGGTTTCCACACTCTGCTTTCAGTAAAGGCACCTTCCGATTTGAACCTTTACCTGAGTTATCCCCTTTCACCATCACATGAATAAAGTGAACAAAGTATTGAACTTTAATCCTTCAATGCAATGGTATCGAGTGATAATAACACAGTGAAGTCTATGATGACAGTCTTCTGGTTTTGGTGCTATTAATGGCCATGCACCCTTCCCTGTTTCATGAGTATATTAAGGATAAACCCTCATCCTTTATCTGCGACCCCACAGAAATACTCATATAGGTGGCATTCTCCAAGGATGCACTGCTCGCATCCTGCTTATAAAAGCTTGAATCCATTAAGAACATAATGCTCAACCTTTTCCTGCAGCTTTCAGGCACTCGACTTTTCAGGGATAGAACTCACATGCAAAGTATTGCATAATGAGTGCCGACCAGTTCTCCTTAGAGCTTGTTTTCCCATTGAACCTATTTTGTGGGATCACCACTCATTTAGGTTGGGCTGCTACTACGGGTAAACTCTTAGTGGGTTTTAGCACCATCCCAAGTCTGAATTTTTGGACTAAAGATCTATCAAGTCCCTTTGTAAGTGGATCTATCATATTATCTTTGATACCAACAAATTCCATGGCAATCACTCCAGAAGACACCAAATCCCCAATAGATTTAAGTCTAACTTGGATATGTCTTCTAGTTTTCTGATTGTACTTTGAACTCTTCACCTTTGCAATAGTAGTCATACTATTACGATGTAAAGAAATCGTGGGTATCGACTTACCCACCATGGGCATCTCAGAGAGAAGCTCCTAAGCCATTCAACCTCTATACCTGTTGTGTCCAAAGCACACAGCTCTGCCTCAAAAGTAGATCGAGCCAAGATGGTCTGTTTCACAGACCTCCGGGAGACTGCACCGCCTCCAAGGGTAAATACATACCCAGTTACACCGTTACTCCCGGAGTCCTCCATTTGACCTATCCAACTTGCAACACTATATCCTTATAAGACAGGAGGATATTTACCATAATGCAGTCCAAGAAGTGAAGTACCCTTAAGGTACTTCAACACTCGATCCAAAGCCTCCCAATGAGTACGGTCAGGACAACTCGTATATCTACTCAACTTTGCGACCGTGAATGAAATATCAGGTCGAGTACAGTTCGCAATATACATCAATCTTCTTATAATCTGGGATTATCGTAGCCGTGCTACAGGTACTCCACTCTTGTTCTTGCATAGGGGTTTAGATGAATCGTAAGGAGTGCATACAGATTTATAGCTTTGATAGCCAATTTTTTCAAGAACTTTCTCAGTATAATGTGACTGAGACACAACTATTCCATTAGTAGATCTAATCAGCTTGAGCCTCAAAATCACATTTGCAACTCCTAAGTCCTTCATCTCAAACTTACTACTCAAGAACCTCTTTGTTTCTTCCACTATCCTTATATTCGATCCAAATATCGAAATATCATCTACATATAGGCACAAGACAACAAACATATCACCTTTAATCATAGAGTACACACATTTATCGGATTCATGAACAATAAAGCCATAAGATCAGATAATCTTATCAAACTTATCATGCCACTGTTTCGGAGCTTGTTTTAGTCCATAAAGAGATTTTACAAGCTTGCAGACTTTTCTTTCATTATCAGATGCTACGAATCCCTCAGGTTGGTCCATATAGATCTCTTCCTCAAGATCGCCATATAAAAAAGGCAGTCTTCACATCCATCTGATGAATTGTGAGATCATGTATGGAAGCCAATGTAATGCGCATCTGAATCGTAATCATCCTAGTAACAGGAGAATACGTATCAAAATAATCAATACCCTCTTTCTGCTTGAAACCTTTGGTTACAAGTCTTGCCTTATATTTTTCTATAGATCCGTACATTCTAAATTTCCTTCTGAATGCCCATTTGTTGGTTGAACACCCAGGAGGTAGATCGACCAATTCCCATGTGCCATTTGAAATGATCGAATCTATTTCAGATTTAATGGCATCCTTCCAATGTCTTGCTTCAGTAGAAGCCATGTCATCCTTGTACGTGTGAGGATCACCCTCGATTTCGTAGGAGACAAAGTTGCTACCTAAATCCTTGGCAACTAGGTATCTTACTTCATCTATGTTCAACATCCTCCAAAAATTCATTAGGTTCAGAAGAGCTAGCCCCCACATTTGACATCTTTTCTATTTATTGTGGAATAGAACCAGATATGGAGGTTATGCCACTAGTTAGATATTCAGAAATTCCTTTTTTCATTGGAAAAATATCCTCGAAAAACGTAGCATCACGAAGTTCAACAATAGTATTAATATCTATGCCCGTGATCTCAGACCGAATTACTAAGAATTGATAGGCATAACTATTTTCCAGATAGCCCAATAAGATCGCGTCAACTGTTTTAGGTACAAGCTTCTTTCTCTTGTGTTCTGGGACTAAGACCTTAGCCAAGCATCCCCATACTTTGAGATATTTTAGGCTTGGTTTACTATTTCTCTAAAGTTCAAATGAACTCTTATCTTTATACCTTAGGGGAACTCTATTCATAATATGGCAGGCCATATTCAAAGCTTCCCCCTACATATAAGATGGTAGCCCGGAACTTTGTAAAAGTGGATAACCATATCAGTTAGGGTCCTATTCTTTCGTTCTGCTATTCCATTGGACTGTGGTGAATATGGTGCAATGACCTCATGAACTATGCCAAATAATTTGCACTGTTCATCAAATATCTTAGATGTGTATTCACCACCCCTATCTAACCTTAGACGTTTAATTATTTTTCTGACTTGTGTTTCTGCTTCATTCTTAAAGATAAGAAACTTTTCTAAGGCTTCATCCTTAGTTTTAAGCAGATAAACATAACAGTATCTATTGTTATCATCTATAAAGGTGATAAAATATCTTTTATTCTTTCTAGTCATCACGACACCAAACTCACAAATATCAGAATGAACTAAGTCTAGAATTTCAGTTTGCCTATTCACAGAGTGAAAAGGCTTTCTAGGCAACTTAACTTGAGCACATATTTCACATTTGATGAGTTTGTTTGTAGTATGATCATGAATCATGTCAAGTTTCATCATTCTTTTCATAGAATTGAAATTCACATGTCCTAACCTAGCATGTCATATATCAGTAGATTCAATATTCGAAACAACACAAATAGAGGAATCAAAACCGAAAATATTATTAACAGAACTATCAATGCCATATCTTATTTTAAATAAAAGATCATGATCAGCCACATATTCTTTGCCAAAGAAGATACCATGTCTCGGGAAAACTACTTTATTACATTTAAAGTCTAATGGAAAACCCTCTCTAACTAATAAAGAACCAGACAAGACATTCTTCTTAATATCAGGAACATGCAACACTCTACGTAAAGTCTAAACTCATCCAGTTAAGAATCTCAGCTCGACTCGTCCAGACCCAAGCATCTTGGTTGCAGATCTGTTCCCCATCTTTACTATTCCACAGGCTGAAGCCTGATAAGACACAAAGAAGGTCCTGTCAGTAGGGGTGTAAACAGACCGAACCTAAGCGAACCTATATTTTTTAGGTTCGGTTCGTTTATTTAATCGAGCCTAAACTTATGTTCAAGTTTGATTCGTTTATTTTCGAACCGAATCCGAATCGAACCTCTTTTTAAAAGAATCGAACCTAAGCGAATATCGAACTTAAGAATTCTCTAATAAGAGGGAGTGAAAAGAAGAGAAATGGAAATATATATGTGTATTTACAGTTAGAATAAATATTCGTTTAGTTTTTTTCATTATCTAACTCATCTTCATCTTTGAAAAGATTAGATTAATAAGGATTCATCTCTTTGAAAAAAAGTATAATTATAATATATTTTATATCTATTCAGATGGGGATAAGGAATAAGAATAATGCGGAGATATTCGATAAGTAATGTTTGTACTTGTTCTGTTGATTTGAAGATAAAGAAGGGAAAAGTACTAGACCATAGATGATAGATATTGTAAACACGATGTGACTATTTATTTTTGGATAGTTTATACCGAGATAAAACCTAGTTATCCCGTAAATATCTAGTTATCTCTAGACAAAATTCACTTACCCTGGGATAAAACCACTCATCTCAAAATAAGTCCACTTCTACGGATAAGGATTTGTAAATATGTATATGTGGATGTTTATCGAGCTTTTAACGAATCGAACCTAAGCGAACCTATGATTTTTAGGTTTGGTTCGTTTATTTAATCGAGCCTAAACTTGTGTTCAGGTTCGGTTCGTTTATTTCCGAATCGAATCTGAATTGAACTTTTAGCGAGCCGAACCTGAGCGAATATCGAACTTGAGAATTTTCTTACACCCCTAACTGTCAGTACAAATGTGTACATTTGCACCAATATCAACAAGCCACTCATTAGGCTCGTTTACTATATAGAGTTTAGGGTTCACTGAGACATACCCCTCACCGGGCCCGCCTCCCTCAGTTAGCACAAGAGCCTGAGGAACGATAACCGTAGACTTATGTTGAGTCTTTAGAGAAGGGCAATCCTTCTTCCAGTGTCCAACCTGTCCACACTACCAGCAAGGTTTGTTCTTTGATTTTTTCCTTGGCTTTCAGTTTCTTATTTTTCCCTTTAGCATTATTTTCCTTTGAGGTTATGACATTGACCTTAGGGTTCGTGTCAATAGACATCACGGATTTTTATTTCCAATGCTCCTCTTCAATAGATATTGAGACCATTAAATCATCTAGAGAAAATTTCCCCTTCCCGTGCTTTAGGAACATCCCAAAATCTTCCTAGGATTTGGGAAATTTTTCAATGATTGACATGACCTGAAAATTTTCAGGAAGTTTCATTTCCGCCTCGGCTAATCCGTGGAGCAATAACAGAAACTCATGAGCATGCTCAGAAACCGATTTGCCCTCAGTCATTTGAAACTTCAGAAACTTGGATACCGAGTATTTTTCAATACCTAGGTCCTCTGTGTTGTAATTCTTATCCAGTTCCTCCCACAGATCCTTAGCAGTCTTGGTAGATGTACCGTAGACATCGAACAAAACGTTTGATAGTGCAGTAAGAATGCACCCATGACACAGATGGTCATGTTCTTTCACGCATCCGCAATCTTAACCACATCAGGATCAGGATTCTGTTCAAATAACCTAGGGCATTTGGTTTTCAAAACCGAAATCAGGTCAATCGTGGTCAGCCAGATTTTCATGTGTTGTTGCCAACGCTTAAAATTATGGCCCCTGAATTTCTCTGGCATACCAGTGAAATCTACACGAGATCGAAACCTCAAATCCGACATTTTTGTTATCACATTATAGATCTGTCTATCTAAGATTGTTGAGAAAAACATCATCAATACACATACATAAATATGATTTTCAACAAGTTTCCAGAAAAAATCAATGTATGTATGCATCCAGATCATCATTGATAAGAAAAATAACCGTTTTAAAAATATATGCATATTATAGCAAGGGAAAAATCCGGAAACAAACATCACGATAAACAATGCGATAAAGAAAAAAGAGAGTTAGAGATCACAATTGAAGCGCCCTGTTGTAGGACTCCCCTTAGAGAGACAACGCCCCCACTTTACCGGGGCACCGGGTCTTGACGTGCCACTCCCAGGGTCCGACGGTCCACGCTCGTCGATGGTACGCACCGTGCTTGAGCGTCCTCGTAAGTCACCTCCGTAGACGAAGCCCGAGATCGTGAGAGGGAGAGAAGAGGTGGTGAGAATGAGAGACGTGTGCTGATAAACTACGCCCACGACTTTAAGAGATACTTAAAGACGTATGGGTGGTTACGTATCGTGAGAGGATAAAGGGACACGTCCCTTAGAATTCAAATGGGTGGTTACACAAAAATGATCCGGTCTTCACGTCACGTCACGCCACAGCCGCAGCCGCAGCCGCGCCGGAGCCCGTGCTCGGCCCGGCCCGACACGTGCAGACGGGTGCGCACGCGCGCATGCGCGTGTGTGTGGTTGTCCAAAGTCCTCTCTAGTCTGTTTCTAGATTAGTCTCAGGACTTTCTATATAAAAACCAAGTGCCAGATTTGACTCTCCACGATGTGGGACTAAATAGCACCCCACATGGTTGAAACATTGAATTCCAAGAATTGAGATACATTAATACAACTTAATATTGACCATCAAATTGTATCAAATATCCCAACAACGTTAATTCCAACAGGATCAAACACCAACTGTTATAATAAAGCGATAATGTAAAGAATACAATATTTTATAAAGCCTCACATATAAATATGCAATTTGAATAATAAGGTAAGAAAATATACACTGTAATAAATAATGGAATTGCAAACCGAGCGTGCAGATGGGTGGCTTTCAAGAGGTGATCTTGAAGTAGAGAGCAGAGATACACCCTTAAATAGAGCTTTTAGAGAGAGAGGCTTTGTCTTGGAATGCGTGTTCTCAATAATAGGTCTAGGGTCATGTTTATAGTGTTGGGGGACAGCCATTTAATATACAACTGTTGGAAATAAATCCAGAAATAAATCATCAAGATTCGATACATATGATCGATCATAGAAATAAGGTGATCGACCATCTCAAGTTGATCGATCATGTAGATCAAGATTATCTATCATCTTATAACCATTGGGAGGTTGAATTCAAATTGTGATAGATCATAAAGACAACTAGTCGATCAAGGGTGATTGATTAAATATGGTAGGTCGATCAATTGGCGATGGTCAATTAAGTCAAGTAGGTTAACCAGTCAGGGGTAATTGATCAATCAGATCCAGAATGTTGATCGATCAATGCAGCTTGAATTTAATATGCCTACAGGATACACATGCATGATTTTATACATATGCATATACAAACGTCTTCTATTTTCTTCTTTACTTTATCCATTACTTTTTTGCTTGTCCACAACTTTTGTGCTTCGAACTTGGAGTGAACTTGCCATGAAATCCGCAGATCTATATGTATTCATAAAGATTTTGTTATCATCAAAACAATGATACAATTAGTATGTAATTGATGTTATAGTATTCACCCCTTTTTTTGATGATGACAAATAAATAAAAACATAGAGATTAACATCTCCACTTCTTCTCCCCCCTTTTGACATATCAAAAAGATTTCATTTAGAAAAGTTTTTCCTTGAAAATAAATTTTCTCCAAGTTTCAAATATACAATATAATTCAAATACTTTATTGGGTTTTTATCAGTTGTGCCCTCCTGAGATACTGCAATATCAATTATCCCCATCTATTTTTTGGAATATCAATTGCATCCCTGATTTATTCTATAATGATCACTTGTGCCCATACGGTTAGTTGCTATCCATCCCTATCTCAAATGGATGTTAACATTGATGACACAAAGGTAATTAGATAAAAAATAAGGGTAGAAATAACCTTTTCTTCCATTTTTTTCTTTTTCTTCGTTCCATTCTTCCTCCCTCCTCCCCTTCCCTCCAACCCTTCCTCCACCCCCCACCTCCTCTTCCTCCCCGCTCCCTCCAGCCCCACATACTCCTCCTTCGACCCCCTCCTTCCCAGGTTGGGGCTTCTTTTGTATTCTTTACTCACGTTTTATTTAAACAACTCCAGGTTCCTGTAACTTCGCTGATCGCCATACGCTATGATACCTTGAGCTTCTGATCGAGAAAGGAAGCGTGGTGTGACGTGCTTCCTCCTTCCAATTTCAGTTCAGCATGCTGACCGGAAAGATCTACAATTGTTAACCTTCGGAAGCAGCTTGAGCCTTTCCTCTTGATCACCTTAATAGTCTTCATCCTCTCCCTGCTACAGATTGGAGTACCTCTATATTGTAGTCTTCTCTCAGCTGTTCATGTCCTGTAAGATTCGGAAGCAGCCCTATTTTTCTCAGACTGTCTGCTTGATTTGTTTTTCATATCCACAATATCACAACTGATCCGATAACCCATCACGCCATTACTTCACCTCTGTTCGATTCACTCCACACTACGCTCACAATTTTTCCAGCTCCTGAGCAAAACAATCCACATATGATCGAATAGATCTGACCATCTAATCACGCAAAACACATTCAATACGCGATCACTCTCATTAACACACACTAATGAATCCAATTTAGCTTCTAACTGAAATAGATGATAGGCTAAATATTTTCTTTTATGATTCAAAAAATATTGCTGATTTGACTTGAAAGAATCTGGATGATATGAATGAATCAGACCATGATTAGTTGTAATGATGCTTGAATTGTAGGAAGAATAAATTAATAGAAGGAGGGTTGGGGGGGGGGGGGGCTGGTCTGGGTGGAAGAGGAGGAGGTCACGACAGAGGGGTTGGGAGAGGGGTTGGGGGAGAAGGAGGTCGAGGGCAAAGGTTTGGGGCAGAGGAGGGGAGATTGATTTGGACTATCATGCCCCCCTCTTAACCAGACAATGATTTGAATAAATTGTGGTTAGTTCAGCCTATTGACGATCAAAATAACGGAAAGGTACACATGATAATTGTAAAAGAAGTCAAGGATGCAACTTATATCTTAAAAAAAAGGGGCATAACTGATATTGCAATATCTCAGAGGGACACAACTAATAAAAATCCTATTTTATTTTGAAAATATATTTCTCCCCCATAATAAACTTTTCTTTTGAAAAATATTTTTTATTTTGAAAACTGATGCCCTTACTTTTTAATATACTATATGATGCATAATGAGTACTAAAAATCATAAGGTAGAAAGATTGTGTCAAACAACTAAATAAGGTATACATGGTATGATGGCGGTTGTGCCAAGATCCATGGGGATCTCTTCTGTCTTCATGCTCGTAGTTTCTCGAACTTGGGGCTTTACTTTTTACGCATAATATGGAGTTCTATTGTAGCTTTTTATCGACAACTCTTCTTGTGCTGATCTCCATCCACCTGAATAAAATTTTTCTGGTATCCTTTTTCCTTTGGATCTTATAGGGTTCACTTTATAGTTCCCAACTTCACTTTTTGAAATCCATTTCTCATTTGGAGAAAAAGTGCTAGATGCATGATGCTAGTTTGTTGGATTATGTCAAGTTCCAAATTTAGTGAAGTTTTGTTTGAGAGTGCTTAATAATTTATACAAATTTTCTTCTCCATTGGTGAACTTAACAAGTTCATTCGTTAAGTTTATTGTTATTTTCAAGATTTGATCTTTTAAAGAGCTAATTTCTTTGTGGTAAAAGTATTTTTCTTCTTTACAAGATTGTTTAAAACTTTTTTTACTAATTAAATTTTCTACAATACCATGCAATTTTTGAAAAGCAGTAAATAATTCATTATAATATAAGTTCTCCTCATTGTCATCGCGTGTGCCTTCCTCTTCATTGAGCTTTTCCTTTATATAATATTTCCTTTTGTTCCTTTGAGAAGGGGACATTCATATATGATGTGTCCATTTTTCATTGAAGTGGGAACAAATAATTATTTTTGTATCCTTACTTTTTCTCTTCAATTTTTGTTTTCTCTTCAAATAATTCTTGAGAAAATTCTTTCTTGTTGTGTATCTTCACTGGAGGTTGTACTTGATAGATTCTTTGAATATGCAGTGGCTTCCATGTTCTATTCCTTCTCAACTTCGTGGGTAAGAAGCTTTCCAATCACCTCATCCAAAGGAAGTGTATCCGTATCATTTGCTTCTTTGATCACCGTGGTTGTGGTCCTCCACTAGGAATTAAGCGATCTAAGAACTTCTTGACAAGTAGAGAGAGACTTATTGCTCCTTGAAATTAAATGAGGAAGGCATGGTCTGCCTCTCATTGGGACCGTTAGGATTGCAATCATAATTGGTGAATCAATGGTCATGATTAGATGAGCTCATAACCACTTTTAGGATTAGAATTGATAACAACCATCAAATTAATTAATTATTTAATCTTCTTAACACATAAACCAACACCGACCTAATAAAAAGGAAAAAATAAATAGGAGGCTCTTAAAATAATGGGGGCGTTCACCATGGTTGTTGCAACCATGGACGTCCCCCATTTTTTAGGGAGCTCCATTTTATTTTCCTTTTATTATCATTATTATAGTTTTAATATTTCAACAACCATATATTTATTTGCTTTTTATTTTATTTTAAAATTCAATTATCAATAAATAATTCTTAATTATTTGTGATAATTGCAAATAGGCCATTGACATATATGATTCATATTCATATGTCTGAAACTAAATATAAACAGTATTTACATTTATTGTATAATATGAATACAATTCACATTAACATTAATTTTGTAAATCATGTTCACAATCAAGTCTCAATTGAATATTATGGATCTTATCCATATTATACATGATTATTGTGGATATCAATATCAACATTAATCTTATCTAATATAATTAAATCCAATTTAATTATCTTAAAATTCTCTTTAAATATATCTAAAAAATATTGTAAATCTTATCCACATTGTTCATGGATAACTGTGGATAACACTATCCAGGATAATGTTATCCAGGATAATTAAATCCAATTTAATTATCATAAGTTCTCCTCTTTACTCAGTGAAACATCACTGAACTATACTTGAAGATAGTGTCAGGGCTATTGTATATCCATGTGTAGTGACTTGGATAGTGTAGTACCTCAAACATAGTACCACATCTAGTAGTCACAAAGTGTGGTAGTACCATATAAGTAGTGGGAGCTACTACTAGATAACCTGGGATTAAGAATTTGGGTTGTGGTCATGGGCTCTTGTTGGGTCCAAGCCCAACAGGTTGTCCGGACTAGTAGTCCACAATAAAGAACCGAACTCGAGGTCCGGGACGTTACATATGATATTAGAGCAGATTCTGTCTAATAGTGAAAATGTCTACCCAAGAGGTGGAGCCACCCCTATCATAGAGTTAAGAGGAAAGTGCTGCGCAAGAGGTGAAGCCGCCACTATTACTAGTAATAGGTTATGGGCCATTGCACAACAAGGACATTGCGAATATAAGCGGAGAAAATTGTAGCATCACAAACATAACCACACCTAGTAGTCACAAGTGTGTCAGTAACATATAAGTAGTGGGAGATACTACTAAAAAGCCCGGGCTTAAGCATTATAGGATGTGGTCAAGGGCTCCAGTTGGGTCCAAGCTCAACAGGTTGTCTGGACCAGTAATCCCCAATAAATAACCGAGCTCGAGGCTCGGAAGGTTACAGATAGTGATATCTAATCTCATATCCAGATATAGAAGACCTCTCAAAGATGGTCAGTCAGATAAAGTACCAAATCTTCCTATTGTCTCTAAATCCAATTCAGATCAATATCCAACATTTGGACTAAGATTGGAAAATTAATTCACTGAGCGGAGTCATTAAAAATCCAAACATGCTTCAAGAATTACAGTATACAATCATTTTGAGATCACATCATACATAAGTATTCATAATACTGCTTCCTTTATCTCCACATCCAAAATTTGGAGTGAGTTCATAATTTCTGTGAAATGAGTATACATCTCCTCGATACTTTCTCCTTCTTTCAACTCGAAAAGTTCATATCTTTCTTGCAATAGATCGATTCTAACTTTTTTTGCTTTAATGTACCTTCATATTTATTAATGTACCTTCATATGTTATGGTGGGTCAGTTCTAGATTTTGTAGGCAGATCTGCATGTGGATATCTGTTGAATCCATTCATGCTCAATCCACAAATAAATTATTCATTGTCTTAGAGTTGTTCGTTGCCATCTTCTTCGCCTTGTTGGCAGTAATGGTCTCTGGATGACGTTTCATATATTGTATCACAAGCTTTCCAAATAAATCTGCATGCAGATCTTCCAATAGGAAAAGTTAGTACCATCAAACAATAAAGGTCTTACTGTGGATGGTCTTTCAGCGATCATGAGAGTGACCATTTGCACGAATTTCAGTTACATCCTCTACATGAACCACAATCTGATACCAAATATGAGTTCATATGAATCTCCAAACAAAAAGATATGACCAACAAATAGTTACCCTAGAAATAATTACTGAAGATATAAGCAATTAATCTACAGAATAAGAACAACCACAAGAGAGAAGTATTTTAACATGGAAATCCCACTGGGTAAAAATCACGATCCAAGACCCCTAACTTAGGGTTCCAATTGATCAAGTCAATCAACTTTACCACTATCTTGAGTTATTTCCCAACGGATAACTCAACCATTTACATGTGCTTTTGATCACACACCAAATTCTTTCTCATAACTTGGATCAAACACCAAGTTCTATGAACACATTGGATCAAATACCAAATGTTACATTACAACATTATGTAAAGATTACAAAAATCTGCAAAGGCTAAAATATAAATATGCAATATGAATACTGAGGTTAAGAAAATACACTATGTAATAAAATAATGGAATTGCAAACCAAGCTTGTAGACGACTGGCTCCCAAGATGTGATATTTAAGTAGAGAGCAAGAGAGGTGGTCTCGAATAGAGCTTTCAGAGAAAGAGAGATGCTTTACCTTAGAACGTGTGATCTCAATAATGAGTCTGGGATCCTATTTATAATGGAAAGGAACAACCATTAGTAATATATACATTGGGAATGAATCCAGAAATAAATCGTCAAGATTTAATACATGTGATAGATCATACAAAGAAGGTGATCGATCATCTCAGGTTGATCAATCATGTAAATCAAGGTGATCGATCAGCTGATAGCCGTTGGGAGGTTGAACTCAAATGTGATCGACTGTAAAAGGTAGTTAGTTGATCAACGGTGATCGATCACATCAAACGAGTTGATCAATAGGTGATGGTCGTTCAAGTTAAACATGTTGAATGATAAGAGGCAATTGACCGATCAGATCAGGAATCTTAATCGATCAATTTGGCTTGGTCTTAACATGCCTGCATAATACACATGCTTATATATTTCAGACTTTTTACGTATGCATATACAAAAGTATACTTTCTTCTTTTTTACTTTATCCACAACTTCCAGCTTGTCCACAACTTTTGTGCTTTGAACTTAGAGTGAACTTGCCATGAAATCTACATAGCTTTATGTACTCACCAAGAGTTTGTTATCATCAAAACAATGATACAATTAGTATGCAACGAAGGTTTTGACATAATGTCTATGTGAATGTTGTGAATGATACAATTGTATTTTTAACCGTTCTAATTATATTTCTTATGAGTTAAACCTAATTAGGAGAATATGAATTCAGAATTGGTCCATTAACAATTTATTGATAGAATTCAAAAATGTGAAATATGTGTCCAAACTAACCAACCCAGAATTCCTTTCCAGTCCTATATTAAAAATGCGAGAGATGTGTCTAAGATAAACAACCCAGAAAGCTTTTCTAGTATGATTCTAGGATTGCAAATATTTTTAGATTTTGTGTAAACATATATTCTGTGAATTTAATGGTCTAATCCTTTGTCAATGATAGTAGTAAATACTGTTATGTTTTTCAAATAAAAACCAAGGTTGAAGTCTTTAATAAATTTCTTATATTTAAGAATGAGGTTGGAACCCAAACATAAAAAATGCTTAAATATCTTTTATTATATAGGGATGGTGTTGACATGCTCTCGATCGGTATGCTAACCAAACACAATTAGCAACCATTGTGTGATCAGATTGGAGAGGCAAATCAGACAACAATTAACCCACGAAGAAGGTAAATAATTTTATAACACAAGAAGTGAGTTAAAATTTATTTTAAACACTACTATAGACGCGTATATGTGTAAGTATGGTAGAGTGTCCAACCACAGAGAGCAAGGGACTAGAGACAAATGAGCAATCTACTTAGGTGTTTTTCGTATTTTTGTTTTCTAAATTATTTTTGCAGGTTTTATTATTTTATATATTTTATATTTTATTTTTAAATTTTTATTTTCTTTTCAATTTTATAAAATTTTAGCTTCCTTTTGTTTCTAAGATATAATATACATAGTAATATGTATACTATATGTGATATATAACAAATATATATAGAAACAATCCATTTTATTTTTTCAAGGTTTTTAAATATATAATAGGTATTTATAAATAATAATTATTATAAGTATATAAGTAATATAATATGTATATAGTATATATATGGCCTTATATTTTTTTAATATAACTATATATATTCACATTCACAAAATAAATTGTTTTTGTATTTTTTCAAGTTTTCCATGTTTTGGTATGGTTTTTCTTATAATTTTTGCCCATTTTAGGTATTTTTAAGTGATTTAAATATACAAAATAGTAACTATAATAAATAGGTTGAATTGTTTTATGATTTAAAAATAGATAAATAGTTCAAAAATGCCAAAAAACTATTTTCAATATATACTATATAATATGAGTAAAAATATACAATCGAAACTATTTTTCGGATTTTTGTAGAATTTTTATTATTTTTACAGATTTTTTAGGGTTTTCAATTTTTATTGTTTTTCTTTTATTTTTTTGTGAGTTTTGGTCTATATGTTTTTAATATGTAGTAATATATATTATACTTTTTTGTAATATTTAAAAGTGGTTCTATTTTGTATTTTTATATGCAAACATGGGAAATATAGCTCCAAATAATTTTTTATAAATAGGAAAATGCAATAAAATGCTAAATAAAAATCATGGCATGAAAAAGCATCATGTTAGGCATATGGGTTTAATGGGGCTGCCCCTGGGGAGCCAACTGGTTGCCCCCGCTGTATTTTTTGACGATTTTTTTGTTTTTTTCTAAAAATACCACAATGTATTTTCATCATTATATTCCTCTAATATGCCATTCAAATTTCTTCAGAAATCGAGACTCTTATGCCCTACATCTAGAACAGCTTGATGGAGGGCATAGGAGTCTCGGTTTCTGACGAAATTTGAATGACATATTATAGGGATATAGTGATCAAAATACATGTCAGTATTTAAAAAAAACAAAAAAATGTCATCGAAAAATGCCGCGGGACAGCCAGTTGGCTACCCCATAGGGAACAACCCCATTAAACCCTAAGCATATAAATCAAGTTTCCCAAAATTTAAAGTACACTGGAGTTATTTTCTAAAAATAAAAAGACCGGGACAAAATACAATATTAGAGGGGAAAGTTTTCAATAAAAATATAGTCCAGGGAGTTTTGTTTTAAATAACTGAATGTTTTATACTTACATTACAATTTTAAGTACTATAAATACAGGGAGGGCTAATGTGCAAAATGTCTGCTTCACGTGGGCCGCCACGTGAGGGGACCTATCATGGACCTGATTGCAATATTCAATAAGCAAAGGGGGTCCTTGTAATTTCTACACAAAGTTTTAAGTGTACTTTAATATTTACATGACTTCTAATAAATACAAAAAACAAAGAGGGGGTCCTATGTAAATTACTTAAAAAGGCGCTCTATCTAACAACTATGCTTCTTCCATGTGTACTCACTTAAGCCTGATTAGACGATCAGGGTTGAATAATGCTTCGCATCTGATCAACGCCCAGGATTAGACCTGGGTGAGTCTCCTCATCCGATGGCTCTAACGAAGGATGAAAGAACTCAGAAGAACAACCTTTGCGGGTTGCTTCAATCAATGACAACTCGATGATCCGAGCATCTTCTTCACTTCTGATGGTCACAACAACTTCCAGGAGGCCGACCACATCTGCAAGACCTCTCTAATAGCTTCCAAGTCACCTTGAATGGGACCTGGGGGCTTTGCTAGCTCTGCACCACCTGGAGTAGAAGATAGGAGTTGACCGAGCTCTAGGTTGTTCCTCAGTGCATGGTACCTGCACCAAAAGACTCCTTGGATCAAGGCGAAGTGCCTCGACCACCTGTTGAAGCTGAAAGCTTGGTGAGTGAGATGGCGGGGGAGCTTCGGGAGGCGATGAAGGATGAAGCTCAATGGACCTTGATTCCTGCGAAATCAAGGGTGATAAGTGGGGTGAAAGGTGGAGAAGGCATCAGGGAATGAAATGACGTGGTTGTGGGGTCGAAATATGGTCGGAGAACGATGAATTTAGAGCTGGAGTTTAAGGCTCCAGCAAATCAGATTCCTAGCTATAAGTTATCCTACTAAATGATTGGCTAAACTAAAGATTAAACTAAGCTAAAGAAATAAAATGTAATAAAAAACAGAAGAAAAAGTAGCCTAATCCTGGCTATTCCAGTGAGTAGAGGAAGCATCGCGGGCGGCTACTCTGGCGAGCTGGATCACCACCTTCGATCGTTCTTTCTCCACTCCAACCCTTCTAACGAGCTTGCTGCTATCATCGACAAGCTCCAACGACTTGAAGATTGGGGTTACAAAGGGTGAAGGGGGATCAAAGTTGGGAAGATGGTGAGGAGGCTTTATTTATTGACATGGCTGAAGAGGCCGTTTGCGAGGAGGAGTTTCCATGAATCGATACATATCGATTAGATCATAAGCTGGGTGCGATTTAGGGATATCACATCTCCAATTTTCGTTAAGCACACCAAGCCAGAGCATGAGTGGACCGAGCGAGAATAATGGCGGAAAATCGAGGTTCTGACAACGTCTAGGGAGAAGGGGAGGACAGTGGGTCCGTTTACCCGAAGTCAACAGTCCCTCGCTTGTGAGTGGTCCACGTAGGACCACTACAGGATAAATAAATAAAAACCATATAAATTCAATAAAAAATACGTGATTTTATTTTAAAAAACTTAAAACATGAAACTTTTCTATTATTTTATTTACTATTTTTTATGATTTTTTACAACTTAATTTATTAGGTTTTATTTTTTATAAGTATGTACATAGGTGCATATACCTATATTTATGATATTTTATTTTTATTTTGTTATTGATATTTTATTATTATGTACATGCATTTTATATATTTATAGCATATTTAATTAAACATTTACATTTTTAATTCATTTTTCTGATTTTATTTATTTATTTATAGGTGTGTATTATGTACGTATAATTTACCTATATATTTGAAAACATTATTTATTTCAGTGAATTTTTCATGTTTTTAATGTATGTTTATTATTTAAATATATTTAAAATAATATTTATAAGTATGTGAAAATGAGGAAAGGGATCCTACTCCATGGAGTAGGTAACTTACCTACTCCATTCTCATTTTCCCCATTTCTTTTTTTTTTAAATTCTTCCATGGATTTTCATAACTATATCCCTCCAACATGTCATTCAAATTTCATGAGAAACAGAGACACATATGTCCTCCATCCAGAACAGTTCGATTACAACAAATCTAAGATCCTTAAAATTACATGTTCTGGATGGAGGGCATATAAGTCTCTGTTTCTGATGAAATTTGAATGACATGTTAGAGGGATATAGTTATAAAAATCTATGGAAGTATTTTAAAAAAATAAAAAAAGTGGTAAAAAATGAGAATGGAGAGGTAAGTTACCTACTTCATGAAGTAGGATCCCTTTCCTCTATAAAAATATAAGAAAGATAAAATTATAAAGAATGAATATTTTGAATATTATATACATGTATATAGTACAATAGGGACCAAAAGTAAAATTTTATCTCAAATCCATTTTTAGTTACACCTCCGTTAAATAGATGATTAAATTTTATGAACAATAAAGGTGAGTTTGGTGAATTTTGAGTCTGTATGGAGAAAATACATGTCTTGAAGTTTTCTTTATGATTTTTTATTCTTTGCGTCCCAAGCACACTATGCATTGTTTTTAAATGAAATAAATTTTGTAATTTCTTTGTATTTTTATACAAATTTATTGTTGAGGGTTTCTTTATTTGAGGTATAAAAATAAGAAAATAAAATAGTTGCCAAAAGGAAATTTATTGATGAATATAAATTAGGGTTTTGAGTATTTTCTGTATAATTCATCTGTCCTATCTTCCCCTATTTTATTCCTTGTTGGTTAAGTTATTATGATGACTGAGTCTCATGGTCTAGGGTCATTCAGTGTCTTTGACACTTCATTCTTTTTCTTTCTTTCATTTATTCTTTTATTTTGGTATTAAATACATATATTTATATAGTATTTTTAGGTCAATTAGTGAGTCTTATTATCTGTAAATTAATGCTATATATATGCATTTGGATAGGGATTTAAGGCCAAAATGAAACAGTATAGGTGATGAAATGAAGATTCGTCAGATGATGAATATAATTCTATCACATTGATGAACAATGTTAACTATTTAGTAGTACTCATGAAGTTAGGGTACCATGTTTCCCACAATCTATTGGAATAGCAAATGGAAAAATGAGTCTTTAACAAACATGATCAAAGACCTACAAAATTCTAAATTCCCAATATACATGTAGTAAAGGCCTTGAATATGGCTTGCCTTATTCTGAGTAGGGTCCATCTAAGGCATAAGGAATCATGTTCGATTGAATTGTAGAGAAGAGGAAACCATGGTTGAAATATTTTAATGTTTGGAGTTGTATTATCAAGGTTTTTTTCCATAACACAAAAGAAAGAATCTATGTCTTAAAACTACTAAAAACATTACTTTAGGCTATGTGGAAAGTAGTTGTGCATATAAGTTCTTGCTAACTGGGTCTGGCATACTTAATAGGTGTCAACTAATGATTATTCTTCTTAATGTGTTAAGTTATGATGGTTGTAGCAATCAAAACAAAAATTAATCAAACAAAGTTGTGATTTTTATTTTTCACTTGATTAAGTATTTCCAAATCAAACTCAGGGAGGCCGATATAATGCTAGAACAAGCACACAGACAGATAACAAATCAACAAGGGAATATAAAGTGTTCTTTTGATATTTTATTTTTAAGGGAACAAGAAAGAAGATAAATAGGGGTTATTTCACAGCCTGGATGTTTGGTATGATTACAATGTGAAATCATATCTAGGCATAAAAACATAGGTAAAAAAAGGATAAAATGGCTTTTACCTTAGAATAATCAAAACTATCTATTTTTTGGGGTCTTTGAAATAAAATAAAATAAACAAAATAAAAATAAAAAACTAAATATGAGTTACTAGAAAAGGTTGTTTGTGTATAAAACATGGCCTAAAATATATAGAAAATACCAAATGATGTGTTTTTAAATGTGTATTTTTCCTAAAAGCTAGTCTCTTAAGCTACACAAAAACATATTTTTGTACTTTTAATCATTTCCTTATTTTATATTAATTTACTAGGCTTTTTTAGTTCTTATAAAATTTTGGCTCGAAAGTACAATATTTTTTAAAGATTTTGGGAGATGATAGGACAATGCAAACACATACTTTGGTTGGGAATTTCTAGATAACGTTTGATATTTTTGTGCATTTAATAGACAAGAAAATTATTTTATAAGTTTTCATTTTTAGAAAAAACAAAAAACACAAATATTTTTACATATAAAATTGTAGTATATGTGTGCGTGACAGTGCGAAGAGTGCAAGGAATTTTCGGCCGGGCAGAATATCACAATTGCAATCAATTTAGTTTAGCTAGTGAAATCATTAATTAATTAATTAATTAATTACATCTACCCCTCTCCTCCGATAGGTAGGATGGAATTACTTAAAATTTTTGTAAGGATGCACTTTGAATTTTTTTTCCTTTCCTTTGCATGGATAAATAGGATTAGAGCTCTATGCTCTATCACAAATGTCAAAGGGAAGAGGCTTGTTGAGTACTTGTGCTCCGCATTCTTCCGAGTTCTTGGCCCAACTTATAGTGCTCTAGGTATTCTACTATGAGAAAGCCGTGGCTGAAAGAGGCATTGATGAGCATCCTCAAGTTCACCTGGGGGTGCTTGATGCTTGACACAACTTAAGAGAAGGATACCCACATGGTTGTTTCTCCTAATGTTAAAGGAAATGTGGGAAATTTGGCTTTTCAGACTGCAGTTGAGCTCTAGGTCAAGATGTGGGATTGAGGATTTGATGCTCGATCCTTAGATAATCGAGGTGGATTGATCACAAAAAATTGTGGAGAAGAGGAGAGTTGAAGCCGTGTTACCAATGGCAAAATCGAGGAAGGACAATCAGACGAAGAAGGCAACCTAGAGAATTAAAATGTGAAAAGAAAGGAAAAAAATCAATAAAAGAAAGGAAGGACGAGGGCAAGATTTCACCTAGAAGTGAACGATATGAAGGGATTATGTATTATAAGTTCTTTAAGCACCTATATCTTTGCCTCTACCATCTGTCGATCGGGAAGCTCAAATGTCGATGCTACAAGTACTGATTCGAGGCTTAGAGCATTGACCTCTTTAATGGACCAACCCTTTCGGTGGTCCTAGACTTCCCTCAAGTGGTCACTGTCATTGACAAATAGCCATGGAAGATGGAGCTAGAGTTAATTTTCTATGGGACATGAACTAGATGCCCGATCTTGCGGTGCTATAGGAGATGAAATAGGCAATTGTTACTAACATGAATGCACACATGCATTGTTTTAATAATGACAAGATATTATTCTATATTAGCATGTATTTAAACTACTAAAGAGCGTGAAATAAAAAATGAATTGATGATCTCAACTTGAAATCCATGACCATGTTTGGAACGACAAGAATCTACATCGATGTGAAGATTTATGCTAAGGATGAAATAAATACCTAGAGGAGTTCTGAGTATTTAATTTGTTAAGAGAGTTGCATTATAAACCTCATGCATATGCATCACATTCAACTCCAGTTCAAATAAGTTCTTAGACATAACCAATTAGTTTTCTAGTTGATTGATTGTTATCCATTTGACTCATGATTTTGGTCAGTCGACTAATCTTGTTGAATGATCAAATCAATAATCATTTGACAATTAGCATACTTGATCAACCTACCAACTGACAAACCAATATAAATAGTCGATTATGCTTTGTGGTTCAACTGACTGAAATATTTTTTAGTAGGTTGATTTTCTCAGGAGTACTTTTTTTGAACGGTAACATTCACGTATGTCAAACCAACACTTCCTTTCCATATTAGAGTGTTTTGCAACCACCACAAACATTTATTTTAAGCCTTGAGAGGTAAGACCATTCATTCTCTAAACAATTAACTTCTCTACATTGTCTACACTTTTGGAGAAGTGCTTTGCCTCTTTGAAGGTGATCATCTCATCATGTTGACCCAGTTGATCTCCAACATCTCTTCCGTCCACCCTCCTCCTCCATCATTGCAGACCATGAGGGAGACATGTATCATAACTAGGACAATGACATTCATCGTTTTGCCTTCATGACCTCTGGTGAGCACCAACGAGTGCAATGATTCAATATTGAGACGGGAGAAAGAAAAGGAGAGTAAATGTAAAAAGGAACAAGTTGCTCTAGAATAAATATCTGAATTGGAACTTATATCTTACAGTAAAAAGGAATACTAAGCGTCTGTTATAAAAAACCAAATTTCTATATTATCTTCTAGATTTTTCAAAAGTGTGTAATAGCATTGTTGATAGCCATTGACATTAGTTAACTTGATTTTTTTAAAACTGGCAATTCAAAAAGAAATTACTTTGCATAAAATATTTATTTTGTAAATAACCAACAAGTCGAGAAGTGTCAGTATAAAAAATGTTACATTTGAATTCAGAAATAGAAGAAAAAACATAGAAAAATAGAATTATGGGATTTTTACTTGGCAGACCCTATAATCTTTTGCAATTACCTCTACGACCTTCGAAACATTGATATTCCTCCCAAGACCCCTTAAACTTGCTAACCCTTACCGGACAGACCCACCCTCGGGTTTGCAACTGTCTCTTATTGCACTAACGACCATTGGGACACGAGTGAAGATCCTATTTTACCCCTAATTTGTGGACCGTTGGAGGGGAATTTCCTAACCTACCCCCATCCTTCCTAACGGCTCTTTGTAAGCAACAACCAACTTATTTAAAGGACACATTGTAAGAGTTGCTTGAACCTGCTTGTACCTGGAGACACCACAAAATCAATTTTTTTGGCTACACGACTGACAAGTAAGAACTGTATGAACAAAATCACTTGAAAATTTTTTTATTTCTGGTTAAGAGTATGTGTTTGTCAACCCATATTATTACACGAATGTTTACATTAAAAATAAACATATTTGTCACTGTTTGTAGGTTGTGAGATGGAGCAGCTCTCCTCCTTCAGCGTTTCCGGCAACGATCGAGTTTGAAGTGAATGTTGAAGCCTTGTTGCGTTGAAGGCGTCGTCAAGACCATGGAGCAAGGGGAGGAAATTCTACACATGTCCTGATCGGATCTGGGATCTATTTTGCAACATGATGGGGAAATTGATGGAGATGTTACTAATAGAATAAATGCAGGCTGGCTAAAGTAGAGAGGAGCCTCCATTGTTCTCTGTGATAAGAAAATTCCTTTAAAAATTAAAGGAAAGTTTTACAAAGTAGCCGTGAGACCTGCTATGCTTTATGGTTCTGAATGTTGGCCTGTGAACCATAGACATGTGCAGAGAATGGCTGTAGCAGAAATGAAAATGCTAAGATGGATGTGTGGACATACACGTAAAGATCGGATTCGGAATGATGCAATCAGAAAGATAGTTGGTGTAGCTCCGATCGAGGATAAGATGCGAGAAAACCGCTTAAGATGGTTTGGTCATTTGCAAAGAAGGTCAACTGATGCACCGGTTAGGAGATGCGAGTGTTGGGATGTTGAGCCGGCTAAGAGAGGGCGAGGACGGCCCAAGAAGTGTTGGAAAGAGACTATACGAAGGGATCTTAGTTTTTTGGATATAAATCCGAGATTGACCCAAGATAGATCTGAATGGAGGCGAAGAATCCATGTAGCCGACCCTACTTAATTGTGGGAAAAGGCTTTGTTGTTGTTGTTGTGGTTGTGGTTGATGAAGACACACCCAATGATGAGACCTCACAAGAAGAAAAGAAAATGGTATTACGACTATTGCAAGAGTTAGGAAAGGTGACCGAAGTGTTGAAGGTGATGAAATGTGAACTTGCAAATACAAGAGTCCAAATCAAGAACATATATTTTCATGTGAAGGTCCTGTCAACCTGTGCACTTGTATTCCTCGCAACTAAAATTTTCTAGAATGTATTGGGAAGAATTAAATGTATTACCTCAATGGGAGTCGAGTGTCCCTGTTCGTATGCTCCATTCTTTCTTACAATGATGATCGATGTCAATCTCAACACATCTATAGTGTCCTTGTTCATGCATTTGACCTGCAAAATCTCAAGAAAAATTTGACATGCAATGCAATCCAAATAGAACTGTCGATTCATATTCATTCATTAACAGACTATCATCAATATTCCTCTTGTTCAGACCATAAGTAACTCTAAGATATTGTTTATCTTACATATTGACCACAAAACCCCACAAATTACACAACAAGTAAAACAAAAAAAACAACATTCCAGATGAAGCAGCAAATTCTTCAAGCTTCAGCAGACTTCATCCAAAATCTTTCGAAAAAATAGATGTTCTCTATCCAGTATGCCTACATGGAAACAAAAAGTACGAATAGAGCCCATCATGTGTGCACTCATATAAATGGAATTAACAACTTCAAATTTATAATGCGTTCGGACCTGCAAAGCTACTTACTGGAACTCCAACTTCACTGTGGGTAATCATTGATCTTAAATACCTGAAAATGTAAATTGATCATAAGGAATCCTCTAACAAAGGAAATCGAAAATGTTATGGAATTTACCAATTCGAGCCGCTTTCTTTGGCCGACCCCTCTTTGCGGTGCTTGGACTAGCATCTTCGGCAACCTTGGTGGCCCTTTGAAAGGCTTTTTCCCTAATAGCCACTCCACTGCCAGGAGCAAGCAATCTATATACGTAAACCAAAATGAGAAGAGCAATGAGTACAGATTCGGGCATACCTTCTAGCTCCCAAAGTAGTAGACTGCTGAGTACCGATTCTCCCAGTTAGATCCTCCATGGATGCCCGCACTTGGGTTCCATGTGATTCATTGTCAGCAGCCATTGGTCGTAGATTTATCGGATTTTTGCGTGTATTTTTATGGTGACCAAAAGAACCACACCTCGTGCATTTGTGATGGGTCTTTTTCTCCTCGTCCCTCGCTCTTATGCGGTTCTTCTTTGGCCTTCCTGAAGGCCTCATGGAGTGCGGTGGTAATACTTTGTACGGTAATTTGATGGGTGTCCAGCACGACTTGTCAGGTAAGGGTGAGATTGACTCTGCATAGGCCCTTCGATAACGTGATATGCTATAGTAATTTGATAAGTAGTCATCCCAATTTACGTTGCGCAAACTTGAAATGCGGCACAAGCATGTGTGCAAGGCAAGCCGGAGACCTGCCATCGCCTACATGTGCATTGCTTTGCAGCAAGATCACAGACGTTACGACCACTAGGACATTCCACCTCTATGCTGCTCTCGTTTGACCTCCTTACGATGAACCCCTGTAGATTCTTGTTGGAGGACCTCACGTAATCTAGTGCGGTAGAAACCATCACTCCTCGCATTTTTGAACCTTTCATTCTCCGCTCATCCAAAGTTGTCATCATCTTCTGTCTAATCCAATCTATCAGATCACAGATTGGCAGGTGACGAGCATCACTAATCCACGAATTGAAAGACTCGCTTAGGTTGTTGGTGATGTAGTGGCAGTGAGCTGCCGTGGATAATTGGGATCTCGACCATTTCAGGTTAATTCTCATAATGTAGTCAAAAGCTGTTGGATTGGCTTTTTGAAGCTCTTTCATCCAATGGAGAAATTGCTTCGACTCAAAAGCTCTGACTGCTGACCATAATATATGTTCCAAATCACTTCCTGGAAACTTCATCATGAAGTTCTTATAAACATGTCGCATACAGCCCCTATGCTCTGCACATGGAAATTTTTCTTTCACTGCACCCTCCCAGTCCCTTCTGACCATCTGAGATTATTGTTAGACCATTTCCTTGGCCACATTAGATGGCCTCATCCAAATGTTGCAAGAACCAGTGCCACATAATGCTGGACTCATTCTCAATGAATGCGAATGCAACGGGGAAGAGCCCATTTGATGCGTCTAGGGTAGTAGCAGACAATGGTATTCCTAAGTACTTCCCCTTTAAGTGGCATCCATCCAACCCTAAAAAAGGTCTACATCCGAACATGTAGCCATCCCTGTTGGCTTTAAATGTGATGAAACATCCGAGGAAGGAGTCATTTTCTCCAAGAAGTAATGGATGACACTAGTCGGATTGCGACGCTTCAGCTCTGCAATGAGGGAGGGGATCTTCGCATATAACTCTTCAACACTCCCAAATAACGCATCTGATGCCCTCCTCTTTCCCTTATAGATGGTCATATAGGGCAGTCGTAGCTTGTATGCTTCATTGATCCTATCAGAAAGCTGCTTGACTGTGATTGAGGGGTTCTGCATCACCCAATTTGAAATCTGGGTTGATACCCAGTGCTGGCCAGCCATGGTGTTTCCAGCAAGATTGTTCGAAGCGCAAGTGTGGTCGGCCACTAAAGTTCTCACTTTGAACCTATTGCTGTTTCGAATCAATGAGGCGTGTATCCTCCAAGGACATCCTTCCTCCTTGCACCCTGTTGTGACTATGTTTCTTTCACTTTTGATGAATTTGGCAGCAAACTCCTTGCTTATGCAGTGAGATGCAAGGGCGGAGCGAAAGGATTCTTGGCTTTCAAATTCAGCCCCTACTTCAAAGGATGGGGCATCCAAATCGACATTGGCTTCAGGGCCCTCGTAATCACTCACATTCTCTACATCTAAATCGAGAAGACGATGACAGCTATTCTCAGAGACAAGGCCATCAAAGTCATCTGATTCATCACTATACTCCACATTAGCGTCAGGAACACTGTAAATGGAATCAGAAGAATCAGAATTAGGTCCTGGTTGGTAGTGCTCATTGGTCCTCATTGGTCCTCTGTGCAACCACTGATCTTGTGTGCCTTCGGTTGGATGGGGACTGAAGATGTGTCTTTCTTCCTACACACGCTCTTGTGCGCTTGATGCGGGTATGCTCTACAACCCCCAAGGTTATACCAACATCAGAAGCTCTAACGAGTTCTCCCCACTGGTGTAAGGTTCTTCTCCCATCTTGGGTCCGGACACTTCTCCTTTACTTGTCATATGAGGTTCTTCATCTCCAAGAGAGATCCCACCCTCCTCAGCTGCCTCCGTCCCATGAGCCTCTGTCCTAGGATCACCCACAACCATCCCATGAGCCTCCACAGGACCAAAGGTGCACCTTCTGTCCCTCGATCACCCACAGGTGCAACCTCTGTCCCTCGATCACCCACAGGTGTAGCCTCTGTCCCATGATCACCAAGGTGCAGCCTCTATCCCACTATCACCCACAGGTGCAGCCTATGTCCCATGATCACCAACTGGTGCAGCCTCAGTTGGTGCAGCCTCAGTTCCACTATCACTCATAGGTGCAACCTCTATCCCATGATCACCCACAGGTGCAGCCTTAGTTCCACTATCACCAACATGCACTCCCTCCATCATACTATCTTCCACATTCACACTCGCGATCCCATCAGAGTTCTCTACTTCAGAATTAAGCCATTTCCAAACCTTGTCCGCGACTCCTTCCTCACCCATGTTCCAGTCCAGTTGCTCGTATGTAGGGATGAGCATTGGGTAGGGCCGGCCCGACCCAGCCCGGTGCCCGGCCCGATAAAGCCCGAGCCCGGCCCGAGCCCGAACGATAAATGGGCGGGCTTAGGCTTGATTTTTGGCCCGATCTAATTTTCGGACCGGGTTCGGGCACGCTTGGGCCCGAGCCCGAAGCCCGTGGGCCGGCCCGAATATAGGCCCGAGTGTAGGCCCATATATAAGCCCGATATTTTTCCATATGTAATTTATGATTTCTAATTTCACATTTGATCTTCCTTCTTAAATTGTCATTATTCTATGCTATTTAGACATCAACTATGTTCATGTTTTGAAGAAATACATATTCAATTTGTATATTTACATATTAAATGTATATTATATTCACATTTTAATTTTTTTAATATAGCGGGCCGGCCCGACCCGAGCCCGACCCATGAACTTGCGGGTCGAGCTCGGGCTTGGGCTGCAATTTCTGAAATTCAACGGGCCTAGGCTCGACCCGTAAGCCCATAAATTAAAACCGGGCTCGGGATGGGCTAGGTTGGACCCGGTCCGACCCGGCCCGATGCTCATCCCTACTCGTATGTAAATGACAAGGTCATCTTAGAGCATCCAACTCCACCATTATCCACATCCTGGGGCTGTGGCTCCATGGTGCCTCGGGAGTTCTCCGCATGCGGTACGGGATCCACGGCGACTCCGGGGTTCTCTGCACCTGATACGGGACCGCCCACCAGACCTGCATTCTTCTTGCTGAGAAACTCCTTCGCTTGGACATAACTCAGAGACTCTATGTCTGTCATCTCCACTACAAGCTCGATCTCGGTTCCATCATTGTGTGCATTGAACATTTCCATCATGTTTTTCTCATTCTTGATCTCAACAAACTTGCTCCCTCTTGTGTGAGGGATCTTATATTTCAAAGTGATCGTACACCTTGTCTTCCAAGGTACGACCTCAGAGATTACTTCCATAAGTTCAAACCAGGAGGTAGTGTCCGGATCAATCCCAATCCTCTGTTCAATTCCAAGCAAATACTTTTCTCCCTTCATTCCTCGCGTCCATTTGAAGTAGCCTCCATGTCTAACACACACGGTGAGGATCCCTTCGTGTCCACCGAACCAACCCATCATCAACACCTGCATGTTCGATACCAACAAAAAAGGTGACCAAGAGTTGGAACCCTAACCCGTTTAACATCATGTTCGTATGCTGATGAAACCCTAAAGCGGAAGGACCTTGATTCGGTGGATCGAGGAAGAAGAGATTCCGTGACCACCAGCGTGATGGAGTGCGAAAGGAAGGGGAGGGAGAGGTTGAGGTCATCGAGCAAGCAGGGGAGAGGTCGACAGGGTGAGGAGGAAGGGGGAGATCGATGGTATCGAAGTGGAATAGGAGGGGACGAAGCGTGTATGCCTCTTTATCCGACCTTCTCGGCAAAACCCTAAACCCAGGCCATGTGGCACGCCTCTAGCGATTTTGTCGTACACGGGTTACCAATCGACTCTGGTTAGGTTATGAAGGAGGCAACACACAAACGGAGGGTTCATGTGCTAAGACGGAGCAAGTTTAAGGGATCTTGGGAGGAATATCGATGTTTCGAAGGTCGTAGAGGTAATTGCAAAAGATTATATGATCTGTCGGGTAAAAATCCCTAGAATTATTGTATCTTTAAAATGTGTAATTAAAATATGATATTTTATTAAAAAAACATACCACATCAATAATTACCTAGTTGTATAACAAGTCCTCTATATTGTCACCAACAAAAATAGTTTGCAAAGATTAGTAAAATGTCAACTCCCAACCTAAATACGATAAGAAATATAATAAAAAATTGAAGACATTAAAAGAATAAAAAATGATTGGGAACAAATTACCACTCGATGGCTCTAAGAATCTCTTTAATAATTGCACGTTGGCCATTGCTTATTGTAGGGCTTTCTCTTTAATTCACGATCTTTAAGATGCTATGGTGTGCAAATCGAGTTAATTAATATCTTTGTTGTACATATAGAAGTTTCAATTTTAAATAAAAAAACATCTTGAACAGATTTGGTTTTAACATGTAACACTATGGAGGAAACAAAATTTTACCATTTAATTGTGGGAAAAGGCTTTGTTGTTGTTGTACTTGTGTGATCTACCATTGTATGATCTACCATAGTTTTGCCTGGTTGAGGAGGCCAACAAAAGCAAGGGAAAACTCACACCGGCGCGTGCACACCCACACCCACACACACATACCTACCTTTCACACATACATATATATGTGTGGAGGGACCACAAAATATAAATTGTTTGCATGTAATGTCTTTTTAAGGACATCAAGTTGTCGCTTTCTTGAAGGGCGAGGATTTAATCCTTACATTTGATCTACCATCAAAGGGTAGAGAGAGGACATCTACTACTATGACATCCCCTCATACTATATAAGAGAGGGAATAGCCTCTCATGAGTATGCTTCATTACATAAAAGTTCTCTTGCATTGAGAGTTAAGAAGAGAAGAGTCTTGAAAGTTTGAAACTCTCATACACATCTACTTCTTCTTCAAGAAAACCCTACACATCCACCATCAAGACTCTCTTCTCTCTTCATAGGCGGGCCTTGTAGAATAGGTGTAAAGCATATCAGAGCTCTCATCATCCCGCACATCACAGATCCATACACGAACAAACTCTCTTCTCTCTTCATAGGCGGGCCTTGTAGAATAGGTGTAAAGCGTATCAGAGCTCTCATCATCCCGCACATCACAGATCCATACACGAACAAACAGAGAAAGGGAGGGGTAAATAGCAAATGCTTTAATGTAGTTTTGGCACCGCATCACAAAAACATTTACATGTTCACCTCTTGCACTGCATCTTGTTAAGCTTTTACAACTGAAAACATTCCATTTTATTACTCGTATCTATCGAAAATACAGGTTCGAAATGAATGACCTGAGAACATAAAAATCTAAGAAAAGAATGGATTGCAACTGGTCTCTATAAGGCACTGTCTTTCTATGAGGGACACTTCTACACTCCCTTTAGATAGGGATCGGAGATCGTAGCATGTACCAATTGAAGTCACACAACCATCGAAATTTGCGAGTATGCATACGTATGATACTTCCTAGCTTCTATGCAGCCAAAGGAGCTGGCTGCTGCTCGGCTTCTTCAGCTTGCAAGCTCTTGTAATAATTTACCAACACCTTCCACCCACTGGGGCACATGAAGCCATCGGGTGGGTTTTCTCCGCTTCGAGCATAGGCACGCATCTAAAGAAGAAAGGTACCAAAGACGAGTTACCTCTGAAAATTGCAGGTTACAAAAAATGAAGAATACACACGAGTCATACGATCCATTACCTTCGTTCCAGATATAAACAGAAAATCTTGGGCACGAGATGGGTCAAAAAATGCCATCTTCTTCGTCGAGGTGTCATATGCTGCTACCTGTAAATGGGATGGATGATAATGAGTCAAAATCCAAACTATCAAAGTCCACGAGCAAATATATATTAGAAAAAGGAGTTCAGAATTAAAAAGCATCACATCTAGAACTAAGAAGAATTGTGATATGGGTACACGAGTTCAAAGATGCTTACTTTAAATGGCAATATATTCAACTTCTCCAATCCAGGAGCCATGCTCAAAACCTTTTTACCATGATCCGGGTCGTACAAATCCCTCTTCTCAGTTGGATGACCCATTCCAGCTGGGTCACGACCAACGATGTAAAAATTAGCACCTGCATTTATCCGAGCTTTTGCATGCCACTGCACTTCTGTTGGCCCCGCATAATGCATTGGCGAGGGGAAGATGGAAACTATAGTAGTTTCAGGATCAAGCACACCATCTTCCAGTACCTAATAACAGATGGAACACTGTTTAAGAAAACATGCATCATACATGGTATGGATTCATGAGGATTTAGCTTCTTTCAGGATCAGCATGTAACTGGCATGGCATACCTTGCTGTGTTGCTCCATCCGAACATCCAAGGGAACATCATCTGCCTTTATGAATCCACCCAAAGGATGAAGTAGCAACAATGGATTCTTGTAGCCCATATCCAGCAGACGTCTGCGGGTGTCATTCATCAGGAGTGCATGGCCATTGTGAACTGGGTTCCTCAACTGGAAAGCAAATACTGCATCAGCTCCCCGCTTATCAAACTCCTTGCGAAGCTCTTTAGGCGAGACTCTGTAGTGGTCGAGACCGTCATTATACTTAATTGGTTCTAGCACTTCAAGGTCACCGCCAATGAGCCAATTACCAGCCGGAGCTATGACCTCCTCGACATAAGGTAGGCCAGGAGCTGTAGTTCCCCATGTTCGAGCAATTCTTTCTTCTTTGTTGTGCTTGAATATCTCAGTACTGCAAAAAAAGGGAAAACACTAAATGCTGGGAAACGGTTTTGTGCCATCATGTCTGTGACATCCTATTTTGACAAAAGAATCACGCAAGTTGTATATATAACGTTACGGCTATCATTCCAATAAAAATCGTACTGCACAACAGAAGCTGAAAAATCATATCACTTAGCATCAAAATTAAACTCAAGTCAAATTTCTCAAGTGTAAACTAAATTGTATTTCATGTGCCTCCTTTTCCCCAGGAACAAAACCCATTGGTTTCTCTACCAAGTAGTCAATAGCTGCAGGACAAAAAAATCTAACCAGCAAGTATTCAAATCCACCATAATCTCAGTAAACTCTTTTCACGTCTCAAAGCATGTAGTTTCTGACTGATATTACTTGTTAATAAAAAAAGATATTAAACTCCACATCAAGGAAAACTTCTACTGATATTACTTGTTAATAAAAAAAGATATTAAACTCCACATCAAGGAAAACTTCTACTGATATTACTTGTTAATAAAAAAGATATCAAACTCCACATCAAGAAAAACTTCTGTCAATAATAAAATTCGGAATTCATCTCTGACAACATACAGTATACACTAACATGTACCAGCTGATCACATACCTAAATTTGTCATACGTACGTGAAAAAGAATATAAATAACAATACTAATATATTACAAAAAATAACAAAAAAATCAAAGTTATTTATTCCTGGTAGCAGATATACAATCACTGTGAGGTGTGTGACTAGTAAAAATGGCCAAAATCTACTCAACTTTACCCAATTCCTCAGAAAATTCTGTCCAAGTTCCAAACCCTATAATTACCGACCAAATTCCTCAACATTTCTTTGCATAATCCTCACACCCGATGTCTTCATAAAAATATAGGCCCTTCTTTCCATTAGCTTCTTCCTTTTAGCGAAAAGGGAAAGCGAAGGCCCTTTGGGCCTTTGCTGTACACTGGCATGCTTTCAAGAGAGGCCCGAAGCTATACTAGAGAAATTCCAGGGGTCTACTGAAGCGCTACGCTTGCTTTCTACTTCACTGGCAACTATCCTCAATCCTACTTTTGACAGAACAATCTAGCTAGTGTCGATGCTCTGTTCTCTGTTGCTTTTAGCTCTTTTCGTACTCTTTTCGAAGTGGCCCATATATAGAGCTGCTCACGATGCTACGAGTAAAGGCAATAGGATCAGTATTATGAATATTTTTATGAAGACATCGGGTGTGAGGATTATGCAAAGAAATGTTGAGGAATTTGGTCGATAATTATAGGGTTTGGACTTTGGACAAAATTTGCTGAGGAATTGGGTAAAGTTGAGTAGATTTTGGCCATTTTCTGGTCACACGCCTCTCAGTGATTGTATATCTGCTACTCAAATTAAATAACTTTGTTTTTTTGCTGTTTTTGGTAATATGTAATTATTGTTATTTGTGTTCTTTTTCACGGCTGTATGACAAATTTCGGTGTGTGATCAGCTGGATGCTAGTATATACTGTATGTTGTCAGAGATAATTTCAGAATACTATTATTATCAGAAGTTTTCCTTGATGTGGAGTTTAATATCTTTTTTTATTAACAAGTAATATCAGTCAGAAACCACAGGGTTTGAACGTGAATAGAGCTTTCTGGTGGATTTGAATATGTGCTGGTTAGTTTTTTGTCTTGCAGCTGTTGACTACTTGGTGGAGAAACCAATGGGTTTTGTTCCAGGGGAAAGGGGGAAGAATAAAAAGGAGGCATTACGCGGCGTAATTTACACCCTTTTGGGTCCACTGATTTGCATTTATTTCCAAGAAAACTCACAATTCTGCCATTCCGTTAGGGGCATTAGTACACCCGATGACATCATCTAGGAAAATTTTTATACAAGCTGAGAAATTGGAAAAGTCTCAACAGCATATGGTAACAAGGATCGCCAAACACTTATCTTTTTAAAATTTGGGAAAAAAACATATTTGCATAACATTTATTTCTAAACAAATACATATTAGCTTCCCTAAAAAAATCTATATTTGCAGATATCAACAAGGGAACCGACAAAAAGCTGGAATAACCTCAAAAGCATACAGCAATGCATAACCAGAACACCTCAGAGTATATAATTGCGTGCATCAACATACCACCTCAGACTATATCCAATTATTTTTTTTCAAAACAATAATATCCACAGCAACCAGCAAACTTTCAAAACGCAAAATTGGGACAATCTCAACAGCATCCAGTATACAATTTTGAGCATCAACTGATCACCTCACACCATTTCTTCAAACCCCAATGTTTTTGCAAATAAAAACTATAATCAACGAAAAGCAGAACAGATAACTTAATTAATCTCATTTGATGATCGCCCCAAAATTTATTTATATTCCAAAAGGAGACAGCCACTAAAAAATGATAAATATAGAATTAAAGAAGCGGGAAGAAAACAAAAACCCAGCACAGCGTACCTCCTCAAAATGGCAACAAGATCCCCACTTGGCGCCCGAAGGGCCACGTCCTTAGCCCCACCGATCGTTTCCTTCTCCTCGTCGCCGATCGCCAGGACGATCGGGATGGACATGTTGACCACAGACCCATCCGCCATCCTGAGGCAGTTGAAGTGGAGGGCCTGTAGGTATTCCCCCTCCCTCATGAACCCCCTCAGAGGGCTCGCCCACCCCTCTCCTACCACGTGCACCCACTCCAGGTCCACCTGCCCGATTGCCACCGCCGGCAGCCCCGCCGCCTCCACCCTCGCCGCCGCGCGCCGCTCCGCTGGGACGACCAGGTCGACTACCTCCCCGCCATCGGGGGCGATCAAGGAGCTCCTCACGGCCAAAGGCGTCGCCTTTGCGGGTTGGTCCATGCGAGGGGCAACGGAGACGAAATGGGTAAGCGGGTTAGATGCGTAGAAGGGGTTGGAGATGGAAAGGTGCGATCTTGTGGGTCGGAGGGGGGAGGTGAGGGGGATTTGGAAGGTGGGTTGTGGGGTGGAGGTGAGGAGGGAGTGAGCCATTGCTGGAAGGAGAGGTGTGCGGTGGAGAACAAGGAGTGGGAGGGAGAAAGGCGGTGCCTTTTTTTTTCTTTCTGTAATGGGAGAGGGGAGGAGAGCCTTACGTTTTCTTTTCAAGAAAGGAGAAGATCCACGATTTTATTTTTTGAAATTAAGAGAGAGAGAGCCTCACGTTTTTGCATGGAGGAGTGTTTGCCATGGGAGGTTGGGAGAAGGCTGGCCGTTGGATTGGGGATCGGAGGGTGAGGTGGGGTCGAGAAAAGGATGATAGGGGTCAAAGATGGAAGGTAAGATTATGACATCAGGGAGGAGGAGGCCTTTTCTGTGTTGTAGTACTACTACTATGTGCATAGGCTTTGTGTGGTAGCGGAATAAGAAGCATAAGGTCCCGTTCCGGTACCAGTTTACCCGCGGGTTAGGGGGTTTACCTCTCTTAACCAACATCCCCTCTCTTCCCGTGGGCTCCACTTTATTTCTTTTTAAAAAAAATAAATAAATCAATTTTACATCATCAATCCTATCAAAAAATAAAATATTATACCATCATATCATATAAAAATTATAAGAAATAAGGTATTTTTACCCAGCATACTTTATAAACTTTGCCAATTATCTCCACGATCTTTGAAATAATCTAATTCCCCTATCGGTCCCGTAAACTTGCCAACACTTACTCCATGAACCCTTCGGATAATTTGTTTGAAGCATGTGGGGGTTCTTGGGGTAATTTACAGGGTCGATGGGGTAATTACGTTGTGCAAAAGGTCGTTGATGTAATTTAAAAAGTTTATAGGGTCTATCAGATAAAAATCTCAAGAAATAAATAGATTGTATTCTTCTTTTTGGGATTTTTACCCGGCAGACCTTATAAACTTTGCCAATTACCTTCACGACCTTTGAAACGACCTAATTCCCCCATCGACCTTGTAAACTTGCCAACTCTTACCCCATGAACCCTGCGGGTAATCTGTTTCAAGCCCGTGGAGGTTCTTGGGGTAATTTACAGGGTCGATGGGGTAATTACGTTGTGCAAAAAGGTCGTAGAGGTAATTTAAAAAGTTTATAGGATCTGCCGGGTAAAAATCCCCTTCTTTTTTTTAAGTATAAATGAGATTCTCATGGAGAGGGATAGTTAAATGCTATTCTCTTCTCGTGGAAACGAATGTGCAAAAAAGGGAGGAGGAATATAGTCAATTGTCCATTAAGATGTAGCTAAATGCTTTTGACACCTCACTTTAGTCGGAAAGACCCATTTTTAAATCTCATGAACAACAATATAATCAAATAAAAAAACTAGATATCAGAGAAGTAAATATTATATTTTTAAGGTTATTTTTCATAGTTTAATATTTTGTAATTAACTTTCAATAATGTATAATAAAGGGATTTTTTTAATGGTAAAATATAATAACTAACTTCAAATAAACTTTAGATTTGTTCCCTAATCATGTATTTATTTAAGTAACTTAATTTTATTTTTTAAATATATATTTACTGCATCTTTTTAAAGGTAAGATAGATACAATAGTATCCAGAACAATAAGTATCTAAGTAAATCCTATTTCATAGATCTAAGAATTACCTACTTACAGTAACTTTTAAATTTATGTTATACACAAAATAATGGAAACAAGGGTATAATTCTAATTTTAATTTGTCAAGCAACATGTTTGACAAATCCCCAAAATCCCCAGCACTAACCATTACTAGAAGTTAAAATCTATATGTAAGAAAAATTCCAAATAAAAAAGATTTAAAATGTTGTTTAGACTAATTATCATTATTTTATACCACTACATACAATGATGCCTGGAAATTAAATGCAATAATAACTTCTAAAAATTAAAATTAGAATATTTTTATATTTTTATAATAAAAGGAGGCAAGGAAATAAAGGTAAAGCTATTGATGATTTTTGTACATGATATTCTCTATGCTTAGAGAATAGTTTTACTATTTGAAGTTGAGGAATCTTACTGAGGTGTTCCTCTATCATCAATCGGAGTCTATAAGCAGTGTGTCTAGCATGTTTACATTTTTGACAACCTTGAAATAAGGCTTAATGTGCCTTCTTAATTATGTCCCAAAATAGGATAAAATGACATAGAAAACACTCAAGAACGTAATAATGGTATCCTAAAGTGTAAATGACCCAAAGGTTAACAACAGATACTCGATAATTAGAGCTTGTTCATCGTGGTTTATTTTAGGTGATCGAAACGATGAATTGACCTCTAGTATGGATATGAATGGTCAAAGCGACCTTGCAAAGCCAGGACAATATCCATGGCACGAGAGATAATCAAGATGAGATAAGAAGTTGATCATAGAAGTTTTGGGTGTTTTAAAAAATAAAAGCAAATCTTGAAATTAAACACTAGAAATTAAAAGTCATGGGTAGGATTATAAGATGTTTCTCTATGTCTTTGATCATTGAAGGTGGGAGTAAAGACCATTAGAGGTTGTTGGACTATGGTGAATGATCAAGCTAGGAGATTTGTTGCTTTTCAATGATATAATAGGAGCTTGCAACCCTAATCACAATTGAAATATCCTTGCCTTTCTTTAAGAATCAAAATTTTTCAAATCACGAGAGGAAACTGATGATGTCACCACGAATTGATCTTTATTAGGGTTGGTTGTGGTCGAGAAAGCAGATGACAGTGTTGCTCCATTCTAGTCAAAGAAAGAAAGCTTTGAGGAAGGTTGGAGGACATCACCTAAGGTGGAAAAATCATTCTCTCTATCTCTCTCTCACCAAAATAGAAAGATAGAGAATAATTTGGATACATTTTCATAGGTATGCTTGCCTATTTATAAGCATATGAGAATGAAAGGCCAATGAATTTGGTCAAGGGCTTTCAAAAAACTTCCAAGTACATTAAATGTTGATCGAAGATCAGTCAAGCTAGTTGAAGGAGAATAGTTGGACAAAGGTTGTTATAAACATGATGAGGAGTTCAAAATGGAGGTAGGCGACGATAATGGATTGAATCTAACTGTCTTGGTCGATCAGGGAAACTTATCGATAGTAGAGGTTTTGGGCCCTTGGATTATAGCCTAAGGCTTAGATCACTAAGAGCTTAAGTGGGTGTGTCACATGGGGAAGGACTTGGATCTAGCCATGCAAGAAATCGAGTGTTATATGCATGCCGATAACATATTAACAAGGGAGGTGGAAGATTGTTTGATCGACATTCGATCAAACTTCTGTAAATATGCCCAAATCAAGCGAGGATTCAAGAATAAAAGTGGATGTTTTATGAAGATCTTTGACGAGTGATTCGGTTGACCAATTAAACTTTGATATATGAAATTAAGGACTCAATGAAAATCTCTTTGAAAGACCATTTAATGGATATGCTATTATGCTTGATGTTAGAATCGAAGATGATGAAGTTATTGTCGATGGAATTTTGAGCCTTCTGTTAGCGCTCGTATATGGGACAAGTATATTAGGGACTCAAGAGCATTGTGACAACCTTATATATAAATGGGTATGGGTTAGTATTGTGTAAATAATATTGGATACAATGAGTGTGAAATTGTTGGCCTTGATAGTGGATCTAAGCGCTGAGTCAAACCTAGATCCAAGACGATAAGGATGATCATATTAATGCAGAGAGGCGAGGTGGGTGATAACCACAACACCAAGCTCTGTAATTTCTTATTTTTAATTCTATCAAATTCAAATGTCATTATTGGTCAAAAATCCTAGTCAATTGGACAATTTAAAAAATATATTTATGCTCATATAGTGGACATGTGTTAAATTGAGGGATACAAACTAAAAATAATAAGTGAAATCATTAAGTTAAGTAGGAAAATTCACTCAGTGAGGTAACACCTTTTTTTAGCGAGTTTTGATTTTATGAAGATAGTAAAAATGCAAAAAGACTGTAAGAATATACAATTTCTAGAGAAATACTATAAAATATGTGAAAATAAAAAATTAATGAATAATGGAGCCATGATGGCGCCCATACACTTATCACATGAAAATTTCTAGATGAATGATTTGTAATTATCAAAAAGTGCAAGGGCGTATGCTAGGGGTTTCAACATAAAAGTTATATGCTTCGAAGATTTCTATGCAAATGTAATAATGTTTTCGAGATTGAGCATAAACTATCATACAAAAGTTTCAATTGATCGTAATCTATCTTGATATTGCTTGTGCTTTCTGAATGGTGTAAATATCTTCACCAAAATCTCTTCATGTTATGCAAGTACCCTCCTGATGTATCGGAATTGGGGTTTTCATAATTTGGATATTTAATACTGGCTAAAATTCAATTTAAACACAAGAAGAAATCAAATGCATCTAATCATATTTCATATGCACCTTAGATAATCAAACTATAAAATTTTCCAACACCTTAACTTTTTTATCGATTAAACTATTAGAAGTTATCTCAAAATTGTCTATTGTAAAATTACATAACATAAATATTTAATCTACATAAAAGCTTTGCTCACGTGGAATACAATGGTTTAGGAAATGCTCAGTAATGATCCGAATAAGCAACCCATGCAAACTCTAATTTACAACAGATTTTAAATTCAAAAATCAAATAGCAATGGATGTAGAAAATTTCATTACAATTTCAGAAAGTTTGGGACATGATCTTGTTGAGTTCGTAGATTGAGAAACCTGATCAACTTGTCTACAAAACAACACAATAAGTTTATCAGGGATTTGTCTAAATTTTATCTTTATTTATAGTATTTTCAAACTAGGGTTTGCTAAGGGACTAACAAAGTTTACATGTAGTAAGTTGATGAATCCATTATCCATCTGCTTTAAACTCGGATTTTGACTTATGGTTATTGACAATAACCTATAGCAATAAATTACATGTTTGTGCAAATCACACTATTAACAAGGGCCCAATAATAACATTGTAAGATGAAAAAAAGATAAATCAAAGAATATAAAAAGGATGTAAACTACTTTCTTTGTAATATAGAAAGCTAAGAATAAATAGGGTTGCCAATCATATTAATAAATATAACCCATAAACAAACTCAGTTTGACTTGTTTGATAAATAAGAAGAAAATCAAGAAAAGTAAAAAAGAGAGTCAATTGTATAAAAATACATGTATGTAATATGCATAAACTTCACATTTCACTAATAGAGTCATTTCAAGTCAATTTGAAATGATTCCTTTTCATGGATTCTTTCCCTCCATTCAGATCTATCTTGGGCCATTCTCGAGCTTAGGTCCAAATAACTAAGATCCAAATAAATCTTCTCCTTTCAATACTTCTTAGGCCTTCCTCGCCATCTCTTAGACGGCTCAACATACCAAATCTCACATCTTCTAGCTAGTTTGCAAATGGCCAAACCATCTCACGCTATTTTCTCACATCTTATGATATATCGGAGCTACACCAACTTTCCTCCTAATTGTATCATTCCGAATATGATCTTTTTGTGTATGACCACACATCCACCATTGCATTTCCTGCTATTGTCATTCTCTGCATATGCCTATGGTTCACAAGACAACATTCAGATCCATATAGCATAGCATTTTTACAGTTTCTTTCTGATATTTTCCTTTGATTTTCGAGGGAATTTTTTATAACATGGAATAATAGAAGCTATTCTCCACTTTAGCCAACCTATATTTATTATATGAATAACATCTCAATCGATTTCTCCACCATATTTCAAAATAGAGCCCAATTATATAAATAAATCTTTCTTATGAATGTTATCTTTTCTGATCTTCATGATTTCTTCACCACTGCTTCCATCAATTGTTCACTCCATATATTTAGTCTTAGTCCTACTTATACAAAATCTTTTAGTCTTTAAGGCATATCTCCATATCTCAAGCTTCTCATTCTTATAAAAAATCTTCTAGTCTCCAAGGCATGTCTCCATACCTCAAGCTTCTCAATCGACACATTATCATCGGCGACCAACATACATTGAGGTATCTCATCCTGAGTGTGATTGGTTAGGTCGTCCATAACCAAAGTAAAAAGGAATAGACTCAAAGCTAAACCTTGATGTGGATTAATGCTGATGTCAAAGTAGTTAGTCTCCCCAGACTAGATCCTTACACAAGATGAAGCCCCACATACATACCCTTTATAAGGTTAATATATAGGACATTGATGTATCACTAGATCCCTATTCTAAGGTAGTCAAATTATAGCACGTGGATCAATGAATCGATCAGAAACATGCTTAATATATCTCTGTGAAGTGTATGTGGCTTAAATTTATACCCAGGTAAGTCCAGAGTTAAACACAAGTACATGAGCGATTAGACTAATTAAGCTAGGGTTTACGTATCTAAGTTATGAAATCTAGTGTGATTTAGGATGGATGAATGGATGCATGGTATTTTTTATATTTTATATGCAAGTTATAATAAGATAGAATGAATGAGATGCACAACAGATCAAAACCCAATAATACACATAAATTACTCCTAAATTAGTGCTTTAAACATAGGTTCAAATCAATAACAAATTTTATCCACAATTATTTCAATGATATGCTCCAATTTTAATTTGATAATACTGCAGTGATATATCTAAGTATCCATATTACTTAATTCACATAAAATATATAATTAAGAAATTAATTATCTTAAATCAAAGATTAAGACAACTATTAAATTCTACATGAAATAAACTTTCTAGGAATTATTTAATTGCAAAGCTTGGGCTTAGGTGTTCATTATGACAATTGAATCAAGATATAATAAACAACGACCTTCTCTAATTATTAAATTAATATAAATTGATCAATTAAGAGAATAAAAATGCCATTAAAAAGATAATGAACAGAGCTTTCAAACAAAACTACCTTCACGTAATTTGGATTTGAAATGCTCAAGTTATTCAACAATCCATGGGATTTTTTTGCAAAGAAAATATATAAAATTATTAATTAAACATTACAAACAGATCCAAATTGGGCTAGTGTTCAATAAAATAAACCCGAGGAGCTTATCTGTAAAGATCCAATCATGCGAGGATATCTCTACAATTTTAAAAGTCAGCTTGCTACACATACAAACACATATTTGCATGTATATATAAGTAAGTATGACAATTAGTGTTGATCACATATGTAAGTGCAGAGTCTACGCTTTGTCCGAGGTACCAATCTAAGAAGTCATCCTCAGAATCCAACTCTCAACTCTAGGGAACAAATAAAGTTTCAATTCATTTCACCATCTCTTTAGTTGTCAAACATAAAAGTGTAAGATAAATGGCCTAGTATGGAGGAATTAGGTTTATATCATTTGGTTTCTCCTTTCATTAGAACGAGGATTGCTCGAGTACCTTATTAAACACACACTTATATTTTTAATGTTAATCAGTGTCCATCAAAAATTTTAAGATGTATGCACTTGTTTTTCTGGGTACATTGGGTGTGTCTGTTTTGAAGTATCTAATATACTTTCTACTCAAAAACTTGTATAACGTACAATGCATAGCCATTTTATTGTGCTCGTACAACTCAGAAGTCCTAATAACTTTCGTCAAAATGGGCATTTTGAAAAGGTAGGGAGCTCTTTCCAGTTATATAAGCTCTTTCTTATATTTTCTTGGAATACTTTTGAGCTTTTCTTTTTTGATAAATTTTTTGTGTATACATTTGGCTAGCTCCACTGCTTTTACCAAGTGTCACATATTAATCAATAATTTTAATAGTTTTACACACACTGGCACCTAGGATTTCATCATGATAGTATGGAACCTTGTTCCCATACTAGCTAATGTGCTGACACTCAGGTTTCATGAAGTATTTCTCAATTATATCCCATCATATATTCAGGCCCAAACTCTCATGTAGAACTAAAAATCAAATACGTCATATATACATAGTAATATTTTTTTTGAATGTATTTTTATAGATATAAAAGTGCCCATTTTTATGATTATTTATTTTTTTTATTTTTTTATTATGAATTAGTATGCAATATATTATTTACAGTATTACATTAGTTTGTACGAGATTTCAAATATGTAGAAAATACAAAATAAATAAGACATATAGACACATATATATACAATAAATTGAAACTTTATTTATTTATAAGAATTAGAATTAATTATATACAAAGAGTATTTTGTTAATTATATCTAATTAATTATTTAAAGTTGAAGAGACTAAGATAGAGGGTTAAATAAAAAATATAACGTTGATGAATCCGAGACCCATCAGACATGTACTTGTATCTTCTCCAAAACTCTCCACAAAGATCTTCGGTGGGTTATTTTTTTAAACTCTCCACAAGATCCTTTTACATCACATATATATAAATGTATATTAAAATGCATATTAAAATGTATATTAAAAATATAAAGATTTCTAAAAAAATAACTTGAAATCATGAAGAAAATATAAACCCTGAATAAATCCCAACTTCAATGGGTTGTTTTATAACCTCTAATTCACCCAAACTTAATTTTAAACTCCCATATATAATACAAATGTTCCAAAAATACAAAGATGAAATGATTTAGGGGTTTGGACTCTTTTGTACAAATGTCTTGAATAAATAGAGCACTTGAGGAGTTTCTACATAATTTGTTTTAACTCCAAATAACTTAATTCATTTGGAATCGCTCAATAAAAATAAAAATACAAAAAATAAACCAAAATTTTGTCATGCACATGTATCAATAAAACCAAAATCCAAGACTTCATCATCTCCTAAATAAGATGATGACATTACATTGGGAGATATTGTGCCGCCTTTTCGTGTTATACCACATCATTCATCATCTCCTAATATATAACTTTTTAAAATCACCTTTCATATAATTTTGGAGGATATCCTTTTTTGAGGTAGTATGAAACACAGTACCTGAGTCCACAATCTAAGACTCACTTTGAGCATCTGTAATACATATAGAAATATTTATATATTGTATCATATCAACTCAGATATATGAAACAAATATGCTTGAGATACGAATTCTATTTCATTCCTAACAAAGTTCAAAGGAAGAGTTAACTTTTTTTTTGCTTCCTTTTAAGTAAATAAAAGAATTGATGGGTCCTTATCAATCATTCCATTCCCAATGTAAATCAAATATTGTCCTGATAGTCATTGCAAGTAGATTGTGGATAAGAAGATGGATAACAACCACTCAAGTCCAAATAATGATATAATAATTCTAAAAACGCCGATTTGATTACTTAAACCAGCATCGATGTTGGAATTAGAGATACAAACAGATACAAAAAAATCCCATATCCATTTTAGACAGACTTTAACATTCATATCAGTATCCATTTCACTTTAACATATGCAAATATATGTATTCACATGTGTACATTCATTTTAATATATAAATATTGCTGTAGATTTATTTTTATTATATGCAACATAGTTTTATGCTCTATTTTAACATTTTGTGTACTTGTGATGAAGTAAACACATTTAGTATATAGTATATTCATATTATTTGCATATCATCCCATACATGTATATTTGAGCTAATATGTAGAATAATTCTGATAATATTCACATCCGGCCACTTCGTTTTGCATCCCTATCCATATATAGAAATAAAATTTTCATATATGGTAGTATATGTATCTGCATCTATATTTGTACTAAAAAATCAATAAGGATATCGTAATACTTATATCCGCATCTACATCCGAGGTTGACATCCTATTCCTAGTTGTAATTCGTTTAAATTAGCGTCATAAGATTATATATAAAGGTGTTTTTCTTATACATCCCCTTTCTCCTTGCGTCTATTTAAAAGCTATCTGTTAGGATTACTAAAAACCTTTCTCCTTTCGTTTATTTAAAAACTATTTTTGAGGATTACTATAAAATATTACAGTCGTACCGCTTTTATATTATGCAAATAAGTTATGTTCCTCCCTTTTTTTGTAATATCAGTTACGTCCTTACTTTTTCGGCAATTAACACTTGTACTCCTCGAGATAATTTCATCCATTCCTTTTCTAAATGGACGTTATCACGAGGTTCACGTGTAGTTGGAAAAAATGGGGGTACACGTATAATTTTTTGGACATCGTCTAGAGGTACAATTGTAAAAATTATACTAAAAGAGGCTTTGGTTTGTATAAATCATGGTTTGATTCATCGCACTAGCAACAAAACTGACGAAGATCACAACCGTTAATTGTCCAATAAAATAAGGTCACAAATTCACAACTAATATTGCAATAAAAAAGAAGCATAACTGATATTGCAGAATCTAAAAGGAAAACAACTATAGAAACTCAAAATTGAAATCCAAAATAAACAACGGACAGCTCTTCCTAAGAGGACGTGTCAAACTTATTGTTCGCATGGGTATTATTTTAATTTGTTCATAGTTAGCAAACTCCGTCGTTGTACTGCGAGCAGATCCTCGTTTGTACAGCAGAGAACTGCTGTAAAATCTTCGGCCGCCCGATCCTCTCGAGCTTGATCGAGCGGTTCGCATAAAATCGATGTTTTTCTAAATCCTCACTGTGGGAATTCATGCGAACCACTCGATTAAGATCAAGCGGGTGGTCGAGGGTTCTGCAGTTCTGCTTTCTTGCTGTACTAAGTTGGGGAACTTTTCCACTAATATAAAATTGGTCCTCAGAAGTCCAATATAAAACTCCATTAAGGTTGGAGGGTTTTGAAATTACACTTGTGTCCTTATACTCTGACAAATTCTCGGTATCGTTCACAGTTACTTTTCTGTAGTTTACTGATCCTGTGTTGTTGGATATCGGCTTGCGTGCGCAGGAGGGATAGAGAGAGAGAGAGAGAGAGAGAGAGAGAGAGAGAGAAGCAGCGAAAGCCGAAGGATATAACCCGAAATCAAGGGCAGGTTCAAGCTCGAGGCAAAGCCAGAAAGAATGTGGACGTCTCATGGAATATATTCAAAGAAGCCGCCGAGGACGAGAGCCACACATTTGGTCAAAGAGAGGCCCGCAACGAAGAAAAGAGTGGACTGAAACCAAATGCTGGTCAACAACGGAAACGGACATGAATAGAATATCTCAATACAGTAATCCCTGCACGTATTTAGAGGGCGTTCAGTTGGGGGTTACCCCACTTTGAGTGGGTTACCTTCAAAACGCATATTTCTAACCCACTAGTGAGATTTACTTTCTTTCCATAAAAAATATATATTATACAATCATATCATCTAAAATCATAAAATACTCAATCTCTACTCACTATTTCAAATTTCAATACAACCAAATCACAATAGTTACCCACTTTTTCAAATTTCAATACAATCATATCATAATAACTAAGGTAAATTACAATTTGAGTCCCCATCTATGGGTCCGATCCTGGAATGGGTCCCCATCTTTAAATTGTAACGATTCGAGTCCCAGGGCCGTGTAGGAAACAGAAATTTTTGAATTCATGACGAATATGCCCTTGTCGGGAAGGGAATGGAGGTTGGGTTGTAACTTTTAAACAAGGACATATTCGTCATCATCCCCAAAAAGTTCATTACATTAACAGCTCTGGGACCCGAACGTTACGATTTAAAGATGGGGACCCATTCCGGGATCGGACCCATAGATGGGGACCCAAATTTTAATTTACCCTAATAACTACTACTTTTCAAATTTCAATACAATCACATCACACAAACCCTCCAACTCTAAACCCACCAACCAAACACCAAAACACAAAAACGAGTTATTCTCCCCCAGACAACCCACGTAGTAAACGCACCCGAAGTGGCGTGGGGTTTTTGGAGCTGCGTCACTAGTGGGATTCTAAGGAGATGAGCTATTTTGTCATGCTTTTGCGCTCGGGAAAAGTCCTATGGATAAGAAAGAGTCTCATCCTGAGAGGCTAAGATAGTTATTTTGTCAGAATGGTTCCCGATCTCTCCTGAATTGAGATTTGACTTGAAGGATGTCAGTACTTTCGTGCTAGTTAAGAAATGCTGATGGGCAAAAAGCATAGGAGCAGAGCTCAAGATCTTTTTTTTGATTCGGGTCTTTCATGCTTAAACAGAAGAGAGGGACCCTAATCTCATCCACAGAGAATCCTGCTTCGAGACCTAGCCCTATGGAAGTAGAGAAGCACTCAATCTATACATTTCATTGTTAACGATGTCTTCTTAACATCAAGTAAGTATCGCTCCTCAATCATTGCATTCCTAGAGTTGTTTGATTTCCACGAGTTCTTTCGATTCAGGGGTAAACATCGCGACGATCTGCAGATGGACGAAAGAAGAAGAAGAAGAGTGGCTCTTGGAATACTAATGGACCAAAGGAAGGATTCCATTCACAGACCTCAACTACCGAGAGGAAAAAGAAAGAACAACGATCGTTGGTGTTCCCATCTCTCAAACAACGGAGCGAGGAACAACCGCTGTATAATCCATAAATTGCATTCAAGATAAAATTGGATGTCGTCAGCTTTATATGTGATTCAACCTAAATGTATAATTGGATACTGATTTCTTCTGTTTCAGGGTTAAGTACAAAGGATAACTGGTTTTGGTAGATAAATTTTTTTAGCTTGGGGAGGGGGGGGGGGTTTGTTTTTGGTAGATAAGTTGGAATGGGTAAGTTATTTGTTTATTTTGTTGTTTAAATGGTAGAGTTTTATGATTGAGCATTCGTCATAATAAGCTTTAATGAGAATTTGAAATATGAGGTAATTCTTTTTTAAATAAATAGAATGAGAAGACTGCATTATTATATATAGTTTTATTTGATGTGACTTTAATAACTCAGATCTAACTTCAACTTATTAATTCCAGCTCCGTACAATAGGAATATCCAGGAACAAGTACATTGTGGATCAGATGGGACACCGTTGGGTACATTGTTGTGAAAAGTATGGATCTTGTACTGAATGTGCTACCCCGTCGTAATACTATAGACCAGAACTAACCATAGTCCAACAGGCCGAACTGGGTAGGCCATCTCACCAATCAAGCAATTGGAAAACCACAAGAGCCATTGGAATCAAGACACCATTCATCTAAGATCCATCGGGACTATGAGAGCTGCATCCTACTTTCGGATATGCTAACTCCTCTAAGCGTAGCACATGTAAATAATCATACATAATATGATCTACAATCTTAATTTATTTAATTGTTATTCTCATCTCACCGTGACTAACTCTGATAGACAGAACATTCCTATTAACCTTGCATTATATGATATATCATATCTCACAAATCTGACTCTTATAGGTGATGCTAAGCAACAACTCACACGAAAATCATCGTGTTACAACCTAAATCTACTACCTGTCGGTGAAGATCCACGATGAGCATTTGCCAAGGCACAAGATCATATCCATTGATCATATCACACATTCAATTCCAAGTAGTCAAAAGAACTTACGGGTACCTTTATTTTTCTCTGGATACAGGAAACCGATACCAAATCTCATAATCATTTCAGTATGCTCCAGGTCGCCATACGTCTCATACTATCTCATGACCCTTTTTCAAAGTTCTACACAACCCAATCATTTGATCCTTTAGTGTACTAACACTTCATCATTCATGATATATCCATTTATTTAATAAAACTTCATCTTAGAAAGTCAGCGGTCTTGACCCATGTCAGGTTTCGCGTTATGACTCTAAGTACTTAGTACTTTAGGTTGAGGTGTCTTCGTAGACATGCATTTAAAATACGTGTATCCTAACTAAATTCCCAACACTTATGCTTCTTCAAAAATCCCTACACATACTTATACATATATCTTAAGTGTATATACGTCTAGGTTCATTAGGCCTTAAGTGTCCGTCCTCGCATTTCTACTCGTCATTTTCCTCCTAAATAACATATGAACTCATCCCTTTTGAGGGAAGTATAGCCTTATAGCTGTGAATCGTCATATTTAGTCATGACATACCCTCATTACTTGGTTAGAACATTCACATGTTACTTAAGGAAAATTACCGTGACTTGAATATTTACCTACTTCCTATTCTATTATCCATGTACCACGAGAACTCCATTAATGTGCAAGGAGAAAGCTCCACGGGAACTACATCTGTGGGAAACACATGACCTCACATAAAACCCACAGGGGATTCCGCATATGTGGGAAACACAAAGACATCGTGGCAAACCTCCACGAGATTCCACATACATCCATATGTAGTGCTCCTCTCCCATATCAATGGATAAAAATTTTGTTGCAATAGAATGGTTGGATCACCCAAAAGTCAATCTCGAACAATCGGTCTCAAACTTGCGATACAATGTGAAAAACTGCCAATGCGTGTCCCGAGTGAAATCATCTAGACTTCGATCTGAGCACGTGCATGTAATCCTCACTCTACTGCATCACAAGGGTATAATTTTTGTCAACCCAAGCAGGTCGAGATAACTAGATACCCCAAAACACACTGCACGTGAAACTGCCTAGATCTTGATCCGAGTATGTGCATGTGATCCTCATCTCTCTCACATAATAGTGGTATAATTTTATTGATATGGGATATCAGGATCTTCCGGAATTGTCCCAAACATATCGCAATAACTAGATACCATAAAATACATCTCAAGTGAAGCTGCCTAGATCTTCAATCAAAGCATGTGCATGTGATCACCATCTCGTCCACATCATAACAGTATGATTCCTATTAACATGCAATAACCGAATTGCTAAGAATCGCTCAAAACATGTCGTGAAACACTCCCTGCAAAACAACTCATATCCTCGATCCAAGCACGTGGATGTGATCCCCTCACAACTCACATTTAATATAACTTTTATTGACATGCGATACCAAAATCTCTTGGAATCACCCAAACATGTTGCGATAAGCGAATACACCCAAAACACTCCCAATGGGAAAAAAACTACTCGGATTCTCAATCCGAGCATATGCATGTGCTCAGATCAAACATCTTGGTTGTTTTACAAACGTAATAATAAAAATATACCACGTGGTAAGCCTCACATTTTAAATGAAGAAATTGAAGTGTAATTATGATAGACCTCTTTAGACTATATGTGATAAACAGTTGCCTATTAGATGAAATATATGATTAAATTGGGTCCAAATGGTATCAATTAAAGTGATATCATGTGGAAGTATTTCAAGTGAGGTAACATCTTATGATATATCATGTGTCCAGATACGTGAATATCATATGAATCTGATTTACATCTTTTTCATTAGCGCGGGTATAGTTCCCACGATAATACATTGTTCCTGCATATGTAGTTTCCATGGATGTTTCGCCTCTTACACAAGGATGGAGTCACTACAACAAATTATAGCTATAGCGACGTTTAAATAGCAACGATTAGCTAAATCCGTCGTTATATTTACGAACTCCTTAACATAGCGACGCTTGTATTTATTCGTCGTTATTTATATTAGAGATAGCGACGCTTGTTTCCATTTGTCGCTATTTATATTAGAAATAACAACGATTATTTGCATTCGTCGCCATTTTATTATAGCAACGAATAAATCGTTGATAAATTGCATGTATTTTCTATATTAGTTAATTATTTTATAAACATACCCAAAAAGGGGTTTCCATTAAATATTCCAATGGAAACCAAAACGTTCATTCCTAAGCCCTTTTTCATCTTCCAGTCGCCCAGAGGAGGGCACCTGCACGCCCTTCCGAGTACGCCCCCTCATCCTCTCTTTTAGGTTCCTGCGATGGGGATTTTTAGGGTTGAGATCGAGATCGCAATCCTTGATGTCATGCTGATGTTCAGATCTGTGAAGGCGTGAGACAACAATTCAAATCTGCGAAGGCATGAGAGAATACATGTTCCTTACTAATCTAGGGTGTTATCGACCTTAGTTTTTCTTAGATCTCGTTTTTTAAGGTGAAACGATCATTTTTGATAGATCTACTTGATTTTTTTGTTTACGATCAGATAGAGTTTATGATTTAGGGTAGAAATCGGGGTATTCTCTATCATTGAGGTCACAATGATGCTCTGATCACAAAGGATGAGGGGGCACATGTTCTTCCCTAATCCAGTGTTTCTATCTATCTTAAAATTTTCTAGATTTTGATTTTGTGAAGGTGCTGGTGATTTTTGATGGATCTACCATGGATTAGTCAGGAGATATCTCGACGTTGAAGCTTAACTAATGATTTGTCAAATCCGAATCAGAAATTCGTAGATCATATGCGTAGATCAGATGCAGATGTGCATGTATTTGATCGGGACGGTCTTGGGATATGCAGTAATCCATAAATCATACGACCCATCTATGAGGTTAGATAGACAGAATCGCATCCAGAAGTCCCGAAGTTGTGGTACGATGATATTATAATTGTGTGGATAACAGATGATCTAAATCGATGTCGGGGAGATGATTCTTCTTTGCCTCCTAAATTTCAAGTAAGATTCTACAATAATCAAGATGCTTATTGCTTTAACTTGTCATATAAAATTCATTTTTAATGGAAAACATCTTCATATTAGTGTTCATGAACTAATGATTTGAAAACATTCACATGATTTATGCTAATAATTTTTTCTCTAACGTTACAGGTTAATGATTTATCGAGTGGATCATCTACAAGTTTTTGTGGCAAATGAGTAGTTGGATTCTTTGAAGACATCTTACAATTTTACGATATTTATTGATGACATTTTATGCTATGATATTTTCAAATGATATTTGGTAATGTTTGATTGACTTTTGCCCATAGGTGATTTCATAATTTGTATTCTTTGGTTGGAATTTATGAGTGATGTGGGAATAAAACAAATCATAGGTACAGTCAATATAAAATTATATTTGACAAATAAAATAGTTAAATTAATCTTAATAACAACAATTAAATCGTTGTTATATCATTAATTCTTGATTTTTCATGACAAATTATTCGTTGGCATTGTCCAAAATAGCGACGAAAAAAACGTTGATATGCATAAAAAAGTCAAATAGTGAGTTATATATAGTGACACAAAAAGCGTTGAAATAATTAAATGGCGACGGTTTTTATTCGTTGTAAAGATTTAATTTCACGACGATTTTTATTCGTTGCGATTTCGATTTTCTTAACGAATAATAATCGTTGCTATAAATTTAGCAACGGCTTGTATAGCAACGATTCTTACAACGAATCACAAATTCGTCACGAGGTTGTATCGCGACGTTTTATTCGTTGCCTTCTTAACAAAAAAAACGTCGCTATAGATCTTTGTTGTTGTAGTGAGTTCTCGTGATGCTTGGATGGATGGAGTAGCGACCACAAGAAATGGGCATGTACCCTTGGATTCTCATGTAGAAGAATAGATGTCCACGACCTCAACAGTTGTGTTGACTGAGACACCTACTCCATGTGTGCACCAATGCAATTCTTGTTATTTGCATGACGACGATGATGGATGCATGGCTGGTAGTCTAGCCTTGACTTCCAGTCATAGAGTTAAGTCAAGAGGCCAATTAGGATTGATCACTCGAGTTGGTGTATAGTATGATTTTATGAGGGATTTTCCGAGATGGGTAATGAAGTAGCAGTTGTACCGATTTCACATATTTGGAGAAAAATGAAGGTAGTCGTGACTCGTATGTGTTTCCCAACTATTTAAAATGGGGTTTTGATTTGATCCATTACTTCAGATCTTGTACCAACACTATGTGCCCTACACAATTGTGGACCCCTGTTGATGGGTAGTAGGCTTGGACAGTTTATGCGACGATTTTGCGAGAGTTTCATTTTTTTTTGGTCTCATCCATTTGATGTATGTACTATTGAGATGATAAGTAATTAAATTTGATATAAGGGTAAATTACAGAAAAGGGACTGATCTTTACGTTGAATCTCAAATTAATGACTAGTTTTTAGTTTGTAACAAATAAGGGACTAAAGTTTTACTTATCGTTCCAGTCCCCAACGTCGTTAATGGACATCTCTCTTCATGGTTTCACTGGATGAAATTACCCCTGATGGTTTATCTTTTTAATTTCCCCCAATTCGAGCCTCAAACAAACATGCCAAATCATGACGGCGGCTCTGCCTCTGCCTCCCCTATATGGTGGATGTTCAAACTTCGCCGGCTCCAGACCACGACGGATACAAGGAATGCGAGGTTGTAGTGGAGGAGGCGGATGGCAGGGTGGAGGCGGGAGGAGTGGACGGAGGGGGAGTAGAGGGAGTCGAAGAAGGATGGAGTGGAGTCGAGGAAGATGAGATGGAAGGCGGCAACCTCAGCGACGTGAAGGGCGGAGGTGGGGGCGGCAAAGCGGGAGGATTCGAGATGGCAACAGTGGTGGTGGGAGAGGGACTTGTCGAGGGATTGGAGTTGGTCGAGGAGGAAGTGGAGGGTGTTGAGGCGGACGTAGAGCTGTTGGGTGCCGCAGCTCGTGGAGGGGCGAGGGTGCTGGCTGGGAGGGGGGGGTTCCCGGTGGAGGGCAAGTGCTGGGGGCTGGGGAGGTCGGCGAGCATGGACCAACAGTGGCTAGCCGCCTTCAGCCACATGTGACGGAAGATGCCGACAAGGTTGTGGTCTGGAGCCGACAAAGGTCGGAGCAGCTGTCGTACAGGGGAGGCGGAGCATCTTGAGGCTTGAAACAGAGGTGTTAGGGGTAATTTCGTCCAGTGAAATAATGCATCGAGCCGTCCATTAACAGTGTTGGGGACTGGAACGATAAGTAAAACTTTAGTCCCTTATTTGTTACAAACGAAAAATCAGTTCCTAATTTGGGATAGGACGTAAAGATCAGTCCCTTTTCTGTAATTTACCCTTGATATAATAAATAATATTTCATCGTAGAAGTGTTCCGATGAAATAATTCGCGTAGTATAAATAATGGGAGGTTCCTGGAAACAATCACACCAAAATATGTACAGATTAAAGAGTCAAGTGGATCACACCTAAAAGGATGTGACATGTTAAAAGGACGTGACGTGTTGAAAACTTAGTTTGAATTCATACTTCAACACAAGCAATCTCTTATGGAGAGTTTTTTTTTTGCACTTTGGATTTTCGATTATTTTTAGTAGGAACGAAATCCGATAATCATTTGCCAGAATAATGCAACTAGCAAGCACACCACACTTTAAGGTTGCAAAAGTTTTTACAGAGGCAAGATAAGTCACTTGTCAAAGTTTTTATCCACCTGCAAGCCTAATTTTTTTTGCATTTAGGTTTTATCCTGCGTGTTTACTTAGACATCTTGTAGACAAGTACAAATACGCATCTGGTAGAGAGCACAAACTGAAGCAATACAAAAGCCATATCCCCAGGTATGATAGTACATACTATGACAATACAACATCAAATTCATAGTTTTGAACTACTACAGTGCAAGCATGCCCTTATACAACAAAAAAAGTTCACCAAGTGCGAACATGCAGTTACAATTATGAGGAATATTTCAGAGAAAGAATACCTACAAAAAATGAATAGCCTCTAAAAAATGATTGCATTCCAAGCTGTTTACTAGCTACCACTTACACAACACTGACAGGATGAACATTTGCTTCCTTCTCGATCTTGCACCTGAAAAGCAGACGACAATATATTATAAATGAACTGCAATCAATGTTTTAGATCTAACTATTCGGAAAAGAAAGATCAAATCCAACTCAGTTAAGAAAAAGGAACACATTTGAAGGGGAAAATGTTTTCAGTGTAGCAAAGTAACTGAGATTTTTGTACCTTACAAGATGAGTGCAAGACTAAGGTAAATAACAGTGGATGGGATGGGCGGGCAAGGGCAGCAACGTCTCATGGAACATACAAAGATAAAGCATAATATTTAACAAGGTTCACGAAAGCAGTGTGTATGCATTCTATATGTGGAATTAAATAGTAATTAAATGGTATGCGAGGGCATATACGGGCTATAAGCGGTTATAATTTTTAATTTAAAAAAATAAATATCTACAAAAATACTGCAGTTGAACTGACACTCAAATTGATTGTAATGATGCATTGTCATCTAACATAACAAGAATTAGAAAGAATAAGACAAAGTTGATGATGATTACTGTTTCTAATTTTTTGAATTACTTTACAAAGATTGAGTTTAACATGGTTTAATAATATTAAAATAGACTTACAATTTAGAAGTTAGAACATTCTTCATTGGCAAAAAGTCATATTTCATAGTCATATTTTATAATGTAAATATGAGCTCCTAGGACCGAAAAATGACATAAAAACAGTAATAAAAATAGGGTGAATTACAAAATGGGACCCATCTTTACATCGACACCCAATGTAGGGATTTATCTTTAGATTGTAACAAATATGATACTCAAGTTTATGATGACGTTAAAGCAACTAACATCGTTAGACGCCTATTGAAATTTTACCTGGAATGTCGAATATGCCCTCTCTTTTCTCCCTTTCTGGGTTCTTCATCTTACCGGAGATCGTCACCTCCGCACCTGGTCCCATCCAAATCTCCGCCGCCTCCTTCACCAACCTCGATCCCATCCACCATGTTGCTGGAGCCCCTCCCCTTGTTCTACTACGTGCTAGGGGTGCACATTGATCGGATAAAATCCGCAATCCGATCCAATCCGATGTTATCGGATTGGATTGGATCGATTTTATCTAGCCAATAGATTGGATCGGATTTAGATTTTGAAAATCCTTTAAATTATGGATTGGATTGGGTCATTGCCCAAATCCGATCCGATCCAATCCGTTAATCCATTAACAAATAAATAAATACTATATATATATAATATTTCATCCTTACAATTAGTGCATATTTTATAGTTAAACATATTTTAACCCCTTTTAATTCTAAATATCCAAATCTACCCTCTTTTCTTTTTTAAATACCAAAAATAGTCAATTTCCCTCTTAGATTTCAAGTTTCCACTCAAATTTAATCCCTCCCTCTATATTTCGCCGATACCTCTATATATCAATGCTATTATTCATGGAAGATTGATTCACCTACTTATCTAGCTACACCTAGTATTAAAATACACAGCGAGACCCCCGTACTAGTAGAGTATGGTGCGACAGGAGGGTGCATACAATGGTTCTTCACATTGATGTATGTTTATAAGTTATTTCATGTTGTAAGACTTAAATGAAATCGATTTCCAATAACTATAAGTCAATTCTTCAAAAACAAAAAATCTATAAAGTCAAGAATCAAACATTAATATCGATAATGTTCAAAATGATCGATATATGCGATATAAGCTTCATAGATTGATCGATATGTGTGATCTAAGAGTATATTTGTAAGCTATTTAGTGATCTAAGAACTTGGATGAACTCCATTTTCAATATATATAGGTCAACAACTAACACTACTCAGCGATATGTTCGATATGATCAATATGTGCAATATAAGGATCATAGTCTTCACAAATGATCTATAGATGTCATCTAAGTGTATATATGTAAGTTGTTTAATGTTATAAGAACTTGAATGGAATCCATTTCCAATATCTAAAGGTCAGGAATAAACATTAATAGCAATATGTTTGATATGATGATCGATATGTGCGATGTATGGTCTATAAATGACCGATATGTGTGATATAAGTGTGTATTTATAGGTTATTTGTTGTTATAATATCTTGGATGATGTTAATTTCTGAAAAAATGCTAAAAAATTTGGCCTTTTGAGCCATGTTCGACATTTCCACCGATATCGTCGATATATCGTCGATATATCCCGATATATCCATTTCCGAGCGGACCGAAACTATATCGATATCGATACGGCCTTCCATGATTGGAAGTAACCAACCTACACCTCAAAGTACACCAAACGAGGCAAACACATCTGAAGTTCAAATTAAGTATAAGAAACCAAGCAAAGCGGCTTCTGATGTTTGGGCACATTATACAAAACGAAAAGTCAAAGTGGCGAGATAAGATCTTTTTGCAACTAATGCAATACGTATTATGCATGGACAATCCGTGAATCAAATGGCAAGGTTTAGTGTTCTAATAACTTGATCCGAAAATGTTTGATATTTTCCTTTGATTTTTGAAGGAATTTTCTTATAACACAGACTAATAAAAGCTCCTCTCTACTTTAGAAAACCTACATTTATTATTTGAATAACATCTCCATCGATTTCTTCATCATGTTGTAAAATAGACCCCAATTATATAAAAGAATCTTTCTTCTGAATGTTATCTTCTCCGATCTTCATGATTTCTACATCACTGCTTCCATTAAACGTGCACCCCATATATTTAGTCTCAGCTCTACTTATACAAAATCTTTAGTCTCTAAGGCATGTCTCCATATCTCAAGCTTCTCATTCTTATATAAAATCTTTTAGTCTCTAAGGCATGTCTCCATACCTCAAGCTTATCATTTACTCCATCTTTAGTTTCATCAATCAACACAATATATATCATCGGCAAACAACATACGCCAAGGTATCTCATCCTGAGTGTGATTGTTAGGTCATCCATAACCAAAGTAAAGGAATGGACTCAAAGCTGAACCTTGATGTGGATTAATGTTGATGTCAAAATAGTTAGTCTCCCCAGACTAGATCCTTACACAAGATGAAACCCCACATACATATCCTTTATAAGGTTATTATATAGGACATTGATGGATCACTAAATCCCTAGTCTAAGGTAGTCAAATTATAGTACGTGTGATCAATGAATCAATCAGAACATGCTTAATATATCTTTGTGAAGTGTATGTAGCTTAAATTTATACCGGGATAAGTCCAGGGTTGAACACAAGTACACGAGCAATTAGGCTATTTAAGCTAGGTTTCAAGCATCTAAGTTATGAAATCTAGTGTGATTGGATGAATGGATGCATGGCATTTTTTTATCTTTTATATGAAAGTTATAATGAGATAGAATGAATGAGATGCACTACAAATCAAACACCAATAATACACATAAGTTACTCCTAAATTAATGCTTTAAACATAGGTTCAAATCAATAACAAATTTTATCCACAATTATTTCAATGATATGCTCCAATTTCACTTTGATAATAATGCAATAAGATATCTAAGTATCCACATTACTTAATTCACATAAAACACATAATCAGAAATTAATTATCTTAAATCAAATATTAAGACACCTATTAAATTCTACATGAAATAAGCTTTCTAAGAATTATTTAATTGCAAAACTTGGGCTTATTTGTTCATTATGGCAATTGAATCAAGATATAATAAACAATGATCTTCTCTGGTTATTAAATGAATATATATTGATCAATTAAGAGAATAAAATGCCATTAAAAAGAAAATGAACAGAGCTTTGAAACAAGACTACTTTCACTTAATTTGGATTTGAATGCTCAAGTTAGTCAAACAACAATCCATGGGCTTATTTGCAAATAAAATATATAAAATAATTAATTAAACATTACAAACAGTTCCAAATTGGGCTAGAGTTTAATAAAATAAACTCATGGGGCTTATCTGCAAAGATCCAAGCAAGCGAGGATATCTCTACAATTTTTAAAAGTCAGCTTGCTACACACACAAACGCATATTTGTATGTATATATAAGTAAGTATGACAATTAGTATTGATCACATATATAAGTGCAGAGTCTACGCTTTGCCCGAGGTACCAATCTAAGAAGTCATCCTCAGAATCCAACCCTCAACTCTAGGGAATAAATAAAGTTTCAGTCCATTTCTCCATCTCTTTAGTTATCAAACCTAAAAGTGTAAGATAAATGGCCAAGTATGGAGGAATTAGGTTTGCATCATTTGGTTTCTCCTCTAATTGGAACGAGGATTGCTCGAGTGCCTTATTAAATGCACACTTATATTTTTAATGTTAATCAGTATGTCCATCAAAAATTTTAAGATGTATGCACTTGTTTTTCTAAGGTACATCGGGTGTGTCTCTTTCGAAATATCTAATATACTTTCTACTCACAGACATGTATCACTTGCAATGCATAGCCATTTTATCGTGCTCGTACAACTAATAAGTCCTAATAACTTTCGTTAAAATAGACACTTTGAAAAGGTAGGGAGCGCTTTTTAGTAATATAAGCTCTTTCGCATATTTTCTTGGAATACTTTTGAGCTTTTCTCTTTTGATATATTTTTTGTGTATACATTCGGCTAGCTCGACTGCTTTTACCAAGTGTCACGTATTGATCAATAATTTTAATAGTTTTACACACACTGACACCTAAGATTTCATCAAGATAGTATGGAACCTTGTTCCCACACTAGCTAATGTGCTTACACCCAGGCTTCATGAAGTATTTCTCAATCATATCATATCCTCGAGTATCACACAATCATGCCCAAACTCTCATGTAGAACTAAAAACCAAATACATTATATATACATAGTAATATTTTTCAGGTATTTTTATAGATGTAAAAGTGTCCATTTTAATGATTATTTATTTTTTGTATTTTTTAATATGAATTAATATGCAATATATTATTTACAATATTACATGATTTTTATGAGATTTTAAATATGTAGAAAATAAAAAATAAACAGGACATATAAACTCATATATACAATAAATTGAAACTTTATTTATTTACAAGAATTAGCATTAATTATATACGAAGAGTATTTTATTAATTATATCTAGTTAATCATTTAAAGTTGAAGAGTCTAAGATAGAGGACTAAATAAAAATATAATGTTGATGAATCCGAGACCCATCAGACATGTACTTGTCTCTTCTCTAAAACTCTCCACAAAGATCTCCGGTGGGTTATTTTTTTAAACTCTCCACAAGATCCTTTTACATAGTATATATAAAAATGTAAATTAAAATGCATATTAAAATGTATATTAAAATATAAAGATATCTAACGATAACTTGAAATCATGAAGAAAATATAAATCCTAAATAAATCCCAACTTCAATTGGCTATTTTTTAACCTCCAAATCACACAAATCATATAATACTAAATTTCTGAAAATGTTCGAAAAATACAAAGATGAAATGGTTAAGGGGTTTGGAATCTTTTGTACAAATGTCCTGAATAAATAGAGCACCTGAGGAGTTTCTACATAATTTGTTTTCACTCTAAATAACTTAATTCATTTGGAATCGCTCAATAAAAATACAAAAATACAAAAAAAATAAACCAAAATTTTGTCATGCATATGTATCAATAAATCTAAAATCCAAGACTTCATCATCTCCTAAATAAGATGATGACATCACATTGGGAGATATTGTGCCACCTTTTCGTGTTATACCACATCATTCATCATCTCCTAATATATAACTTTTTAAAATCACCTTTCATATAATTTTGGAGGATGTCCTTTTGTGAGGTAGTATGAAACACAGTACCTGAGTCCACAATCCAAGTCTCACTTAGAGCATCTGTAATACATAAAGAAATATTTATATATTATATCATATCAATTAGATATACGAAACAAATATGTTTGAGATACAAATTCTATTTCATTCTTAACAAAATTCAAAGGAAGAGTTAACTTTTTTTTGCTTCCTTTAAGTAAACAAAAGAAGTGATGGGGTCCTTATCAATCATTCCATTCCCAATGTAAATCAAATAATGGAATGAAAAATACATTCATTTTCATTCAATTTTCAATTCTGTATCATTCCATTCCCAATGTAAATCAATAATGGAATGAAAAAATATCAGATGCCTCTTCCCTAGTATTGTCCTTATAGTTATTGCAAGTAGATTGTGGATAAGAAAATGGATAACAACCACTCAAGTCCAAATAAAGATATAATAATTCTGAAAATGCCGAATTTGATTACTTAAATCAACATCGATGGTTGGAATTCGATATACAAACAGATACAAAAAAAATCCCATATCCATTTTAGACAGACTTTAACGTTCATATCAGTATCCATTTCACGTTAACATATGCAAATATCTGTATTCACATGTGTACATCCATTTTCATATATAAATATTGGTGTAGATTCATTTTTATTAAATGCAACATAGTTTTATGCTCTATTTCAACATTTTGTATACTTGTGATGAAATAAACACATTTAGTATATTCATATTATATGCATATCATCCCATACATGTTTATTTGAGCTAACCTATAGAATAATTCTGATAATATTCACATTCGGCCAGTTCGTTTTGCATCCCTATCCATATATAAAAATAAATTTTTAATATCTGGTAATATATATATATATATATGCATCTATATTTGTATTAAAAAATAAATAAGGATATGGTAATACTTATATCGGCATCTTTATCCGAGGTTGACATCCTATTGCTAGTAGTAATTCGTTTAAATTAGAGTCATAAGATTATATATAAAGGTATTTTTCTCATACATCCCATTTCTCCTTTCGTTTATTTAAAAGCTGTTTTTGAGGATTACTAAAAACCTTTGTCCTTTCATTTATTTAAAAACTATTTTTGAGGATTCCTACAAAATATTACAATTGTACTGCTTTCAGATCATGCAAATCAGTTATGTTCCTCCCCTTTTTTGCAATATCAATTGCGTCTTTACTTTTTCGGCAATTAAAACTTGTACTCCTCGAGATAGTTTCATCAATTCCTTTTCTAAACGAACGTTATCATGAGGTTCACGTGTAGTTGGAAAAAATGGGGGTAAACGTGTAATTTTTTGAACATCGTGTAGAGGTACAATTGTAAAAATTTTCCTAAAAGAGGCTTTGATTTGTGTAAATCATGGTTTGATTTATCTCACTAGCAACAAAACAACCCGAAGATCACAACCTTTAATTGCCCAAGAAAATAAGGTCACAACTAATATTGTAATAAAGAAAGGAGCATAGATGATATTGCAGAATTCAACTCTACACGATGAAACCAACTCTACCCGCAAGAGGAAAGCAACTATAGAAACAGAGAAAGGAGCATAGATGAAACCAACTCTACACAATGATATTGCAGAATCATCTATCTCATTTCTCTGTTTCTGTGATTGATGGCATTGGTAGCGGACTCGGATTGTTCTGTGGTGAATGTGTGGAATGGGCTATCTTTTTTCCCTAGATTTTGATACGAGCTCTCAGATTAGATATTAGAGGAGCTACTGGTGATGCTGGTAGAGTTGGATAATATTGTAGGATCCTCTGAGGGACAAGACTGCTGGAGTTGGTGTGATGGGATGTTCTCTGTTGGCAAAGCATACAAGGCGTTGAAGGAGTCAGTGGTTTTTGACCCAGGAGGATGCGTAGCGGATTGTAGAAGGATCTGGAAATCGAAGGTTCCATTAACGTGAAGGTTTTCTTATGGCTTTTCATAAGGGGTAGACTTTTAATAAGGGACAGACTTGCGCGATTTGTACCGTCAGTTGACCCCGCGTGCTCGTGTTGCTTGGGTGAGGTGGAAGATGCAGACCACCTTTTCTTCAGGTATGAAAGCTCAAAGAAGGCATAAGAGTTATCTGGAAATCACGTGATTTGTGTAGATGGTGTTCTTGATTTCTGGGAGTCCGTTGGAACGAACTGGATTGGCACGGAGAGGGAGAGATTGGACGCTTTAGCTTTGATTTGGGCGATGTGGCTTGCCAGGAATGGTGTGATATTCCGTCAGGAGCGATGTTATGAAGAGAACATTGTCGCGCATGTTCGAGTGTTAGCGGTAGGGGTGTAAATGGATCAAACCAGAGCAAACCTATGTTTTTAGGTTTGGTTCGTTTATTTAATTGAGCCTAAACTTGTGTTCAGGTTCGGTTCGTTTATTTTCGAATCGAATCCGAATCGAACCTCTTTTTAAACAAATCGAACCTAAGCGAATATCGAACTTAAGAATTCAGAGGAAGTGAAAAGAAGAGAAATGGATGTTTGTGTGTGTGTGTGTGTTTGTGTGTGTGTGTGTGTTTACAATTAGAATGAATATTCATTTAGTTTTTTTCTTTATCTAACTCATCTTCATCTTTTGAAAAAATAGATTAATATGGATTCATCTCTTTAAAAAAAGTATAATTATAATATATTTTCACATCTGTTCCGATGGGGATAAGGAATAAGAATAATATGGAGATATTCGATAAGTAAGGTTTATACTTGTTCTGTTGATTTGAAGATAAAGAAGGGAAAAGACTGACACATAGATGATGGATATTGTAAACACGATGTGACTAATTATTTTTGGATAGTTTATACCAAGATAAAACCTACTTATCCCGTAAATATCTAGTTATCTCTAGACAAAATTCACTTATCCTGGGACAAAATTGACTTATCTCAAAATAAGGTCCACTTGTACGGATACAGATTTGTAAATATGTTTATATGCATGTTTATCGAGATTTTAACGAATCGAACCTGAGCGAACCTATGATTTTTAGGTTTGGTTCGTTTATTTAATCGAGCCTAAACTTGTGTTCAGGTTCGGTTCGTTTATTTCCTAACCGAATCTGAATCGAACTTTTAGCAAGCCGAACCTGAGCGAATATCGAACTCGAGAATTTTCTTACAACCCTAGTTAGCGGAGCGTTGGAACTTGTAATTTCTTTTCTGTATCTAACCTGTTTACAGGCGTGTATTTTTTGGTGATTAATGGTGAAGTTTTTGGACACTCATCTATACGGTGGGAGCCCTTTTTTCTTAAAAAAAACTATAGAAACTCAAAATTGAAATCCAAAGTAAACAACGGACAACTTGTCCTAAGAGGACGTGTCAAACTTGTTGTTCGTATGTGTATTACTTTAATTTGTTCATAGTTAGCAAACTCAATTGTTGTACTAAGTTGGGGAACTTTTCCACTAATATAAAATTGATCCTCGGAAGTCCAATATAAAACTCCATTAAGGTTGGAGGGTTTTGAAATTACACTTGTGTCCTTATATTATGACAAATTCTCGGTATCGTTCTCATTACTTTTCAGTAATTTACTCATCCTGTGTTGTTCGATATCGGCTTGCGTGCGCAGGAGGGATATATATGGAGAGAGAGAGAGAAGCAGCAAAAGCCGAAGGATATAACCCGAAAACAAGGGCAGGTTCAATCAAGCTCAAGGCAAAGCCAGAAAGAAAGAATGTAGACGTCTCATGGAATATATTCAAAGAAGCCGCGGAGGACGAGATCCACACATTTGGTCAGAGAGAGAGAGAGAGAGAGAGAGAGAGGCCCGCAACAAAAAAAAAGAGTGGACTGAAACCAAATGCTGGTCAACAACGGAAACGGACATGAATACGATATTTCCATACAGTAATCCCTGCACGTATTTCTATAAGGGGGTCCCACTTTGACTGGTTACCTCCAAAATCTATATTTCTATCCCATGTATGGTCTACTTTTTTTCGATCAAAAAAAATTACATTATACCATCATATCATCTAAAAATCATAAAATATTCAATTTATACCCACTATTTCAAATTTCAATACAATTACTTATTTTTTCAAATTTCAATATAATTACATCATACAAACCCTCTCAACTCTAAACCCACTAATCAAACACCAAAACACAAAAACGATTTATCCTTCCCCAGATAACCCACGAACCAAACACACCTTAAGTGGCGTGGAGGCTTTTGGAGCTGTGTCACTAGTGGGATTCTAAGGAGATGTGCTATTTTGTCATGCTTTTGCACTCGGGAAAAGTCTTATGAATAAGAAAGGGTCTCATCATGAGAGACTAAGATAGTGATTTTGCTAGAATGGTTCCCGATCTCTCCTGAATTGAGATCTGGCTTGAAGGATGTCATTGCTTTCTTGCTAGTAGAGAAATGCTGATGGGCAAAAAACATAGGAGCGAAGTGATTTAGCGAGATTCGGTGGTCTTAAGTTCCACACAAGGCGGGAACTCAGTCGATGCGTCGACCACGCAGAAATCCCAACTAAAGTCAACAATGATCCCACAAAATATAAGTCAAGCAATGAAGAATAAAAGTGGAGACAAATTTTTTATTAACTCTACAAACAGGTGTATAGGTGTAAGTATGTAGAGGTCGAACATAAGGAGCAAGGCAGGATAGATCAAGCAAATGCAATACTGTGATGAGATGTGTGATTAAGTGTCTACAAAAATGCAAATGTTTTTGTGGTTTTTTTTTAATTTTTAATTTTTTATTTAATTTTTAAATTTGTATTTTTGTATTTTGATTTTTAATTTTCTGATTTTATATTTTCTTTTTATAATTTATATTTTTTTAATATTGGAATATATATACTATATAAGAAAAGAGGATAATAGGGTATTTATAAAAATTGGGAAAATGCTCAAAAATAAGGAAATAAAATATTTTTGAACTTTTTATAATTTTTTACTGTTTTTGTGATTTTTAGGGATTTTTCTAAATATTTTTAGCATTTTTTAAAAGCCAAAATAAAAGAAAACAGTGAATTAAATACTGTCCGAGATTAAAATGGGAATGAAAAATACCAAACAGTAACAAAATTTTCCCAAATTAATTTTTAAAATAAAGATAATAAAATAGGGAACCTACAAGACATGAGTTTATATTTTTAGGATTTTCTTTGATTTTTTAGTTTTTTTTGAAGTTTTGGGGTGTTTTCTAATTTTTAAGGTTTTTACTTTGAAATTTTTAGTGCTTTTAGACTGACACTAGAATACACTAAAATAGACCTTAGGTAATTTTTTTGGAATTTTTCAAAGGGTTTTAATATTTTTTTGGTATTTTCTAATGCAAACAATAGCTAAAATGCATGTTTTTTGATTTTTAATAAATATAAAAATTGCAACAAAAATGAAATGCCAAAATATGGCATGAAAGTGTGATGCAAAAGGAGCCTATGACATTTTTTTGGGAATTTTTTGAGTTAAAATGATGCACTAAATAAATACAAACATCCAATAAAAATCACACAACTGGCAGGGGCATAAATGCAAATATCCAGAAGTACATTGGCCAAAGTGCAATTTTCACAAAAATTTTACAACTAATAAACAAAGTTCCTGGACCAATTACAAATATCCGAACCCGGGAGGGTACACCTGCAAAATACCCACCAGGGCGCGTGACTAGCACACGCTTGGGAAGGACCTAGATGTAATATCAAAAATACCTGAGGGCTGAGATGCAATTTTTCCAAAGCTTTTACACGTAATACAAAAATTCCAGGACTAAAGCTAAATATCCAAACTCGTAGGGGGTCCTATGCAAAATACCCTTCACCTCACGTGTACTGGTTATGTGAGGTGACGTGGCCAGGACCTAATTGCAAATAGTAAACGTTCGGGGGTCTGGTTATAAATATTACAAAACTTTTTAAACTACCTATGAAAGTTTATAGACTAACTATTAAATACAAAAATGCGCAGGGTAACACGTCTTCACTAATACACGTGGCAGAGATCCAACGACCCGTACCCCTTCGCGCTGTGCGGCTGAGATTAGATCCTCCTCGGGCAATCGAACGGTTGGAAGCGGAGGAGATCGGACGGTGGTGTGACGTCTGGAGCGGCGGCTCGATCCGACGGCTGGGAGACGCGTAGGAAGAACGGGGAAGAACGCCGGCGAGGCGAACTTCCCCGCGCCTAATCTCCGTGCTTCGGCGATCTGAAGGGCTCAAAATGGACCGGGGCACTCCTGCAGTCGTCCTCTAGGTGTTGGCGGGCCTAAAAACCCTCGGCGGTGGCCGAGGTATGCTTGAGATGCTGGCGGAGCCATGGGAGCTCGAGCGTCTCCGGCGAAGGTCAAAACGGCCTCCAGGTGGTCTTCAACGCTCGTTGACCTGCAAGAAATCGTGAGAGGGTCCAGGGTAAAGTGCCTGGACCCCCGCGGAGCGGAGGTGGCGGCGCGGTACGATGAAGAGGGAGCTCGACCGGTGGAGCACTCCGGCGAGGGGGATGATTTGGGTGATTTACTCGATGAAAATGGAAGATCTTTGAGGGCTTTTGATCATAAGGGTATGACAAAGAAAATGCAAGAGAAATAAAGAGGGATAGGGGCTGCCTCGACGGTGTATCACCGGAGGGAAGGTACCTCGACCGCCGACGAAGGGAGAGGTATTGAAGCCGCCTCAGGTGCTGCACGACCGGCCTGATGAGCTCAAGAGGATGTTGTCACCTTCCTCGAGCAGATGGGCACAAGCACGGGAGCTAACCTATGGAATGAGGGGTTCAAAAATTCAAAGGAAAATTGGGGGAGGCATATAAAGTGTTTGACTCTGTGGCTCTGACGCTCCAAAGACCAAGCTGCAACGGGCGTCGTGTTGATCCAATGCCCGAAAAAATCCTTGGGCGTGATTCATGGATAGACGAGCAACAAAAGTCGTAAAGGGCTTAGCATGATTTGGTGAAGGAGGCGCCTTAGAAAAATCATCAAAAATGAGGTCAAACCAACGTCTGACACAAGCACATGGGTGGAGGATGACCAGTTGACCGGCACATGGTTGGTCCACGTGGACCAACCAGGAAAAATCCCTGGAAATGATTTTGTAAAATCAATTAAAAATAGTTAATGATTTTATTATTTTTAGGTTATTAAATAAAAAGTGTTTATAATTTTATAAATTATTTTATGATATTTTTAAATTATTTTTATGAGCTATATTTTTACAAGTTCACTTTTATACCCTTTATAGGTATATTACATATATATTTTATTAATTTATTTTTATTTTGTGAATTTAATTTTATTTATTTTATTTATGATTTTATAAATTTATAGGATACTTTTATACACTTAGAAGTATTTTTATTTTATTTTTCTGATATATTTTATACACTTAATAAAATAAAAGTATTAATACTATAGGTATGTATATAGGTATTATACCTGTGTATATGATATATAAGTATTTTATTTTGTGTTTCTTTTGCATTTTTATTCTGATTTTAATATCCAAATATATTACAAGGAATATTTACAACATTATAAAAATATAAAATTATAAAAATAATGAATAAATAATAAAATGAATATTTTAATATGTACAAGTATACAATAGGGTTCCAAAACTCAACTTTCAAATCGTAGCTCCGACAAATGCGAAACCACCGTCATTAAATAGCTTATTTTTAACTATATACAATTAAATGTGATTTGATGCATTTGGAGTTTTCATTTGTGAGATACGGGCCTGGGAAGTTGGGATTCTGGATTTTTATTCAGACCATAACTTTTTATCTGCACATTATTTTTGAGTGAAATCAATTTTGTATTTTTCTTTATTTAATTGTCTACAACTTTCATGTATAAAGTTTTTTTATTTGAGGTATAAAAAGTAAAACCAAAAATAGGTCTCAAAATGAATAAAGAATGAACAACAACAAAGGAGATTTTATTGTACTCTGGCCCTTATCTCTCCCTACTTTATTCCTTGTCGACCTATTCATCAAGATGCCTAGGTCTCGGGGTTTCGGGTCATAAAATATTTACAATAATTTATTCTTTTTCTTTTCTTTTATTTATTCTATAATTTTGGCTTTAATTACAGTATTTTATACACTATTTACATGTACATGCATGAATGCTAAGATGCAGGAATTAATGGTATTTACACGCATTTGCTAGGGTTTTTGAGGCCAAAATGATAGAATAAAGATGATGAAATATGGATTCATCATCCCCCTATACTTTACCTTTGTTAGTCCCTAGCAAACACTTATGCAATAAGTACAGAAAAGAAAATATAGAAAAGAAAAAGAAGAAATGTGGATTGAATTCAATTATCAAACTTGTCTTCACAAAATCAAAGTTTGGAGCTTAAATCAGACCTTTGGAATTTTAGTGCGGGCGGAACCTTAATGAGAACCGTATTTGAAATCCAACAGTCCCTGAGAATCCCAAAACTCTGTCCAAGTCTCCTCAATAGCCAGGTTAGAAATATCTCAACTCATACGCAAACTCTTGTGACTATGAATCTGACTTGTACAGTGTAAGTGATGGTGGCTCTCCCCAAGTAGAATGACAAAGAAACTAACTTCTCCAGTATGACAACCCAATGATTCCCCAATCCAATAACTCCATCCTCGAGGAGCGGGGTATTCCCTTCTAATTTCAAGTGGCAACCAGCTCAAGAGGAGGGGGTGAAGAGAAGAATGGATGGTAACCAGTGTAGCTACCTATCCTAGGATGCAAGACCAGTGTAGTCAAGTCATCCAGCTGCAGACTCACATATTTGACTTTGGAACTCAAGCTTGCTTATTGGCTTTACAACATATGTACATACTTTACAGGCATTTTATTTTTGTACAGGCATGAACAATTTTTTTTGAAATACTATTCACATCAGCATTTACATAAGGAGTTTTTCCTCTTGAGCCAGTAGACTATCCCTCTTTTAAAGCTTTATCGCAACCCACACTCTCCTGTCTTTTTACTTCCTCGTCACAGGACGGGTTGGGGTGCACTTCCCTCCCTAGAGGAGGACAAATGTTTCCACTTGTGTGTGTCTCATACCGGCAAATCCAATCCCCTTACCACTCCAACTGAGTTGAGCCATGTGAAAGGTGCAGGTGTCCAAGTTAGGTCATTATCAACAAGAGTCGTGTGTGTGCTCCGAAATACTCTACATAGGCAGTCAAGAATCCATTGAACCAAGTCTCGTAATCCTCAAAGAATTAAGTCAACTAGACTTGAAGTATCTCAAACCCAGTTCCTATAAGGTTCCTGTTATTAGGTAGATTTTAAGGTCCAATCAAGCTCCAATCTCTGGATTTTACTTAGACTCATTCAACTATCAAACTCAATCTGAAAAATACGTAAGCTATGCAAATGATATGCAGAAAATATTTTTGTGATGCAATTTTTCAAAGATTTTGAACTTTTTATGGATTTTTGAAAAGATGATGATGATGCATATGCATTTTTTTGTATTTTTTTCAAAAAGATTTTTCAAATGTTTTTGGATTTTAATTTTGCAAATGTTTTTGGGATTTTTTTGAAAACAAAAAGTGTTGGCTAAAAACTAGGTGAAAATATTTACACGGAAGTGATTCTTATATTTACAAGAAGTAGATTTTAAGAATTTACAGGGTAAGTGATCGATTTTATACGTATATATATATTTATTTAGTGGATTTGGGTGTGATGTATGTATTCCTCAAACTTATTTGACACAAGTTTTCGAACAATTTTTGAAAACTATAGTCCAAAATAATTTTTACAAACATTTTACAAACATGTACACACATTTGAAATTCATTTTGCAAAGGTTTTCAAATAGTATAGATAGATTTTTCAAAATATTTTTGCAACCATTTTTCAAATCATTTGCAAATTATTTTTCAAACATTTTTATTTCACACAAAGAAAATAAGCTTTTCAAACCACACATTTTTACAAAGGTTGAAAACATGTAATAAAACGTTTTCAAAATAGTTTTCAAAAGATTTTTACACAGATTTTCAAACTATTTTTTTCAAACATTTTGCAAAAAATATTTTCACATGATTTATTTATCAGTAACTATAAAAAGAATATGAGGAACAATGACATCTTTTTATTACGGTTTTAATGAATTTTAAAGAACTAATAGCCATATTATTAGGAAAATATGAAAGTATGAGTTATGGCTAAAGTTTATACGTAGTATATACAACCCCCCTATACTTAGCTTGAGCTATGTCCTCATAGATCAGAGAGAAAAGAGAAGACATAACTCGTACTAAGTATAGGCAAGTCTAAAGAATAAATAAATGAACCAATGAGAAGTTGACCATCCCCCCTATACTTAGGATCGAATAATCCTAAGTATAGCAGACTGTACACAACGCAGGGAGGGTCAAGGGTGGGAATGAACAGATCGTACTCAGATTGTCTCCCCCTATACTTAGAGTAAGATATCCCTAAGTATAGACAAGAAGAGGAGACAATGGAGAGGATCGAAGAATAGAGAAACTCAGGGTGCACACCCCCCTATACTTAGGACTAAGTACGTCCTAAGTATAGAAAACTGTCAACAAGGGGCGGTACCGTTTTGATAGATAAAGAAAATCGAAAATGAAAAGAAGAAAAGAAGAAAAGAAATCAACAGATGAAAGAAGAGATCGTGAGGATGTACACACCACTCCCCCTATACTTAGGGTAAAAGAGGCCCTATGTATAGGCAACGACAGGAGTGATAACACGAAACGATGAAAGAACACTCGGCTCATCCACCCCTCCTATACTTAGGAAAAAGTACGTCCTAAGCAAGGCAAACACGAGAATGGGTGTACGAGCAATACAGGAGAGGGAACCGAGGTACACACAAGAGAATATACAACAGATATGGATATACATATGATCAAGAAGGTGGAAAGAAGACCTTCTTGCGAGACTGCTGAGGGATAGATCTGGTGTGGTGCAGGTCGACATCGGGGTCCACAGTGGACGGAAGCCGATCAGGGTCGATACAGTGAAGGCCCTCAGTGGAATCAAATCGAAAAGGGACGAACTGGTCAATGGAAGTAGTATGGCTAGGTTCGCCCTTGGTGGCCCTATGGTGTGAAGGCGCAGACGGACGAGTGGAAGAAGTGTGGTCAGGTATGGCCTTGGAGGTCTCACTGATATCAAAGTGGAATGGGACAAACTCATCATCCTCGGAAGAAGTGTAATCAGAGTCGTCCTGCGAGGTGTCATCCAGGTCGAAATCGAAAGGCACGAAATCATCTGTGGAAGTATCCGAAGTCTGTTCGTCCTCAAGAGTTTCACCTGAATCATTGTCTTCATCAAAATAGCGGAATTTGTCAAAATAATGGGGAGCATCATAACCGACCTCAATCATCTTTACTTTTGAGTAACCAGGAACGGACTTATCAGTGGAAGTAGTCAAACCAGGTCCGTCCTGTCTAGTCTTGGTATCTGCCCGCCGCTCAATGGGATCAACCACGTAAATTCCTTGGATTTCATCAACACATCGCCACACACCAGAAGGAGGAACTGCGAGGTCTATGCTTTCCGATTTCCTCCCCTTTTGGGGGATTCTTCGGGTCTCGTCAGGGGTCGCTAAGCAAACATCTCTAATATCATCAGATCGGTCACAGGCCTCAGAGTCAGCTACAATCGGTGAAGCTGCATGATTTACACGAAATTCGAGGGTCGTACGGTTTCGCAAGTCGAAACTGCAGTCGAAGTCTTGACCACTACAGAATCACGTAGTTAATCAACAATTAACCCACACTCAATCAATCAGGCAATGTCAAGCAGATGTGAAGTTAAAATTTATTTTTAACTCTACATAAATGATATATAGGTGCAAGTACGTAGAGAGTTCGAACACATGGAGCAAGGCAGGGTAGATCAAACAGGGGTGTGTGTGTGTGTGTGAAAGTGATATGTTGTCTACACTAAGCAATGCAAATATTTTTGTGGGTTTTAATTTTTTTAATTTTTTTATTTAATTTTTAATTTTGTATTTTAATTTTTTTAATTTTCTGATTTTTTTATTTTATATTTTATTTTTTTAATTTTCTTTTTCAATATTGGAGCATATATGCAACATAAGAAAATGGGTAATACAATATTTATAAAAATATGCAAAAATGCTCCAAAATTCAGAAATAAAATATTTTTGGTCTTTTTATGATTTTTTAATGTTTTTATAATTTTTGGGTATTTTTCAGAATCTTTTTTATATTTTTTAAAGGCAAAAAAAGGAAAACAGGGAATAAGCTACTGGTTGAAGGTAAAATTAGGAATGAAAAATATCAGACATCCACAAAATTTTCCCAAACTAATTTTAAAATAAAGAGAATAAAATATAGAACCTACAGGAACTGAGTTTGCATTTTTTGGAGTTTTCTATGATTTTTTAGTTTTTTTTGAAGTTTTCAGGTATTTTCTAATTTTTAAGGTTTTGGTTTTGAATTTTTTGTGATTTTTGGATTAACACTAAAATAAGATAAAATACACAGTAGGTAATTTTTTTGGAATTTTTCTAGGTGTTTTAATATTTTTGGTATTTTCTAAGCTAGATGGTAGCTAAAATGCGTGTTTTTGATTTTTAATAAATATAAAACTGCAACAAAATGCAAATGCAAAAATATGGCATTAAAGTGCAAGTTAACAGGAGCTTAAGTTAAATTTTTAGGAATTTTTCGAATTAAAATGATGCCTTAAATAAATGGATCAAGCAAGCAAAAATATGTAGCCTGGCAGGGGTATAACTGCAATTATCACAACATCCAGGGACATACATGCAATTTTCCAACAAAATATTATACCGAATATTCAATTTTATGGACCAAATACAAAATCTTAGACCCGTAGGGGTATCCTTGCAAAATGTCCACCAGGGCGCGTGACTTGCACGCGCTTGGGAAGGACTCAACTGTAATATTAAAAACCTCAGAGGGCAAGTTGCAATTTTTCCAAAAAGTTTGCACGCACTACAAAATTTTCTGGACCTAGAAAAAATAAACAAACACAGAGGGGGCCCGTGCAAAATACCCGTGCCTCAGGTGAACTGGTCACGTGAGGTGACGTGGCCAGGACCTATACACAATTATGAAAAGTGCAGGGGTCTTTTTATAAATATTACAAAACTAATATAGCTGTAGATGAATGTTTGCGTATTAAATACTAAATACAAAAATGCTAGGGTGAGATTGCAAAATACCGACGGCGGGCGCTGATCGAACGGCTGAGAGTCATCCACTTGACACGTGTCAGCTCTGGGTGCGCTGATACCCTTTTGCCCTTGGACGACCCAGATTAGATTGAGATTGAATGATCGAACGACTGGGCTTCAACAAGATCCGAGGGCAGCTGTAGCATCTGGGCCTTGGTTCTTGATCGGACGACAGAGGCGGGTGGTGAAAGAACAGGGAAGAAGGTCCGCCGTGGCGACCTTCCTCTGGTGGTAGCGCCTCTCTCCGACGTGCTTTTACACTCCAAAATGGCTCCAGCTGCTCCTGCGAGGTTCCTCTCTACACCGGGGGTCTCAAAACGCAGCGAGGGACACCAGGGCTCCTCCGCGACGTCGGGGAAGGAGGAGGGGCCCAGGTACCTCCGGCGAGGTCAAAATCGACCCCAGGTGCTCGCCGCGCTCCAAATACCTACAGGAAACGTTAAAGAGGTCGAGGGCAAAATGCCTCGACCTCCTGTGGCTCTCAAGAAAGGGGTGAGCGGCGGTTTGGGTACTCGGCCGGAGCACGCTCCGGCGAGGGAATCAATTTGGCGAATCGATGGATGATTGGACAAGATAAGGGTACCTAAGAGATGCTAGGACTACAACGGATGAAACGAGAATGAAAAAGAGGAAGATAACAACCTCAAGCCCAGGAAGGGCGAGGGAGAGTGTACCTCAACGGGAAGATCACCGTAGGTCAGGGGAACACCCAGATCCTTGCCCAAACTCCTCCCTGATGACGGGGACTAGGTGCTGTCACCACCAGCCGACCAAGAACACACAGAGGTGGAGAGGTTAGATCCAAAATGGGGTTCAAATTTTGAAAATGAAGTTGGGCGTCCCTTTTATTGGGTTGACTGACGTGACTCAAAGATCAAGACGCATCGCTCGCTACAGTGATCTAAAGTCCAAGGTAAACCTTGGTCGTGGATCACCATAGACCGAAGAACAACTCTCAAAGAGAGTGCGACACGAGAAGGGTAATATTTGACCTAGAAAGATGGGCGAAAAGACGACAAAATGCACCTCTGACAAACCTCATGGGGCGGGTCAGAGAGTTGACCGAGGTCAACTCTCAGGCCCTCCTGGTTGGTCCACGTGGACCAACTAGGAAAAACCCTAAAAATGATTTATTAATCCATTCTAAAATAGAAAATGGTTGAATTAGATTATGATTATTAAATAAAAAATTTTGTTATTTTATGTAGTATTTTATTATTATTTTTATTTATTTTTATGGGATATATTTTTACAAGTTTACTTTTATACCCCTTATAGGTATAATATCTATATATTTTATTCTTTTATTTTGATTTTGTAAATTTAATTTTATTATTTTTATTTAGTATTTTATAAAATCATAAAATACTTTTATACACTTAATTATAGTTTTTATTTTATTTTCTTATGTATTTTGTATATTTAATAAAATATAACCATATATTATACAGGTATAAGTTTAGGTAGTATACCTATGTATTTAATATAAGTATTTTTGTTTTTGTATTTATTTTGGTTTTTATTCTGGTTTTAATGCACAAATGAATTATAAATATTAATTACAAAATTATTAAAATATGAAAATACAATAATAAATAAATAATAAATTGAATATTTTAATCTGTACAAGTATACAATGAGGGTCCAAAACTCAACTTTCAAACCGTAGCTCCGCCAAATGCGAAACCACTGCCATTAAATAGCTTATTTTATTCTATATACAATTGAAAGTGAGTTTGATGCATTTGGAGTTTTCATTTTTGAGATACATGTCTGGGAAGTTGGGATTCTGGATTTTTATTCAGCCAATCTATTATCTGTACATGATTTTTTTGTGAAATTAATTTTGTATTTTTCTTTATTTAATTATCTACAACTTTCATGCACAAAGTTTCTTTATTTGAAGTATAAAAAGTGGAACCAAAAATAGGTCCCAAAATGAATAAAAAGAATAGGTATTTAGACTGTATTTTTACCCTTATCTCCCCCTACTTTATTCCTTATCAACCTATTCATCAAGATGCCTAGGTCTTGGGTTTTTGGGTCATAAAATATTTACAATATTTTATTCTTTTTCTTTTCTTTTATTTATTCTATAATTTTGGCTTTAATTATAGCATTTTATACACTAATTACATGTACATGCATGCATGCTAATATGCTCTATTTAATGCTATTTACAGGCATTTGCCAGGGTTTTTGAGGCCAAAATGATAGAATAAAGATGATGAAATATGGATTCATCATCCCCCTATACTTTACCTTTGCTAGTCCCTAGCAAACACTTATGCAATAAGTGCCAAAGAAAAAGCAAGAAAAGAAAAAGAAGAAATTTGGATTTTATTTGATCATCAAACTTGTCTTGACAAAATCAAAGTTTAGAGTTTAAGTCGGACCTTTGGTATTTTAGTGCGGGCGAAACCTTAATGAGAATCGAATTTGAAATCCAACAGTCCCTGAGAATCCCAAAACTCTGTCCAAGTCTCCTCAATAGCCCGGTCAGAAGTACTTCAACTCATACGCAAACTCTTACGACTATGAATCTGACTTGTACAGTGTAAGTGATGGTGGCTCTCCCCAACTAGAATGACAAAGAGACTGACTTCTCCAGTATGACAACCCAATAATTCCCCAATCCAATAACTCCATCCTCGAGGAGCGGGGTATTCCCTTCTAAGTTCAAGTGGCAACCAGCTCAAGAGGAGGGGGTGAAGAGAAGAATGGACGGTAGCCAGTGTAGCTACCTATCTTGGGATGCAAGACCAGTGTAGTCAAGTCATCCTGCTGCAGGCTCACATATTTGACTTTGGAACTCAAGCTTGCTTATTGGGTTTACAACATTTGTACATACTCTGCAGGCTTTTTATTTTTGTACATGCCTGAACTTTTTTTTGAATACTATTCACAACATCATTTACATAAGGAGTTTTTCCTCTTGAGCTAGTAGACTATCCCTCTTTTGAAGCTTTATTGCAACCCACAGCCTCCTGTCTTTAGACTTCCTTATTACTGGATGGGTTGGGGTGCACTTCCCTCCCTAGAGGAGGACAAATGTTTCCACTTGTGTGCGTCTCATACCGGCAAATCCAATCCCCTCACCACTCCAACTGAGCTGAGCCATGTGAAAGGTGCAGGTGTCCAAGTTAGGTCATTATCAACAAGAGTCATGTGTGTGCTCCGAAATACTCTACTTAGGCAGTCAAGAATCCATTGAACCAAGTCTCGTGATCCTCAAAGAATTAAGTCAACTAGACCTGAAGTACCTCAAACCCAGTTCCTATAAGGTTCCTGTTATTAGATAGATTTTAAGGTCCAATCCAGCTCCAATCTCCGGATTTTACTTAGACTTGTTCAACTATCAAACTCAATCCGAAAAATGCTCATGTTATGCAATGCGATGCAGAAAATATTTTTGTGATGCAATTTTCAAAGATTTTGAACTTTTTATGGATTTTTGAAAAGATGATGATGATGCATATGCAGATGCATTTTTTTGTATTTTTCAAAAAGATTTTTTTTCAAATGTTTTTGGATTTTAATTTTGCAAATATTTTTAGGAATTTTGAAAACAAAAAGGTTTTTGCTGAAAACTAGGTTAAAATATTTACACTGGAGTGCTTGTTATATATACAAGAAGTGGATTTTAAGAATTTACAAGGGTAAGTGATCAATTTTATACATACATGCATATAATGGATTTTAGTAAGATGTATGTCTTCCTCAAACTTATTTGACACAGGTCTTTCAAAGAATTTTTGAAAATTCTAGTCCAAAATAATTTTTACAAACATTTCACAAACATGTACACACATTTGAAAATCATTTTGCAAAGGTTTTCAAAACAGTATATATAGATTTTTCAAATATTTTTGCAACCATTTTTCAAACTATTTGCAAATCATTTTTCAAACATTTTATTTTACACAAAGAAAATAGATTTTGCAAACCACGCATTTTACACAGGTTGAAAACATGTAACAAAATATTTTCAAAATAGTTTTCAATAAATGTTCACAAAGATTTTCAAACTATTTTTCAAACATTTTGCAAAAAAAACATATTCAATGATTTATTAATCGGTACATACAAAAAGAATATGAGGAACAAAATACCTTTTTATTAAGGGTTTTTAATGAATTTTAAAGAATGATTAGCCATATTATTAGGAAAATACGAAGGTACGAGTTATGGCTAAAGTATATACGCAGTATATACGACCCCCCTATACTTAGCTTGAGCTATGTCCTAATAGATCGGAGAGAAAAGAGAAGACATAACTCGTACTAAGTATAGACAAGTCTAAAGAATAAAGGAATAAATGAATGAACCAATGAATGAGAAGTCGACCGTTCCCCTATACTTAGGATCAAATAATCCTAAGTATAGCAGATTGTACACAACGCAGGGAGGGTCAAGGGTGAGAATGAACAGATCGTACTCAGATTGTCTCCCCCTATATTTAGGGAAAGATATCCATAAGTATAGACAAGAATATGAGACAATGGAGAGGATCAAAAAGAATAGAACAACTCGGGGTGCACACCCCCCTATACTTAGGACAAAGTACGTCCTAAGTATGGAAAACTGTCTACAAGGGCGGTACCTTTTTGATAGATAAAGAAAATAGAGAAGGAAAAGAAGAAAAGAAGAAAATAAGAAAAGAAATCAACAGATGAAAGCATGATATAGACAGATGATCTGTACAACGGAAGATGGAAATGATCACCATGTATGAGACGTAGGTGATATGAGTCAAAGAGGACATCTCATACCAGAAGAATGGGGGCAACGTCAATGGTCGGCGGGTCATGATCTAGATATAGTTTCAGGCGTTGACCATTGACACGGAAGGTAGAGGAAGATGACGGTTCGGATATGTCAATACTGCCATTGTCATGTACCTTCCTGACCACATAGGGACCTTTCCACTTGCTCTGTAATTTCTTTGGAAATAATTTTAGCCTGGAATCAAACAACCGTACTCTCTGATCTGGCACAAACTGTTTATGGCTGATGTGAGAATCGTGCCATGTCTTCACTTTTTCCTTGTACTGTAGGCTGCTGGAAAAGGCTGTATCTCTTAGTTTCTCCAGGGCTGCCAACTCTGCTCTTCTCTGTTCTCCTATACTCTCAGGATCTAATAGTAACTCAGTGATCGCCCAAAAGGATTTATGCTTGATTTCCACTGGCAAATGGCACGGCTTGCCATAGACGAGACGAAAGGGATATGTCCCCAATGGATTTTTGAAGGACATCCGATAGGCCCACAAGACCGAGTCCAAAAGCTGTGACCAATCCTTTCGGTCTGGGCGAACAACCTTCTGTAGGATAGTCTTTATCTCCCGGTTCGATACTTCGGCAAGACCATTAGTCTGAGGGTGATACGGTGTGGCAACCCGATGGTCAATGCCGAACTCGTCTGCAAGGGCCCTAACCTTGTCATTGATGAAATGAGACCCCCCGTCTGAAATCAAGACTCTAGGTACTCCGAACCGTGAAATGATATTTTTCCTCAAAAATTTACACACAGTTTTAGCATCTGCGGCTTGGGCGGGGATGGCCTCAACCCATCGGCTGACATAATCTACAGCGAGCAAGATGTGCTCGAATCCCTGACTCTTAGGAAATGGGCCCATGAAATCAATCCCCATGCATCAAAAACCTCACAAAAGTGAATGGGGTGCATGGGCATCATGTCTCTCTGTCCGCAGGTTCCCATTTTCTGACAGTCAGTACATCTCTTCACGAACTCATCAGAATCCTTGAAGAGAATAGGCCACCATCGGCCGGATTGAAGCACCTTCTGTGATGTCCTTTTTCCAGAATGATGTCCTCCTGCCTCAAGCTTGTGGCAGTATGTGAGGATGCTATGCTGCTCTTCTTGAGGAATGCACCTCCTCCAGATACTGCCCCCTCCTTCATGATAAAGGACCTGATCCTCCCAATGGTAAAACTTGGCCTTCGCCGGGAAGTTCTCGAGTTTCTGTCTGGGCCAACCTTGTGGGACCATCTTGGCAGCAAGATAGTTAACAATGTCGACATACCACGTGAGCGAGGTGATAACCAAGATTACCTCATCTGGAAATGCATCTGTGATAGGTGCGCTGGGCTCAGATTCCTCAAGGTTCTCCAGTCGGGAGAGATGATCTGCCACCACATTCTTAACTCCAGACTTATCCTTAATCTCAATATCAAATTCTTGGAGCAGAAGGATCCATCTGGTAAGGCGTGCTTTGGCATCCTTCTTAGCCATTAAGTACCGGATGGCGGTGTGATCGGTGTAGATTGTCACTCTAGATCCGAGAATATAAGATCGATACTTATCCAAAGCAAAGACTTCGGCCAGCATCTCTTTCTCAATCACATTATAATTCCGCTAAGCGGCATCCAAAGTCCGGCTGGCGTAGTGAATGGCAAACGACAATCCATCCCTCCTATGTCCAAGCACAGCCCCAACGGCAAAATCTGAAGCATCCATCAAGATCTCGAATGGGAGAGACCAATCAGGTGGCTGAAGGACAGGAGCTGAAACAACCATACCTTTGAGAGTCTCAAAAGACGCAAGATACTTATCATTGACAATGAACTCGGTGTCTTTCGTCAGCAGATTAGTAAGCGGTCGGGCAATACGACTGAAGTCCTGAATGAGCCGTTGGTAGAAACCGACATGCCCCAGAAAAGACCGCAATTGACGCAAATTGGACGGTGGATTGTGTTTTCTAATGATATCCACCTTGGCCGGATCGACCTCCATGCCCCTGTTGGAGACGATATGACCAAGGACCGTCCCTTAAGTCACCATGAAGTGACTCTTCTCCCAAGACAATACGAGGTTGACCTCAATGCAGCGTTGAAGTACATGGTCTAGGCAGTCAAGACAAGCATCAAACCCGTCGCCATAGACCGAGAAGTCATCCATGAAGACCTCTAAACAGTCACCCACCATGTCCGAGAAAATGGACAACATGCACCTTTGGAATGTCGCTGGAGCGTTACATAGACCAAAGGGCATCCGTCTGAAAGCATATGTTCTAAACAGACAGGTGAATATCGTTTTCTCCTGGTCTTCGGGCGCAATGGCCACTTGATTATATCCGGAGTACCTGTCTAGAAAACAATAATGACTCTTCCCAGCTAGCCGCTCGATAATCTGATCAATGAATGGCAGCGGGAAGTGATCCTTCTAGGTGGCCTCATTTAATCGTCTGTAGTTCACACAGACCCTCTAAGAAGTGGGTACTCTGGTAGCGATCTCCTCTCCAGACTCATTCACAACTGTAGTGATACCCGTCTTCTTGGGTACCAAATGTAATAGACTAACCCATTTGGAATCGGAGATGGGGTAGATAAAATCGGCGCTCCACCACTTCGATATTTCTTTCATGACCACATCTCGAAGATTCGGGTTCAGCCTTCGTTGGAACTCACGCGACGGCCTAGCGTTATCCTCAAGATAGATGTGGTGGGAGCACAGAGCTGGACTAATCCCCTGGAGATCAGCTATACTCCAATCTATCGCTTTGCGGTTTCTTTCAAGAACCTCCATCAGACGAGATTCTTCCTCTCCAGTCAAAGCTGCTGAGATAATGACTGGGTGCATATCAGGCTCACCCGTAAGGAATCTATACTTCAGCGACTGCGGCAAAGGCTTTAGTTCTGAACAACTGGGAGGTGGCAGATCTGGCTTCTGATATGTCTGTGTGAAGGTGACCAGGTCTGCATGTGAGAACTCTCGCTCTGCATGAATCTCTGACGAAGGGAGCCCTGTTGAATCATCAATAAGTTGTACTGGCTCACACTCTGTCATGGTTGTTGGCTCAGAAGGAATCATACACGGCAAATATTCATCAAAATCATCCCAATCAATGTCTGAGTCCGAGGGATCTGAAGAAGATGAACAAGATTGAAAATCATCAGCACCACTCGTCCCAACACTGTCAGCCTCAAGTGTATCCTCATCCAGGGGTGTGCTCTCCAGGCTCTCAACTGCCATAAGCTTTAAAGATGGTGAATCTGTAGGTAAAGCGAGGGTCTGTGCGACAGGATCTATCCAGGTAGATTCATCGTCCGTCATCACAAAATCACACTCCTGGTGGATGTCTAGCTCTCCCTCTGTCATCTGCGCGGCTTCGCTGGACTGCTCTGAGCATTCTAGTTCTCTGGCTCTTGTTTCTTCGATCATCTCTATTTGTATGGTTTCGCCATCTACACGAAAGCATACCTTCCCACTATCATGATTGGTCACCGCCTTGGCTGTGGCCAAGAATGGACGTCTGAGTATGATGGGGGCATCAGATACCGACTCAGGGATCTCCATGTCCAATACAACGAAGTCCACGGGGAATTTCAGGCCCTGAATGGTAACGACCACATCTTTCAACAACCCCTTCGGCCTCTTAGTCAACCTATCAGCAAACTGAAGGACTGTCCTGCTCCTAAGAAGAGGACCAAACTCGAATTGGTCGAGTAAGGCTGCCAGAAGAAGGTTAATTGAAGAGCCACTGTCTAACAGTGTACGATCAAACTGCTGCTCCTGAATCTCGCATCTGACATAGGGAGCTCCTGCATCTGGTCGCTTAGCTGGCAGTTTGTTCTGAATAGTGCAGCAAGTGGAATGAGTGAGCACACGGATCTGATCTCTGTGGTTTCTCCTCTTCCTGCGGACGGTAGTCTTCTCTTTCAAGTTCTTTTTGAAGAGGGGGATGTGCTCAAGTGCTTCCTGTAGAGTCAGCTGAATGTGGAATCTGTCTATCATCTGATTGCTGAACTCTACCTGCTGATCTTTTTTTGGATTTTCTCTTTTGTTCCCCTTCGCCCGACGGAGTGCTTCAGGGAAGGGGATGGTAGGGGCCTCCTCAGATGGAGGACTAGGAATAGGTCCCTGTGCCTATGAAGGAGTAGAATCCATACAATCATCATCATTCAACACATATGGATTCATAATTTAAACAGAAACCTTTCCTTTATTCATATTTTTGTGCTTTTTGTTGTTACCACAGTCCATAGATACAAAAGGTGGTAACACCACAGAAGAAAGCTCAACAAAAGTAGATATGGTGGCCTCAGCACCACCACCGGCACCTGTCTTCGCGGCGTCAGCACCGCGCTCTGGCTCTGCATCCAAAATGGTGGCATCAGCACCATCATCTGCATCTGGTATCACGACGGCCTCAGTACCGTCGTCTGGCTCTCCATCGTTGGCGGCATCAGCACCACCGTCTTCAACATCATCATTAGCGGCATCAGCACCGCTACTCTGCTCATCTGGCGCTCCTGATCCTGCATGTGGTTGTTGCTCAAAAGGGGCGCCGCCGGCTGGCATCCTACCGCTCCTAGTTGTCACAAAATCAGCATCATACAAAGAAGAAGATATGTCACTCAAATAACCACTAGGAGAGGTTTCCTCTTTAAACTCTACCTGCTCAGACTTTCTTTTCAAATTGTTCGGATTCAGTTCAATCTGAGCTAGTATGGCGGCCTTGCCTTTGATGATCTCTCTCATCTCCTACCGGAACTCATCCATTTCTTGCCGGAAGGATGCTCGCCCTGTTCGGAAAGCAAGCGGGCAAGATCGTCTAAAGCTGGGTTCTCAAAAGCGGGGTCCTGAGAACCATACGGATTTCCCTGCTGGAAATGAGGTTGTTGCTGCTGCTGCTGCTACTGGGGAGGATGGGGGTAAGACTGATGAGGCTGCTGACGCTGCCTCCACTGTTGTCCCTGATAGGCGGGACGAGGACCATGCTGGTATTGCTGTTGGGCATACTGGGGCTGATGCTGCTGCTGTGGCTGGCTGTTCTGCTGTCCTTCAGCAGGGGGCTGCTGCTGAGATGAGGAGCCACCGTTGCCCCAACGGAATCCGGGGTGATCGCGACGAATCTCGGGCTGAGGGTATCGGTCGTACCAAATCCCATTGACTTCCATCAATGGTTCCTGCTCAAAGGATGGTGGAGGAAGAACTGTCAGTGGCTGCTCCGACTGATAGACCACCATCCGAGTGTCCTGAGATGGCGGCTGCGCTGGGTAGTACTGTAGCAGCGGGACCGGCTCTGCCTGGATATGATTGACCTAGCGGTACGAGGTAGAGGGTTGGGACTATCTGCTACTGCTCGGATCAGCCCATGACTTGGAAGGCTGCTGGGAAGAAGTCTGTACCTCCTGGACACAAAGGATCTGCGTCTTCAGGTCACTCATGGTCTTGGAAATTTGGTCCATCTGGGCCATGCCTTGCATCTTCTTTTTCTCGAGGATCTCGAGACGGTCCAATTTCTCACTGATTATGCCCATGTCGGCTGCGGCTGATTCGGCTTGGGTTGCGGCTGCCGACGAAGTGTTAGGACCGACATCGATGCAGACGATCCTCTGAAATGATCCCGCTCCTTGCGGGGGCTTTTGCTGTGTGTAGACACGGGCCTGGGCCATGACGGTTGAATTCTCTGCCATGCCTTCATAGATGGACCAAACATCGTCCTCTCCCTTGGAAAAGTAGGACCCATCACAAGAGGCGTTCACAAGCCCCTGTAGCTCCGGTGTCAGCCCACAAAAGAAGCACTGAACTAGATTGGGCTTGGAGATATCGTGATGTGGACACCGGTCAATGAGCTCTCGGAATCGATCCCAGGCTTCATGAAACTGTTCATTAGGGATAATGACGAAGTTGCTGATCATCACTCTAGCTGTGTTCGTCCGGCCGAGAGGGTAGTACTTCTTCAAATACACGGTCCGGAGATCTGCCCAAGTGTCGATGAATCACCCCAAATGTTTGAGCCAGTATGCGGCTCTGTCATCCAAGGAGAAAGGGAAGGCGATCATCTTGATAGTGTCCTCGGTCATCAACCTGTCGTGAATGGTACTGCAGATCATTTCAAACTCTTGGAGGTGGAGGTGTGGCTCTTCGGTCGACAACCCATGGAATTTGGGCAGAAGCTGAATAGTGTGGGGTCGAAGCTCGAAATCTCCATGGATGGGAGGGAGTCGGATCCACCGATGTGTGAGGGACGCTGCTGGATTGTGCAATTCTCGCATGATGGTCTGCGGTGGCCTCTCCTGGTTGGGTTCTCCTCCCTGGTTCTCTACAACTGGAATGTCTCCTCCACCGCCACCGCCACCGCCCCCAGGTCGGTTCTCGTGCATTTGCACGATCTCTCTCATGAGGTCACCCATGAATACTCCCTGGTCCCGGATCCGTCTTTGCATGGTCTCCAGGTATGCTAGAAGTAAATTGTTGATGGCGGCTTGATCAATGAAGAATGGTAGGTGCTCATGATCATCTGGGTGCTCTCCTCTGTCAACCATGTCTGGGTTCTCTGAAAAAGCAAAAGAACCCATCTCATGTGCCGTCAAATGTTCTAAGCTCTGTGATGCACTAAATTTTGAAACTCTTGGACTGATGGAAGGAGAATGAGAAGGGTGGTCGAGGGGGAACAGGGTGGAAGTGAACTCAGGCTCGAAGAGAGGACTCTCCGAGGTCGTCCTAGATGAATGAGGAGGAGTGCTGGATAGCGGTGCCGACAAAGTCGGCCCAAGAGACCTCCGTCCCATTATCTTGATTATTTGAGAAGAGCAAGGTTGCAAAATGAGGAAGAAAGAGGGGAGAAGCAAAATTGCGCACAATGGTGTTGTGTTTTTGATCTTGATCTAAAATCGACTAGCAATCAAACACAAACAGGGTGAGCTCACCAACTCAACACATGGAGCCGTGAAGGTTCGGCTTTTATCTTGTCAATTTTAGCTTGAATTCATGAATTTATCTTATCACGAGTCCTTAGAGCGCTACGCCTAAAGGAGAGAGAGTACTGTCGGAAAAGTGTTCCTGTACTTGTCCTCCTCCTGTGTAACCTGTAGCTTGCGCTTTTTGAGGTCCTTGTACCCTTCATGGATACCTACTAAGCCAAAGAAGAAGAGGGAGGAAGCCGATAGGCGAAACCGATACTTCGGATCTCGCTCGCAACGGAATCACCCGTGAGCGTGCAAGATCCTACTCAGACGCAGACGGTGAGACAGACACACCCGTGAAGGCGTGGCCTATGCTCGGTACTTCGGACAAGGTCGATGCTCACACAATAGTGAGTCACCAATGGCGACCAAGCCCTACTCGCCTACGTACGATAGTAGCGCCAATACTTCGGAAATCCAAGTGATACACAAGGCAGCCACGAGCTGGGTTTTTGCTCTAATCCTTACGAAGCACTCAACTCACTTGGAAGAAGACCTTCCCATGCAACCTGAAGACAAGTGAGGGTGTTACTCTCCCCAATCAATGAGCCCAATTACCAATTTTATTTAGGTCAAAGTTTTCTTAGCAACCCCTTTTTTTTAATTTTTTTGGTGTTATCGCTTCTTTTGAGTAGATTCAAACAAGCGCCTAACGGTTTTTGTTTTTTCTTGATTCCTACTTTGTCCAAAAACAGAGGGAGAAAAGAGTCGGAAAAGCCAATGCAAGTCGGCACCAAGATGGAAATCTCACCTTTGTGCCTAAATGATGGATGCAAAGATAGAGGACTTACAGTGAATCCCAGCTCTCTCCATGCGGGATGTAAAGTAGAAATTTGTAAACCTAAGCTATATGCCTATATGCAAGCAGAAATCGTCCTAAGCAGGCAATTGCTACGTGAAGAACCACAAGTCAACCACCAACCTCCAATCCTAAAGTCCGGTCTAGGCTCACCCCTCCTCTCGACACATCGAGTTCAGGAGAAGCGCTTGGCGGGATGAGCTCGCGGCGCGGCGGATCGAAGACTAATGATTAACTGTTTAATTAAACTAAGTCCAAATACGATCTATAGGTGCATGCAAAGGTTATTAGTGTGTTTGGACCTAATCTAATCGATCAAGCAAAAGCCTAAAATCTAAGGGTCCAATCCATAAAAGAAATGAAAAATGAAAACAAAATCGGAAAATGACTGTCGTGAAACACGATAAAATCCGCGGTGAGCCCCCAGGTGAACAAACACCCGGAATTTAGGCCCGAAGTGTCTGAAAGTCCAAGTCCTGTATTATTACAAATTAATATGAATCTCTCTCTCACTAAAGAAAGCAAAAACTATCTAACTAATCTCTCTCTCACTCCTCCTGCTCTCTCCTACTGGCTTGGCTTAAGAAAAGCCGGCTCCGCTTCCCAAGGTTGCTCCGGATCCCCTAGGCGATCCGCCTTGCTTCGCGGTCCCTCTCCAGAAGACAAGAAAAAGAGTGGTCAGAAAGCTCAATAATATATATCAAAAATAGAAGAGAGATAAAATGAAGCAATGGTAGACAAACAAACACAATCAAAGAAAATGTGATCTACTCGTTGTTGCTCCCCGGCAACAACGCCATTTGATTTACACGAAATTCGAGGGTCATACGGTTTCACTAGTCGAAACCGCAATCGAAGTCTTGACCACTACAGAATCCCGTATTTAATCAACAATAACCCACACTCAATCAATCAAGCAATATCAAGCAGATGTGAAGTTAAAATTTATTTTTAACTCTACATAAATGATATATAGGTGCAAGTACGTAGAGAGTTTAAACATAGGGAGCAAGGCAGGGTAGATCAAACAGGTGTGTGTGTGTGTGTGTGTGTGAAAGTGATATGTTGTCTACACTATGCAATGCAAATATTTTCGTGGGTTTTTAATTTTAAATTTTTTTATTTAGTTTTTAATTTTGTATTTTAATTTTTTAAATTTTCTGATTTTTTTATTTTATATTTTATTTTTTTAATTTTCATTTTCAATATTGGAGCATATATGCAATATAAGAAAATGGGTAATACAGTATTTATAAAAATATGCAAAAATGCTCCAAAATTTAGAAATAAAATATTTTTGGTCTTTTTATGATTTTTTACTATTTTTGTGATTTTTGGGTATTTTTTAGAATCTTTTTGGTATTTTTTAAAGGCAAAATAAAGGAAAACATGGAATAAGCTATTGGCTGAAGGTAAAATTAGGAATGAAAAATATCAAACAGCCACAAAATTTTCCCAAACTATTTTTTGAAATAAATAGAATAAAATATAGAACCTATAGGAACTGAGTTTGCATTTTTTGGAGTTTTCTATGATTTTTTAGATTTTTTTGAAGTTTTTAGGTATTTTTTAAGTTTTAAGGTTTTGGTTTTGAATTTTTTAGTGATTTTTGGACTGATACTAAAATAAGATAAAATACACAATAGGTAAATTTTTTGGAATTTTTCTAAGTGTTTTAATATTTTTTGGTATTTTCTAAGCTAGACAATAGGTAAAATGCGTGTTTCTGATTTTTAATAAATATAGAAATACAACAAAATGCAAATGCAAAAATATGGAGTTAAAGTGCAAGTTAACAAGAGCTTAAGTTAAATTTTTAGGAATTTTTCGAATTAAAATGATGCCTTAAATAAATGGATCAAGCAAGTAAAAATATGTAGCCTAGCAGGGGTATAACTGCAATTATCACAACATCCAGGGGCATACATGCAATTTTCCAACAAAATATTATACTGAATATTTAATTTTATGGACCAAATACAAAATTTCAGACCCGCAGGGGTATCCTTGCAAAATGTCCACCAGGGCGCCGTGACTTGCACGCGCTTGGGAAGGACTCAATTGTAATATTAAAAACCTTGGGGGGCAAGTTGCAATTTTTCCAAAAAGTTTACACGCACTACAAAATTTGCTGGACCTAGACGAAATAAACAAACACAGAGGGGGGTCCGTGCAAAATACCCGTGCCTCAGGTGAACTGGTCACGTGAGGTGACGTGGCCAGGACCTATACACAATTATGAAAAGTGCAGGGGTCTTTTTATAAATATTACAAAACTAATATAGCTGTAGATGAATGTTTGCGTATTAAATACTAAATACAAAATGCCAGGGTGAGATTGCAAAATACCCACGGCGGGCGCTGATCGAACGGCTGAGAGCCGTCCACTTGACATGTGTCAGCTCTGGGTGCGTTGATACCCTTTCGCCCTTGGACGACCTGGATTAGATTGAGATTGAATGATCGAACGGCTGGGCTTCAGTAAGATCCGAGGGGCAGCTTGTAGCATCTGGGCCTTGGTTCTTGATCGGAAGAGGCGGGTGGTGAAAGAACAGGGAAGAAGGTCCGCTGTGGCGACCTTCCTCCGATGATAGCGCCTCTCTCCGACTGGCTTTTACACTCCAAAATGGCTCCAGCTGCTCCTGCGAGGTTCCTCTCTACACCTGGGGTCTCAAAACGCAACGAGGGACACCAGGGCTCCTCCGCGACGTCGGGGAAGGAGGAGGGGCCAGGTACCTCAGGCGAGGTCAAAATCGACCCCAGGTGCTCATCGCGCTCCAAATACCTGCAGGAAACGTTAAAGAGGTCGAGGGCAAAATGCCTCGACCTCCTATGGCTCTCAAGAAAGGGGTGAGCGGCGGTTTGGGTACTCGGCCGGAGCACGCTCCAGCGAGGGAATCGATTTGGCAAATCGATGGATGAATGGACGAGATAAGGGTACCTAAGAGATGCTAGGACTACAACTGATGAAACGAGAATGAAAAAGAGGAAGATAACAGCCTCAAGCCCAGGAAGGCGAGGGAGAGTGTGCCTCAACGGGAAGATCACCGGAGGTCAGGGGAACGCCCAGATCCTTGCCCAAACTCCTCCCTGATGACGGGGACTAGGTGCTGTCACCGCCAGCCGACCAAGAACATACAGAGGTGGAGGTTAGATCCAAAATGGGGGTTCAAATTTTGAAAATGAAGTTGGGCGTCCCTTTTATTGGGTTGATTGACGTGACTCAAAGATCAAGACGCATCACTCGCTACAGTGATCCAAGTCCAAGGTAAACCTTGGGCGTGGATCACCATAGACAGAGGAACAACTCTCAAAGAGAGTGCGACACGAGAAGGGTAATGATTTGACCTAGAAAAATGGGCAAAAAGACGACAAAATGCACCTCTGACAAACCTCATGGGGCGGGTTACAGATTTGAACGAGGTCAACTCTCAGGCCCTCCTGAAAAACCCTAAAAAAATGATTTATTAATTCATTTAAAAATAGAAAATGGTTGAATTAGATTATGATTATTAAATAAAAAAATTTGTTATTTTATGTAGTATTTTATTATGATTTTTAATTATTTTTATGGGATATATTTTTACAAGTTTACTTTTATACCCCTTTAGGTATAATATATATTTTATTCTTTTATTTTTATTTTGTGAATTTAATTTTATTATTTTTATTTAGTATTTTATAAAATTATAAAATACTTTTATACACTTAATTATAGTTTTTATTTTATTTTCTGATGTATTTTGTACATTTAAATAAAATATAACTATATATTATACAAGTATAAGTATAGGTAGTATACCTATGTATTTAATATAAGTACTTTTGTTTTTGTATTTATTTTGGTTTTTATTCTGGTTTTAATGCACAAATGAATTATAAATATTAATTACAAAATTATAAAAATATGAAAATACAATAATAAATAAATAATAAATTGAATATTTTAATCTGTACAAGTATAAAATGAGGGTCCAAAAGTCAACTTTCAAACTGTAGCTCCGCCAAATGCGAAACTACCGTCATTAAATACCTTATTTTATTCTATATACAATTAGAGGTGAGTTTGATGCATTTGGAGTTTTCATTTGTGAGATACAGGTCTGGGAAGTTGGGATTCTGGATTTTTATTCAGACCATAACTTTTTATCTGTACATGATTTTTTTTGTGAAATAAATTTTGTATTTTTCTTTATTTAATTATCTATCAACTTTCATGCACAAAGTTTCTTTATTTGAAGTATAAAAAGTGGAACCAAAAATAGGTCCCAAAATAAATAAAAAGAATAGGTATTTAGAACTGTATTTTTACCCTTATCTTCCCCTACTTTATTCCTTGTCGACCTATTCATCAAGATGCCTAGGTCTCGGGGTTTTGGGTCGTAAAATATTTACATTATTTTATTCTTTTTTCTTTTCTTTTATTTATTCTATAATTTTGGTTTTAAGTACAACATTTTATACACTAATTACATGTACATACATGCATGCTAATATGCTCTATTTAATGCTATTTACAGGCATTTTCCATGGTTTTTGAGGCCAAAATGATAGAATAAAGATGGTGAAATGTGGATTCATCAGTGCATCAGGTGCAAGTCTCTGATCGACTATGGGTGCGGTGATCGACGCTTCGCTTTCGTCAACAAGACGGAAATGAATCTCTCCTGATCCATAGTCAATAACGTCCCTCGCAGAGGCGAGGAATGGTCGTCCCAGAATGATTGGAGATGACTCCCCTATGGAGGTCTCCATGGGCAACATGACAAAGTCAACATGATAGAGCGTGCCCTGAATAGAAATGACGGTGTTTTTAAGGATACCCTTTGGCCTCTTGATAGATCCATCAGCAAACTGTACGATCATCCTGGTTTTCTTTAGAGGCCCTAAGTAAAGAGATTGTACCAGCGAGAAGGGTAATATGCTAATAGATGCACCGCCGTCCAGGAGAGTGTGATCACAAGTGGTGTCAGAGATGGTGCAAGTGATGAATGTGGTAGTTGTGTTCTTCTTTCTAGGAATGGGACGGTGTGTGATAGCGTGGGCAGTGGCCATGGTCAAAATATGACGCTCAGATCTGCTCCTCCGCTTTCTCTTCTTGGGAAGAGGGGCAGATAAATCAGTCATGGCCTGCTGAAGTGGGGCACGGATGATCTCATGAATGGTGGCCACCACTTCAGGTTCAATCAATATTTTTTTGAATTTTGGACTTCCCCCATACAAGGAAGGAAGTCGAATCAGCATATACACGAGGCATGCCAAGAGCAGTCTGTACAGTGGCATCCTCGGGGTCAAAGGTGGGACTAGGTGTGAATGGATGTGTGGTCAAGGGTTCTGGCAAGTGGACTCTCTCCTCACAACATGAATCAACCAAGTGGCTCCCGAACTCTTTTTGGATTTTTAATTTTTTCTCATTTTTTTGTATTTTGGGCGATTGCAAGCTCCCATGATCACCCACAAGTAAATCTGTATCCCCGACGAAAGGAGCATTAAGCTGATTTTTCCTCAAGTTAGCAAGATGATCATTCATCAAATCAATGTGTACCATCATCCGGTTCAAGATATCACTCGTAGAGATAGAGGGAGGTGATGAATCTACATTTCATCATCTTTATTCTATCATTTTGGCCTTAAAAACTCTAGTAAATACATGTAAATACCCTTAATTACTGCATTTTAGCATTCATGCATGTGTGTGTAAATAGTGTATAAAATATGGTTTTTAAAGCCAAGATTATAGAATAAAGAAAAGAAAAAGAATAAAATATTGTAAATATTTTATGACCCGAAACCCCGAGACCTAGGCATCTCGATGACTAGGTCGACAAGGAATAAAGTAGGGGGAGATAAGGGCCAGAATCTAATAAAATTCCTTTATTTAAATCATTTTTTATTCATTTTGTGACCTATTTTTAGTTCCACTTTTTATACTTCAATTAAAGAAACTTTACACATGAAAGTTGTAGATAATCAAATAAAGAAAAATACAAAAATGATTTCACCCAAAAATAATATACAGATAAAAAGTTATGATCTGAATAAGATTCCAAAATCCCAACTTCCCAGACTTGTATCTCTCAAATAAAAACTCAAAATCTATCAAACTCACCTTTAATTGCATATAATTTTTAATAATCTATTTAATGAAGGTAGTTTCATATTTTTCGGAGTTACGATTTGAAAGTTGAGTTTGGGCCCCCTGTTGTACAATAGTTTACGCCTTTTTCTTTCTTTTGTATAGATTCCTTTTTTAACTCTTTTTTTTCTTTTGATTTCTATTTTATTTTGTTAGTTGTATATTCTAATTTCTATTAAAAATATAAAATCAATTAAAAAATATAAAATAAAAAAGATACAAAAATAGTTTTTCTCTATACAAGTCAATTTGGCTTGTATTCTATCTTTATCACTTTTTCTTATTATCTTACAAAATTTAAAATCAACAAAAATATTTCAAGTTTTTACATTATTAACAAGAAAAAACAAGACTAAAAATCATAAAAATCTAAAATGGGTATTTTATACCTTCAAAAAAACATGTTTTTAATTTACATCTTTTAAAAAAAAGCTTTCTTCTGCAATATTCTAGATGACATTATTTTGAGATAGTTTATTGATTTGAGTTTATTTTGAGGTATCTTGTTATTCAAATATGTTTTCATTGGGAAAGACCTCTCTTTTTTTTATTAGTACACATGAGCATAAAGACAATCACTAGTGTCCAAAAAATTTGAAATAGTCCACTCCCATTGGCGGAGGCCTCCCCCAATAGCCATCATCTCTTCCATTCCTCCACCAAATAAAAGAACTTCATCTCCCATTTTTGAATTCATCCACCATTAGAGTCTTCATTCTAGTTCCTCTACCTCCATTGTGACAGAGTGAAGGTTGGAGACGAAGCCACGACGAAGGGAGGATTCTTTGACGTGATCCCTTGGTGTTCTTGCTCCATTGTATCACAAGCTCTTAGCTTGTCAAGCCTCTTCTCCGACGGAATCGAGGCCATGACCGGTCATTCTCATCAGAGAATCGATCACCATAGGCGACTACCTTCACATGCTACATTTTTCTTCTTGTAGGTAACTTTTAGATTTAGTTTTTCATCTTGTTGTAGTGTAACAACCCATTATCTTCAACTTTTCTCCATCCTCATTCGTCGCAGCTAACCACCTCATCGCTGCCTTCATCCACTTCTTCGTACTCCCTTCACGCAACCTCAACCAACTCTGACCACGCACGGTGGCCGGAGACCATATCCTTCTACCATTTTCGTAGGAGAACCCATACACCCCATATATTTTTTGTGTGCATAACGCAAGCCGAGCCCACGCTCGAGCTTTCATTTCTACTCGCAGGTATCCGTCCGAACGTCCTACAGCCGCACCACCATCTCTCACGCAGAGCTCCACACCGTGGCACTTCGCCGGCCCTCGGATTGACGTTTTTGTTGCTGTTTTTCAAAGGAAGAAGAAGAAGGGAGGGGGTGGATAGCAGCCACCGTTGGATCTATCCCCCTCCTTTTAATCTTAACAATCCAGCCAAGGGGTAGAAGTTTTATACATAAGCCCTCACCATTTTGAAATTTCACGCACATACCCTTACTGACCAAGAGGAGCTTGATGCCACGTGGATAAGTGGCAAGTTTTGCGGCTATACCCCTGCATTTTTGATATATTTCAAGAAGTTTTCGAGTATCTTTTGAATTGCAGTTTCGTTCTTATGTTTTCATCTGTACCCCTGCACTCAAATGCTCATAACTCGTTCATCTGAACTTCGTTTTATGTGAGATTTTTTTTGTTAGAAAGCTACTTTAAGGTTCTACATTATATCCAAATTTCAGAATTTTTTGATGTACGAACTATTTAGGGCGAATTTATGAAGTCAGAGTACTGATTGGGTTTGTTTTGTTGATAATGCTTGAATTACTTAATATCACTTGCTCATTTTTGGATATGTTGTAGTAATTAGCAGGGCTGAATTTGGGTTCAATTTCAACAAAAAAAATTGCGATTTGTGTCCTATAAAATTTCTACAATATTTCTAGTGATTGATTTATTTCTGGAGCATCTTTCATCTATTTGAAAATCTAAAAATATATCCATGTGCCACTGACTTTGTTCTATAATCAAAGATTTTTGTTGTTTTTTTATCTTTTTATTTGAGTAGTCAAAAAAATCAAAAACATCATTTCTACCTTCCTGCAGTCTTTTATTTTTAATATATTCATTACCTTTTGAAAAAATTCAAAAAATTATATTCTGTTTATTTCTATATGTTTTAACTTCAGACCAAAAATCATTAAAAATTTCAAAAGAAAACCCCTAAAAATTAGAAAAAACCTAAAAAATTCATAAAAATCTAAAAATTCAAAGGAAAATCCTAAAAATATAAACTTAGGTTCTGTAGTTTCTTTATTTAATTGACTTTATTTTAAAATTAATTTGGGAAGATTTAATTACTGTTTACTATTTTTCATTCCCATTTTAAGTTCGGCCAGAACCTTTACTCACTGTTTTCTTATATTTCAATATTTAAAAATATCAAAAACATTTAGAAAAATCCCCAAAAATCACAAAATATCTTAAAAATATAAAAAGATCAAAAATATCTTATTCCCTGATTTTTGAGCATTTTTACCTATATATATATCTCCTCTCTCTTGTATACATATTTTCTTTATATAAGCTATATATTCTATTATTATAAAAGAAAATATAAAAATATAAAATATAAAAAGAAAATACAAAATCAGTAAAAAGAAAACCAAAATACAAAAATATAAACTCAAAAATAAAATATAAAAATATAAAAATTAAAAACCTACAAAAGAAATTTGCATAGTTGTAGACATTTAATCACATCACAATTTTTGTGCATTATTGCTTCATCTATCTTGTTTGCTCCCTGCGTTCGAACTCTCTACATACTTTCACCTATACATCTTTTATGTAGAGTTAAAAATAAATTTGACTCCACATTTGCTTGTCATTGTTTGATATTTGATTGTGGGTTCATTGTTGATTAAATCCAGATTTTGAGTGGTCAACACTTCGACTGTGTTCCTGCCTTGTGTGGAATACAAGACCGCTTAATTTTTGGGTTTACCAAATTTATCAAATGGCACCGTTTATCAAATGAAATACAAGACCGCTTAATTTTTGGGATTTTGTGGAATACAAGACCGGGGAGCAACAACGCGTAGATCATTTTTGCCTTGTGTTGTGATTATTTGTCTACTTTTGCGGCTTTTATCTCTGCTTTTTGTAGTTTCCTTATTTTTGATATTTCTTGTTTGAATTGTCTAACCCCTCTCTTGTTTGACTTCTTGCGCGGAACACAGATCGAGGGATGAGCTCTCTTCTAGGAGCACCTGCGCACCCACGTAAGGCGACTTGACTTAGCACGAAGGCGGGCTAGGAGAGGATTTTGAAGACAGTTCTAGTGTATTTATTTATTGCATTTATTAGTGTAATTTAAGTGAGAGAGCGGCCTATATTTGTAATAATATAGGTACCCTCGGACACTTGGACATTCGAGCCTAATTTCCAAGTGATTGTTCACTTGGAGGCTCGCCGCGGTTTTTGTCGGCTTTCTTCGCATTCTTTTTATTTTGTTTTGTTTTTCGATTTTATTTATTTTGTGTGATTGAGCCCCTAGCTTTAAGAATTGCTTGCGATAGATTAAGGCCAAACACCTAATACCTTTGCATGTGCCTATAGTATCATTTGGACTTAGTCAAATCATTAAACAGTTGATTCACTATCTTTGAGCCGTCGCGCCGCGAGCTCACCCTGCCAAGCGCTTCTCCTGAACTCGATTTGTCGAGAGGAGGAGGGGTGAGCCTAGACCGGACTCTAGGATTGAGGATTTGTGGTCAACTTGTGATTCTTCACGATAATAGCAATTTCTGAAACTTAGGGCGATTTCATCGGATTACATTTGCATATAGATAGGTTTCAATTCTGCTGAGCATCTTTGCATGAAGAGTGTTGGAGGCAAGGTGAGCATTCCTCTTTAGCATTCATCATTGATTTACCGCTTGCATTGCTTTTCTGACTCTCCCTCTGATTTTGCCAACCTAGGTGCTTAAAGGAATTGACTCCTCGTTAGGCGCGTGCATTTCTCACTAAAAATCCAAAAAAAGTGATAATCAATAAAATTGGGACTGCTAATATTACTTGGCCCTAAAATCCACCAAAAAGAAAATCTTGTATTGGGGCGAGTAATTCCCTCATTGTCTTCGTTTTACTTGCTCGCGCACACACTAAGGTTAGTGCCCAAATCCCATTTTCAGCCCCTAAGTGTTTGTGCAATTTTGGACTTCTCACCTAACTCTAAAACAAACAAGATAAAAAGACTGACTTTTCGGTCTCTACCGAGTTGAGTAGGTGAATTGAGGGTTTGTATTCTTTTCATGTTTGTCTGTGCTTGTTTTGTGTGTGTCCTATATCATCCTTGCGCATTTGCGCCTTCTTCTTCACTCTCTTGACTTGACCGACGTGCTCCCCCGAATCATTTCCTTTTTGTTTTCGAGATGGACCCCTGGAGTGCATTTTATCCGAACTTTGCGGATCCCTCGCTCGCCCCAGCCGATCCACCTCCCTTTTATCAGGAGGATCCTCCTCTTACTTTTTCTGATTTTTGTACATATCTGCCTCAGCCGCAGTATCAGACTTCGGACTTCTACCCACCTCCACCCCCACCTGTATACCATCCACCTCCACCTTCACATCCACCCGAGTCTGACCTGTTGGAGTCACTTCCCGCGACTTCCATGAGTGTTGTCATGAACCTAATGCTAGAGCACATCAATTTGATGAAGGAGAATCTTGCCACTTTGAGAGAATATTGGAATAGTGCTCCTTTCGTCAGGGATACAGCTTCACTTGTGGGTGATCATGGGAGCTTACAATCGCCAAAAATACAAAAAAATGAGAAAAATGTAAAAAAAACCCAAAAAGAGTTCGGGAGCCCGTGGGTTGATTCATACCGTGAGGAGAGAGTCCACTTGCCAGAACCCTTGACCACACATCCTTTCACACACTGTCCCACCTTTGACCCCGAGGATGCCGTTGTACAGACTGCTCTTGGCATGCCTCGTGTATATGCTGATTCCGACTTCCTTCCTTGTATGGAGGAAGTCCAAAAATTCAAAAAAAATTTAAGTGAACCCGAAGTGGTGGCCACTATTCACAAGATCATCCGTGCCCCATTTCAGCAGGCCATGACCCAATTATCTACTCCTCTTCCCAAGAAACGAAAGCGGAGGAGCAGATCTGAGCATCATATTTTAACCATGGCCACTGCCCACGCCATCACACACCGTCCCATTTCTAGAAAGAAGAACACAGCTACACCTTTCATCACTTGCTCCATCTCTGACTACACTTGTGATCGCACTCTCCTGGACGGCGGTGCATCTATTAGCATATTACCCTTCTTGCTGGTACAGTCTCTTCATCTAGGGCCTCTCAAGAAAATCAGGATGATCGTACAGTTTGCTGATAGATCCATCAAGAGGCCGAAGGGTATCCTTGAAAACGCCGTCATTTCTATTCAGGGCACGAGCCACCATGTTGATTTTGTCGTGTTGCCCATGGAGAGCTCCACAAGGGAGACATCTCCAATCATCCTGGGATGACCATTCCTCGCCTCTGCGAGGGTCGTTATTGACTATGAATCAGGAGAGATTCGCTTCTGTCCTGTTGACGAGAGCGAAGTGTCGATCACCGCACCCACAGCTGATCAGAGACATGCACGTGATACACCTTCACCGATTCTAGCTGACTCCGAGGCCTGTGACCGATCTGATGGTATTAGAGATGTTTGCTTAGCGACCCCTGATGAGACCCGACGAATCCCCCGAAAGGGGAGGAAATCAGAAAGCATAGACCTCACTGTTCCTCCTTCTGGTGTTTAGCGATGTGTTGATGAAATCGAAAGCATTTACGTGATTGATCCCATTGAGCGGCGGGCAGATACCAAGACTAGACAGGACAGACCTGGTTTGACTACTTCCACTGATAAGTCTGTTCCTGGTCACTCAAAAGTAATGATGATTGAGGTCGGTTATGATGCGAATGTTAAAAATGTTTGGCCTCGTGATGAAAAAGGTGATTCAGGTGAGATTTTTGAGGACGAACAGAGCTCGTATGCTTCCACTGATGATTTCGTTCCTTTCGATTTTGACCTGGACGATCCCTCGCAGGATGACTCTGATTACACTTCTTTCGATGAGGATGAGTTTGTCCCATTCCACTTTGCTATCAGCGAGACTTCCAAGGCCGGACCTAGCCAAACTTCTTCCACTCACCAGTATGTGCCTTCACACCATAGGACCACCATGGGAGAACCTAGCCATACTGCTTCCATTGATCAGTTCGTCCCTTTTCGATTTGATTCCACTGAGGGCCTTCACCATGTCGACCCTGATCAGCTTCCACCCACCGTGAATCCCGATGTCGACATACACCACACAAAATCTATCCCTCAGCGGTCTCGCAAGAAGGTTAGCTTTCGGCCTTCTTGATCATATGTACATCCACCTCTGTTGTACATTCTCCTTTGTTCATCTCTGTCTCTCCCGTGTTGCTCGTCCACCCATTCTCGTGTTTGCCTTGCTTAGGACGTACTTTGTCCTACGTATAGGAGGGGTGGACGACCTGAGTGCTCTTTCGTCATTCTGTTTCATCACTCCTGTTGTTGCCTATACTTAGGGCTTCCTTTACCCTAAGTATAGGGGGAGTGACGTGTACATCCTCATGATTTTTTCTTTTCTTCCTTTCTTATTTTCTTCTTTTCCTTTTCTATTTTCTGTATCTATCAAAAAGGTGCCGCCCTTGTAGACAGTTTTCCATATTAGGACGTACTTTGTCCTAAGTATAGGGGGTGTGCACCCCAAGTTTCTATTCTTTGCGATCCTCTCCATTGTCTCCTCTTCTTGTCTATACTTAGGGATATCTTACCCTAAGTATAGGGGAGACAATCTGAGTACGATCTGTTCATTCCCACCCTTGACCCTTCCTGCGTTGTGTACAGTCTTCTATACTTAGGATTATTTGATCCTAAGTATAGGGGGGACGGTCAACTTCTCATTCGTTTGTTCATTCGTTCCTTTATTTATTTATTCTTTAGACTTGCCTATACTTAGTACGAGTTATGTCTTCTCTTTTCTCTCCGATCTATGAGGACATAGCTCAATCTAAATATAGGGGGGGCGTATATAGTACGTATATACTTTAGCCATAACTTGTACTTTCGTATTTGCTTAAATAATCTGGCTAATTATTCTTTAAAATTCATTAAAAACCGTAATAAAAAGATGTTATCATTCCTCAAATTCTTTTTGTATTTACTGGTTAATAAATCAGGTGAAAATGTTTCTTGCAAAATGTTTGAAAAATAGTTTGAAAATCTTTGTGAACATTTATTGAAAACTATTTTGAAAATATTTTGTTACATGTTTTCAACCTTTGTAAAAATGTGTGATTTGTAAAAAATTGTTTTCTTTGTGTGAAATAAAATGTTTGAAAAATGATTTGCAAATGGTTTAAAAAATGGTTGCAAAAATATTTGAAAAAATCTATATCTATTTTTTTGAAAACCTTTGCAAAATGATTTTCAAATATGTGTACATATTTTTAAAAATATTTGTAAAAACTATTTTGGACTATAGTTTTCAAAAAATTGTGTGAAAAGCTTGTGTAAAATAAGTTTGAGGAATATTTACATCACACCAAAATCCACTATATATATGTATGTATAAAATTGATCACTTACCCTTGTAAATTCTTAAAATCCACTTCTTGTATATATATGAAGCACTCCCGTGTAAATATTTTAACCCAGCTTTCAGCCAAAATCTTTTTGTTTTCAAAAATCCCAAAAACATTTGCAAAATTAAAATCCAAAAACATTTGAAAAATCTTTTTGAAAAATCTAAAAATGCATGTGCATCATCTTTTCAAAAATCCATAAAAAGTTCCAAATCTTTGAAAATTGCCTCACAAAAATATTTTCTGCATAGCATTTGCATGGCATTTGCATTTTTCGGATTGAGTTTGATAGTTAAACAAGTCTAAGTTAAATCCGGAGATTGGAGCTTGATTGGACCTTAAAAATCTACCTAATAACAGGAACCTTATAGGAACTGGGTTTGAGGTACTTTAGGTCTAGTTGACTTAATTCTTTGAGGATCACGGGACTTGGTTCAATGGATTCTTGATTGCCTAAGTAGAGTATTTCGGAGCACACGCACGACTCTTGTTGATAATGACCTAACTTGGACACCTGCACCTTTCACATGGCTCAACTCAGTTGGAGTGGTGAGGGGATTGGATTTTCCGGTATGAGACGCACACAAGTGGAAACATTGTCCTCCTCTAGGGAGGGAAGTGCACCCCAACCCATCCAGTAATGAGGAAGTCTAAAGACAGGAGGTTGTGGGTTGCGATAAAGCTTCAAAAGAGGGATAGTCTACTGGCTCAAGAGGAACAACTCCTTATGTAAATGCTGCTGTGAATAGTATTTTGAAAAAAAAATGGTCAGGCATGTACAAAAATAAAAAGCCTGCAAAGTATGTATAAATGTGTAAAGCCAATAAGCAAGCTTGAGCTTCAAAGTCAAATCATGTGAGCCTGCAGCTGGATGACATGACTACACTGGTCTTGCATCCTAGGATAGGTAGCTACACTGTCTACCTCCATTCTTCTCTTCACCCCTCTCCTCTTGAGCTGGTTGCCACTTGAACTTAGAAGGGAATACCCTGCTCCTTAAGGAATGAGTTATTGGATTGGGGAATCATTGGGTTGTCATATTGAAGAAGTCAGTCTCTTTGTCATTTCAGTTGGGGAGAGCCACCATCACTTACACTGTACGAGTCAGAATCATAGTCATAAGGGTTTGCATATGAGTTGAAGTATTCTGACCTGGCTATTGAGGAGACTTGAGCGGAGTTTTGGGATTCTCGAAGGCTGTTGGATTTCAAATCTGGTTCAGATTAAGGTTCCACCCGCACTAAAATTCCAAAGGACCGACTTAAGCTCTAAACTTTGATTTTGTGAAGACAAGTTTGATAGTTAAACTTAATCCAATTTTCTTCTTTTTCTTTTCTTTGATTTTCTTTTCTGCACTTATTGCATAAGTGTTTGCTAGGGACTAGCAAAGGCAAAGTGTAGGGGGATGATGAATCTACATTTCATCATCTTTATTCTATCATTTTGGCTTTAAAAACTCTAGTAAATACATGTAAATACCCTTAATTACTGCATTTTAGCATTCATGCATGTGTATGTAAATAGTGTATAAAATATGATTTTTAAAGCCAAGATTATAGAATAAAGAAAAGAAAAGAAAAAGAATAAAATATTGTAAATATTTTATGACCCGAAACCCCGAGAGGAGGTGACTCCAACAGATTAGACTCGGGTGGATGTGAAGGTGGAGGTGGATAATATACATGTGGAGGTGGAGGTGGGTAGAAGTCCGAGGTCTGATACTGCGGCTGAGGCGGGTATGTACAAAAATCAGAAAAAGTAGGAGGAGGATCCTCCTGGTAGAAGGGAGGTGAACCGGCTGGTGTGAATGAGGGATCCGCAAAGTCCAGATAAAAAGTGCTCCAGTGGTCCATCTCGAAATCAAAAGGAAATGATTCGGGAGAGCACGGCGGTCAAGTCAAGAGAGTGAAAGAAAAGGCACAAATGCGCAGAGGCGATCTAGGACACACACAAAACAGTCACAAACAAAAATGAAAATAATACAAACCCTCAATTCACCTACTCAACTCGGTAGAGACCGAAAAATGCGATCTTTTTATCTTGTATGTTTTAGAGTTAGGTGAGAAGTCAAAAGTTGCACAAACACTTAGGGGGCTGAAAATGGGATTTGGGCACTAACCTTAGTGTGTGCGCGAGCAATGTAAAACGAAAATAATGAGGGGATTACTCGCCCCAAGAGAAAATTTTCTTTTTGGTTGTTTTTAGGGTCAAGTAATGTTAGCAGTCCCAATTTTATTGATTATCACTTTTTTGGATTTTTAATAAGAAATGCACGATCCTATCGGGGATTCAATTCCTTTAAGCACCTAGGTTGGCAAAATCAGAGGGAGAGTCGGAAAAGCAATGCAAGCGGCAATTAGATGTATGCTAAAGAGAAATGCTCACCTTGCCTCCAGCACTCTACATGCAAAGATGCTCAGCAGAATTGAAACCTATCTATATGCAAATGCCAAGCCGATGAAATCGCCCTAAGTTTCAGAAATTGCTATTATCGTGAAGAACCACAAGTCGGTCACCGATCCTCAATCCAAGAGTCCGGTCTAGGCTCACCCCTCCTCCTCTCGATAAATCGAGTTCAGGAGCAGCGCTTGGCAGGGTGGGCTCACGGCGCGACGGCTCGAAGATGGTGAAGCGACTGTTTAAAATTTTGACTAAGTCCAAACGCGGCTATAGGCACATGCAAGATATTAAGTGTTTGGCCTTAGTCTATCGCAAGCAACTCCTAAAACTAGGGGCTCATCCACAAAATAAATAAAATCAAAACCGAGGAAACAAAATAAAAAGAAGCGAAGAAAACTGGCAAAATTGTGGTGAGCCCCCAAGTGAACAATCACTTTGAAATTAGGCTCAAGCGTCTAGAGTCCAGTGTACCTATATTATTACAAATTCAGGGTCTCTCTCTCACAAAAATTACAGAGATAAAAGCTACACAAAAATGCTCAAAAGGTATGACTGTCTTCTCAAGTCCTCCCTGCCTTCTTTGATGCTAGGTCAGAAGTCTTCTGCCGCCTTCACGTGGGTGCACCGGTGCTTAGGGTGGAGCGCCTCCCTCGATCCGCGGTTCCTCGCACAAGTCCAACAAGGGAGAGGGATTAGACAAGTCAAACAATAATATCAAATAAATGAGCAAATAAAGAAGTCAAAGATATAGACAAGTATCACAATCACAAACAAAAATGATCTACGTGCTGTTGCTCCCGGCAATGAAGCCATTTGATTTAGCGAGATTCGGTGGTCTTAAGTTCCACACAAGGCGGGAACTCAGTCGATGCGTCGACCACGCAGAAATCCCAACTAAAGTCAACAATGATCCCACAAAATATAAGTCAAGCAATGAAGCATAAAAGTGGAGTCAAATTTATTATTAACTCTACAAACAGGTGTATAGGTGTAAGTATGTAGAGGTTGAACGCAGGGAGCAAGGCAGGATAGATCAGCAAATGCAAAAATGTGATGTGATGTGTGATTAAGTGTCTACAAAAATGCAAATGTTTTGTGGGGTTTTTTTAATTTTTAATTTTTAATTTTTTATTTAATTTTTAATTTTGTATTTTTGTATTTTGATTTTTAATTTTCTGATTTTATATTTTCTTTTTATAATTTATATTTTTTTAATATTGGAATATATATACTATATAAGAAAAGAGGATAATAGGGTATTTATAAAAATAGGGGAAAATCCTCAAAAATAAGGAAATAAAATATTTTTGAAATTTTTATAATTTTTTATTGTTTTTGTGATTTTGGGGATTTTCTAAATATTTTTGGTATTTTTTTAAAAGCCAAAATAAAAGAAAACAGTGAATTAAATATTGCTCGAGATTAAAATGGGAATGAAAAATACCAAACAGTAACAAAATTTTCCCAAATTAATTTTTAAAATAAAGATAATAAAATAGGGAACCTATAGGACCTGAGTTATATTTTTAGGATTTTTCTTTAATTTTTTAGATTTTTTGAAGTTTTAGGGTGTTTTCTAATTTTTAAGGTTTTTACTATGAAATTATTAGTGCTTTTTGGACTGACACTAGAATACACTAAAATAGACCTTAGGTAATTTTTTGGAATTTTTCAAAGAGTTTTAATATTTTTTTGTATTTTCTAATGCAAACAGTAGCTAAAATGCATGTTTTTGATTTTTAATAAATATAAAAATGCAACGAAAATGAAATACAAAAATATGGCATGAAAGTATGATGTAACAGGAGCCTATGACATTTTTATGGGAATTTTTTGAGTTAAAATGATGCACTAAATAAATACAAACATCCAATAAAAATCACACAACTAGCAGGGGCACAAATGCAAATATCCAGAAGTACAGGGGCCAAAGTGCAATTTTCACAAAATTTTACAACTAATAAACAAAGTTCCTGGACCAATTACAAATACCCGAACCCGGGAGGGTATACCTGCAAAATACCCATCACACGCCTGGGAAGGACCTAGATGTAATATCAAAAATACCTGAGGGCTGAGATGCAATTTTTCCAAAACTTTTACACGTAATACAAAAATTCCAAGACTAAAGCTAAATATCCAAACTGACAGGGGGTCCTATGCAAAATGCCCTTCACCTCACGTGTACTGGTCACGTGAGGTGAAGTGGCCAGGACCTAATTGCAAATAGTAAAAGTTCGGGGGTCTGGTTATAAATATTATAAAACTTTTTAAACTACCTATGAAAGTTTATAGACTAACTATTAAATACAAAAATGTGCGGGTAAAGTTTGCAAAATACCCCTCACGTGCGATCCGACGGCGAGCACATCTTCACTAATACACGTGGCAGAGATCCAACGGCCCGTACCCCTTCGCGTTGTGCGGCTGAGATTAGATCCTCCTCGGGCGATCGAACGGTTGGAAGCGGAGGAAATCAAATGGTGGCTGTGACATCTGGAGCGGTGGCTCGATCCGAAGGCTGGGAGACGCAGAGGAAGAACGAGGAAGAACGCCGGCGAGGCGAACTTCCCCGCGCCTGATCTCCGTGCTCCAGCGATCTGAAGGGCTCAAAATGGACCGGGCACTCATGCAGTCGTCCTCTAGGTGCTGCCGGGCCCAAAAACCGTCGGCGGTGGCCAAGGTACGCTGGAGATGCTGGCGGAGCTCGAGCGTCTCCGGCGAAGGTCAAAACGGCCTCCAAGTGGTCTTCAACGCTCGTTGACCTGCAAGAAATCGTGAGAGGGTCCAGGGCAAAGTGCCTGGACCCTGCGGAGCGGAGGTGACGGTGCGATACGACGAAGAGGGAGCTCGGCCGGAGGAGCACTCTGGCGAGGGGGATGATTTGGGTGATTTACTCGATGAAAATGAAAGATCTTTGAGGGCTTTTGATCCTAAGGGTATGACAAAGAAAATGCAAGAGAAATAAAGAGGGATAGGGGCTGCCTCAACGGTGTATCACCGGAGGGAAGGTACCTCGACCGCCGGTGAAGGGGGAGGTATTGGAGCCGCCTCAGGTGCTGCACGACCGGCCTGATGAGCTCAAGAGGATGTTGTCACCTTCCTCGAGCAGATGGGCACAAGCACGGGAGCTAACCTATGGAATGAGGGGTTCAAAAATTCAAAGGAAAATCGGGGGAGGCATATAAGGTGTTTGACTCTGTGGCTCTGCTGCTCCAAAGACCAAGGTGCAATGGGCGTCGTGTTGATCCAATGCCCGAAAAAATCCTTGGGTGTGATTCATGGATAGACGAGCAACAAAAGTCGTCAAGGGCTTAGCATGATTTGGTGAAGGAGGCACCCTAGAAAAATCGTCAAAAACGAGGTCAAACCAACGTCTGACATAGGCACATGGGTGGAGGACGACCAGTTGATCGGGGTCAACTGGGACCGTCACCTGGTTGGTCCACGTGGACCAACCAGGAAAAATCCCTGGAAATTATTTTGTAAAATTAATTAAAAATAGTTATTGATTTCATTATTTTTAGGTTAATAAATAAAAAGTGTTTATAATTTTATAAATTATTTTATGGTATTTTTTATTTATTTTTATGAGGTATATTTTTACAAGTTCACTTTTATACCCTTTATAGGTATATTACCTATATATTTTATTAATTTATTTTTATTTTGTGAATTTAATTTTATTTATTTTGTTTATGATTTTATAAATTTATAGGATTTTTTTATACACTTAGAAGTATTTTTATTTTATTTTTCCGATATGTTTTATACACTTAATAAAATAAAAGTATTAATACTATAGGTATGTATATAGGTATTATACATGTCTATATAATATATATAAGTATTTTATTTTGTGTTTCTTTTGCATTTTTATTCTGACTTTAATATCCAAATATATTATAAGGAATATTTACAACATTATAAAAATATAAAATTGTAAAAGTAATGAATAAATAAGAAAATGAATATTTTAATCTGTACAAGTATACAATAGGGTTCCAAAACTCAACTTTCAAACCGTAGCTCCGCCAAATGCGAAACCACTGCCATTAAATAGCTTATTTTTAACTATATACAATTAAAGGTTAGTTTAATGCATTTGGAGTTTTCATTTGTGAGATACGGGTCTGGGAAGTTGGTATTCTGGATTTTTATTCAGATCATAACTTTTTATCTCTACATTATTTTTGAGTGAAATCAATTTTGTATTTTTCTTTATTTAATTATCTACAACTTTCATGCACAAAGTTCCTTTATTTGAGGTATAAAAAGTGGAACCAAAAATAGGTCCCAAAATGAATAAAGAATGAACAACAACAAAGGGGATTTTATTGTACTCTGGCCCTTATCTCCCCCTACTTCATTCCTTGTCGACCTATTCATCAAGATGCCTAGGTCTCTGGGTTTTGGATCATAAAATATTTACAATATTTTATTTTTTTCTTTTCTTTTATTTATTCTATAATTTTGTCTTTAATTACAGTATTTTATACATTATTTACATGTACATGCATGAATGCCAAGATGCAGGAATTAATGATATTTACATGCATTTGCTAGGGTTTTTGAGGCCAAAATGATAGAATAAAGATGATGAAATGTGGATTCATCACGAAGCTCAAGATCTTATTTTTGATCCGGGTCTTTTGTGCTTAAACAGAAGAGAGGGGCCTTGATCTCATTCACAGAGAATCTTGCTTCGAGACATAGCCCTATGCAAGTAGGCAAGCATTCAATCTATGCCTTTCATTGTTAATGATGTCTTCTTTGCATCAAGTAAGTATCGCTCCTCAATCGTTGCATTTCCAGAGTTATTTGATTTCCACGAGCTCTTTCGATTCAGGGTTAAACATCGCGATGATCTACTTTAAAGGACCATGGTTCGAATCCTATTAGTAAAAAAACTACCGAGAGGAAAGAGAAAGAACAACAATCATTAGTGTTCCAGAGCGAGGGAACAACCGCTATATAATCCATAAATTGCATTCAAGATCAAATTGGATGTCGTTAGCCTTATATGTGATTCAGTCCAAATGTATAATTGGATACTGATTTCTTCTGATTCAGGGTTAAGTGTAAAGGATAACTGGTCTTGGTAGATAAATTTTTTTAGCTTGAGGGGGAGTTTGTTTTTGGTAGATAAGTTGGAATGGGTAAGTTATTTGTTTATTTTGTTGTTTGAATGGTAGAGTTTTATGATTGAGCATTCGACGTAATAAGCTTTAATGAGAATTTGAGATATGAGTGATTGGTAATTCTTTTTTAAATAATTAGAATGAGAAGACTGTATTATTATATATAGTTTTATTTGATGTGACTTTAATAACTCAGATCTAACTTCAACCTATTAATTCCAGCTCCGTGCAAGAGGAATATCCAGGAACAAGTACACCGTGGATCAGATGGGACAACACCGGGTACATTGTTGTGAAAAGTATGGATCTTGTACTGAATGTGCTAACCCACCGTAATACTATAGACCAGAACCAACCATAGTCCAACATGCCGAAGTGGGTAGGCCAACTCACCGATCAAGGAATTGGAAAACCACAAGAGCCATTGGAACCAGGACACCATTCATCTAAGATCCATCAAGATTGCGAGAGCTACATCCTACTTTCGGGGTATGCTAACTCCTCTAAGCATAGCACATGTAAACAATCATACATAATATGATATACAATCTTAATTTATTTAATTGTTATTCCCATTTCACCATGACTAACTCTGATAGATAGAACATTCCTATTAATCTTACATTATATGATTTATCATATCTCACGGATCTAACTCTTATAGTGATGCTAAGGAACAATTCACATGAAAATCATCGTGGCACCACATAAATCTACTATCTATCGATGAAGGTCCACGATGAGCATTTGCCAAGGCACAAGATCATACCCATTGATCATATCACACATTCAATTCCAAGTAGTCAAAAGAACTTACGAGTACCTCTGTTTTTCTCTAGATACAGAAACCGGTACCAACTCTCATAATCATTTCAATATGCTCCAGGTCGCCATATGTCTCGTACTATCTCATGACCCTTTTTCAAAGTTCTACACAACCAAATCATTTGATCTCTAGTGTACTAACACTTAATCATTCATGATATATCCATTTATTTAATAAAACTTCATCTTAGAAAGTCAGCGGTCTTGACCCATGTCAGGTCTCACGTTATGACTCTAAGTACTTGGTAATTTAGGTTGAGGTGCCTTCATAGACATGCATTTGAAATACGTGTATCCTAACTAAATTCCCAACACTTATGCTTCTTCATAAATCCCTACACATACTTATACATATATCTTAAGTGTATATACGTCTAGGCTCATTAGGCCTTAAGTGTCCGTCCTCACATTTCTACTCGTCATTTTCCTCCTAAATAACATATGAACTCATCCCTTTTGAGGGAAGTATAGCCTTATAGCTGTGTATCGTCATATTTAGTCATGACATACCCTCTGTAACGTCCCGGGCTTAGTTTCCCGGCCTGTTATCGAGGAAAACTGGCCCTGACAACTTGTTGGGTATGGGTTCAGATGGACCCGTTGACAACCACCCAAAATGCTTAAGCCCAAGTTGTCAAGTAGTAATCCCCACCACTTATAAACCACACCCACACTTCGTGAATTTTAGATGTATGTTTGAGGGTTTGGGGTGTTACACCCTCATTACTTGGTTAAACCATTCACATGTTACTTAAGGAAAATTACCGTGACTTGAATATTTACCTACTTCATATTCTATTATCCATGCACCATGAGAACTCCATTAATGTGCAAGGAGAAAGCTCCAGGGGAACTACATCTGTGGGAAACACATAACCTCACATAAAACCCACAGGGGATTCCACATATGTGGGAAACACAAAGACATCGTGGCAAACCTCCACGAGATTCCAATACATCCAAATGCGAGCGTGGATCGTCTGTTGGCCAGCAGACTCTGCTGTAGTTTCCTGAGCCGCTCGATCAAGATCGAGCGGTTCGCATGAATTCGTACGGTCGGGCCCACAAAAAGGTGTGAATTCATGCGAACCGCTCGATCTTGATCGAGCGGCTCGGACACTGCAGCAGAGTCTGTTGTGCAGCAGACAATCCGCTCCCCCAAATGTAGTGCTCCTCTCCCATATCAATGAATAACAATTTTATTGCGATAGAATGGTCGGATCACCCAAAAATCGATCTCGAACAATCGGTCTCAAACTTGCGATACAATATGAAAAACTGCCAAAGCATGCGCTGCGTGAAATCATCTAGACATCAATCTGAGCACATGCATGTAATCCTCACTCTACTACATCACAATGGTATAACTTTTGTCGACATGTGATACTCGGATCTCTCAAAATCGCCCCAAGTAGGTCGAGATAACTAGATGCCCCAAAATATACCACACACGAAACCGCCTAGATCTCGATCCGAGCATGTGCATGTCATCCTCATCTCTCCACATAATAGTGATATAATTTTATTGATATGGGATACTGGGATCTTCCGGAAATGTCCAAAACATGTCGCAATAATTAGATACCCCAAAATATATCTCATGCGAAACTGCCTAGATCTTCAATCAAAGCATATGCATGTCATCCTCATCTCGTCCACATCATAACTATATAATTCGTTTTGATAAGAATCGCTCAAAACATGTCGTAAAATGCTCCCTACACGAAACAACTCATATCCTCGATCCAAGCATATGCATGCGATCCTCTCTCAACCCACATCACTATAGTAATATAATTTTTATTTACATGTGATACTCAAATCTCTTGGAATCACCCCATGTTGCGATACATGAATACACCTGAAACACTCCCAACGGGAAACTGCCCGGATCCTCAATCCGAGCATATGTGTGTGCTCAGATCAACTATCGTGGTGGTTTTACACGCGTAATAATAAAATATATCACTTGTGCCCCTCTGAGATATTGCAATATCAATTATGCCCCTCCCTTTTTGGAAATATCAGTTATGCCTCCTACTTATTCCCATTCTACCACTTGTGCCCTTCGGGTTAGTGGTCGTCCATAACTAATGCTAACAGACGTTAACTTTGAGGACACAAATAGAATTAAATTTAAAATAGAGGACTGAAAAGTCTTCCACATCATCTTCCTCCTCCTCCCCATCTTCTTCCTCTTCCTCCCCTTATCTTCCTCGTCCCTCCGCCCACAGCCACCTGCTCCTCCCCAGCTCTCCTGCAACCTCCGCCCCGAGCTCCCCCCTCGGCCCCCTGCTCTGCCCCGTACTTCCCCTCCTTTTCCTGACCTCCTCCGCCCCTGCGCCTCCCCCACCTCCATCCCCGACCTCCTCCTCCCCCATAGACCTTCGCCACCACGATGCTCGGCCTCCTCCGCCGGAAGCTCCAAGCACACTCACGTCCACGACTCACCTCTCCCTTCTTCCCCACATCTCCCGCTTTCTCTCAGTCTCCTCCTACGCGGACGCCAACTCCGCCATTGCCCTCGCCCCAATCTGCAGCCACGGTGTCCCTGATCTCCTCTATAAAACCCTTTTGTCGAAGCTACTGAAACTCCGAACCATCAGACTGGACAAGACCCTCTGCCCATGTTCACTGTCATTCGCGCCGAGGGCTTCTACGATCCCGAGCTCGCCAACATCCTCCTCGTCAACCCTTTATTACTCGATTGGAGCCTCGAGTGCTCCCTCACCCTCTCTGTCACCTTCCTCAAATCCATCCCCCCCCCCCCCAAAGGAGGCCCTCTTCCTTGTCCTCAAGCACAACCCAAACCCACTCACCTCCAAAAAATGTCCTCAAGGACCATAGCCTCCCCGAAGCCATGATCCTCAAGGTCCTCCTCTGTCGTCCTCGGTCCCTCACGTATACCCTTGGCAAGTTCGTTAACGTGCTGGAGTACCTCAAGAAGCTCAACGTAGGCCTCACCAGACCGCCTTCATGGTTGATGTCGTCATCTTATCCTACATGTCGAGTTCCGCGATCTAGAGGAAATTGGAGATCTACAAGGAGCTCGGGTGGACCAATGAGCAGGTTCTCACGATGTTCACACAGCAGCCTAACACCCTCACTGCAGTGGACCAAACCATCAGGAAGAATGTGATTGTTCTCGTCCTCCAGATCATCTCCAGGAGGGCCCAAACCAATGCATCTTCAGGCCGAACGCACCTCCAGGAGAGGGGAGGACTTGTTGGAGAGGAGCTCGTGTGGAGGGGGGAGCTCAGATGCAGGTTGGAGATGAAGGGGAGGAGGAAGGGGTAGATTTGGACGGTTATGCCCCTCTTAACCTTACCATGGTTTGAGAAAATCATGGTTAAGTTCAAATCATTAACGGGCAAAGTAACGGAGGGGCTCAAGTGATAGAACGATAAGAAGTCAGGGGCACAACTGATATTCTCAAAAAGAGAAGGGCATACTTCATATTGCAATATCTCAGAGGGGCACAACTGATAAAAACCCAAAAATATACCACGTGATAAGCTCCACATTTTAAATGAAGAAATTGAAGTGTAATTATGATAGTCCTTTTTAAGTTATATGTGATAAACAATTGCCTATTAAATGAAATATATGATTAATCGGGTCCCAAATGGTATCAATTAAAGGGATATCATGTGGGAGTACTTCAAGTGAGGCAACATCTTATGATCTATCACGGGCTCATATATGTGAATATCATATGAATCTGATTTACATCTTGTTAATTAGCGTGGATATAGTTCCCACGATAATTCATTGTTCCTTCATATGTAGTTTCCATGGATGTTTCACCTTACACAATAATGTTCTCATGATGCTTGGATAGATGGAGTAGTGACCACAAGAAATGGACATGCACCATTAGGTTCTCAGGTGGAAGACTAGATGGCTATGACCTCAGCAGTTGTGTTGACTGAAAGACACGTAGTCCATGTGTGCACCAATGCAGTTCCAATAATTTCAACGATGACGATGTAGGATGCATGGCTGGTAGTCTAGCTTTAACTTTCGGTCATATAGTTAATACTATAGGCCAATTAGTATTGCTCACTCGAATTGTTATATAGTATTGATTTTATGAGGGAATTTCCGAGATGGATAACGAAGTAGCAGTTGTACCAATTTCACGTATTTGGAGAAAAATGAAAGGTAATCGTATGTGTTTTCCAACTACATAAAATGAGTTTTTGATATGATCTATTACTTCAGATCTTGTGCCAACACTTTGTGCCCTACACCATCATGGACCCCAATCGATGGGTAGCAGACTTGGGACAGTATGCGACGGTTTTGCGAGAGTTTCATTTTGTCTCACCCATTTGGTGTCTGTAATAGTGAGATGACATGTAATTAAAATGTGATACAATTAATAATATTCCATCATAGAAGTGTTCCGGTGAGATAAATTGTGTAGTATAAAGTATAATTAATGGGAGGTTCCTAGAAACAATCACACCTAAATATGTACAGATTAAAGAGTCAAGTGGATGGAGCTAAAAGGACGTGTTGAAAACTTAGTTTGGATTCACATACTTCAACGCAAGCAATCTCCTGCGGAGAAAGTTTTTTTTGCACTTTGGATTTTCGATTATTTTTAATAGGAACGAAATCAAGTAATCATTTGCCAGAATAATGCAACTAGCAAGCACACCACACCTTCCAGTTGCAAAAGTTTTTATCAGAAGCAAGATAAATCACTTGTCAAAGCGTGAACTACTAGTTTTGATGCTCACTGCGTTCAAATTCACAAGATCGATTGTGATCTAAAAAGTTCTCGAGTACATGACTAGTTCTTTATCCACCCGCAACCCTAATTTTTTTTTGCATTTAGGTTTTATCCTGCTCGTTTACTTAGACATCTTGTAGACAAGTACAAATACGCATCTGGTGGAGGACAAACTGAAGCAATACAAAAGCCATATCCCCAGGTATAACAGTATATACTATGACAATACACCATCAGATTCATAGTTTGGAACTAGTACAGTTACAACAAAAACAGTTCAGTAAGTACGAACATGCAGTTATAATTATGAGGAATATCTCAGAGAAAGAATACCTATAAAAATGAATAGCCTCAAAAAATAATGATTGCATTCCAAGCTGATTACTAGCTACACTTACACAACACTGACAGGATGAACATTTGCTTCCTTCTCGATCTTGCACCTGAAAAGTTGACGACGTGTTATAAATGAACTACAATCAATGTTTAGATCAAACTATTTGGAAAAAAAGATCAAATCCAACTCAGTTAAAAAAAGGAAGAACACATTTGAAGGGGAAAATGTTGTCAGTGTTGCAGAATAACTGAGGTTTTTGTACCTTACAAGATGAGTGCAAGACTAAGGTAAATAACAGTGGATGGGATAGGCGGGCAACAGCAGCAGCATCTCATTGAACATACAAAGATAAAGCATAATATTTAACAAGGTTCAGGAAAGCAGTGTGTACGCGTTCTATATGCAGAATTAAATGGTATGTGAGGGCATATGTGGACTATATGCAGTTCTACGCAGTTTTATAATTTTTAATTTAAAAATAAATATCTACAAAAATACTGCAGTTGAACTGACATTCATTGATTGTAGTGATGCATTGTCATCTAACATAACAACAATTGAAAAGAATAAGACAAAGTTGATGATGATTACTTTTCTAATTTTTTGAATTACTTTATAAAGATTGAGTTTAACATGGTTTAATATTATAAATATAGACTTTCAATTTAGAAGTTAGAACATTCTTCATTGGCAAAAAGTCATATTTTATAATGTAAATATGGGTTCCTAGGACCCAAAAATGACATAAGAACAGTCATAAAAATAGGGTAAATTACAAAAAGGGACCCATTTTACATCGATTCCCAATGTGGGGACTTATCTTTAGATTGTAACAAATAGGGTACTCAAGTTTATGATGACATTAAAGCAACTAACATCGTTAGATGCCTATTGAAATTTTACTTGGAATGACGAATATGCCCTCTCTTTTCTCCCTTTCTGGGTTCTTCACCTTACCCGAGATCGTCACCTCTGCACCCGGTCCCATCCAAATCCCTGCCTCCTCCTTCACCAGCCCCGGTCCCATCCACCATGTTGCCGGAGCCCCTCCCCTTGTTCTGCTACGTGCTCTCCCTGAATGGCCCCAACCTCTTCCTCTGCGAACTCCGGATCTGCTCCTCCGCCCTCAACTTTTTCGGCACGCTCAAGGTCCTCCACGAGGAGGCTAAGCACCTCACCTTCCTCGAGCTTGTCGACTACGTCCAGCAGCCCCACCTTCCTCTCCCCAACAACCTCCAGCAAAACCTCCTCCTCATGGTCTCCTCCAACATCTTCTCCTATACCCCCCACCCCCCTCCGGTCGAGATCGACCCCGAAGAGGAGGAGCCATATTGCAACCCTACCTCACTCCTCCGCCACATTGTCTTTCCGAACACCACCCCTACATTGTCGAGCGTTTCGAGACGATTCTCGTGATCACAAGTACCTCAAGATTGTTCTACATCGCATCTATGGCAAGTCCATGCTCTATCATCCCTTAGACATGTGAGGCGCGCAATCACCTTCGCATATTTGTTTACTCTCTGTGATTGAAACAGTGTAAAGGGATAATAAGGACGAAAAGAAGAAGCTCGACTCCCCTTAGTTGAAGACAAGTCCCTTTCCGGCAACACCCACTCGCGATGAAGATACGGAGGAAGATTTCCTTTCAACCTCCATCTTCTATTGCTGAGCAACCATGTCTCGACTGAAGAAGCAGCGTTGTCCGCTAGAACACGAAGGAGAGGAACTTGACAGCCTCCATGCTTTAGCACCCGTCTGGTTGGCGATTGAACCCAAACTACAACAATGAAGGATATGTGTGATCTTGCATAGATCGGATCTTTAGGAGATGGGATTGGTCGGGTTGGAGTTCTTGATCAAGTCGAGAAAGAAGGGGACGGAGGTGTTGTAGAGGATTGGAAAGAAGATGAAAAGAAGCTGAAGAAATTGGAGGAGAAGAAGGAGAAATATCGCCATTTCAAGGAATATAATATATTGAAAACATTTTATGACTTAACTACACATTGGCGTGGCCCCAATATAGGACAAACGAATGACTTAGTCCTCTATTTGTTACAATCTAAAGATGAGTCCCTACGTTGGAAATCAATGTAAAGATGGGTCCCTTTTCTATAATTTACCCATAAAAATATGATGGCAACAGTTAATATATGGCAACAGTTGTACATAACTGCATTGAGGTAGTAGTAATTTACATTAGCAGTAAAATTCAGTAACATTTAATAAAAATATATAGCAACAGAATAAAAAAATCAATGGCAGCATCAATAATATACAACATCCATACGGCAGTAATATAAATCTCATAGTTCCATTTAATAGTATTTAGTAGTAACAAATTATGACATGTAACACTATTAAAAATATAAGAGGCGTCCGTTAAGTAACATTTAGTATAATATGCTGACACACAGTAGTAGCTATATAGCATTAGCATGAGGCAAAAACTTCAAAAAAAAGAGGAGTAATAAACTAATACGTAGCACAGGGGAACAACAAAGCAGAAATCAGTAACTCCAGATTGGAAAAGCTTCATTGAAGGAGGTATATTACCAATGTAAAAAAGTAAAGGAAGAAACGCAAGGTACCACTGTTGGTAGTGACTGATGCGAGGGGGGGATGGGGGGTGATTTGGCAATAGTTGTGTCAGCAAAAGCTAAGCGTTGAACCGACCAATCAGATCATCGAAGGCAGCCTCCAGCAGAGGCGACGGAGAAAGGTCTCGATGATGGTGGTGCAGCCACCAGAAATGGCGACGATTGGGAGGGGACTTGGAGATGGCAGCAATGGCTATGACTTCGGTAAAGTTGGCGATTGGAGCAGGGCAAATCCAAAATAAGTTTAGGCTTTTAGGTAAACGAGGCGGAGAGGTTGGTGTTCCAGGGAAAGCAAATACGGTGTTTCAATTTTTAATAATCTAATCGGATACCTGATTTATTCGGACCCAACCCACTTCAACTGCATATGCAGCCCTGCATAAGCCCTATATACGCTCCACATAAGCAGCATATGCAGCCCTATATGCATATGGAGCGCATAATCAAGGTTTTAAATCTTGATTTCAATTTCGTTTCGAAATGATGAAAAAATGAAACAATTCGAAATTTCGATGAAATTCCCTCAATTTCGGCCAAAATCGACCTAGATTTGTGAAGGGTCCATATCGAGATTTCAATTTCGATTTCGGTGAAGTGTCGAAAAAGAATTCGACAAAATTTCGCGAAATTTAAAACACTGTGCATAATACCCTGCTTTAGGAATGCGGTGTGGCTATAGGTTTGCATAGGCATATGCGGACACACGAATTGATTTCATGATATTTAATAATAGGACTAGAAAGTCTATCCATCGTATGTGCATAGGTAAAGTAGATGATAGTGCCTCAATACTGCTTTCTATGTATTGTTTGTATTCAAATTATTATATCAAGATTATATATAATCAATATCAGTGGTGTATTCAAATGAAATGCCTTTAATATAGTAATATATCTGTGATGGGAAGAACATTAATTAGTTATTGTTGGTGTATTCAAAAGAAATGCCTTTAACAGGTGCAGAGAAATAAGATAATAGAAATATTAATACTTTAACATGTGCAGAGAAATAAGATAATAGATATTAATACAAAGATGACGAATAAGAGGTAAGGACAAAATGCCAAGTCACAACTGCAATAGTAGAACAGCGGTAGGAAAAAATATAGCAGAAAAAGCGATTTATATATTTTAAATTTAAATTAAATGTTGTGTCATTATTAATGTTTTATTTTTTTATAAAAAGAATTTACCAAGATTCAAAAATAAAAATTAAATAAGTCTATAGATTTAACAGAAATTTCGTAATGAAATCATGTAAACATGGCTTGCATAAAATATTATTCTCCATATTCCTTAATACAAGCTAAAAATGCTAATAAAAATAAATATTAAAGTGTAAGTAATATATCAACTTTATCTGGAATTCGGACGAATTATGTGGTCTATGTGATCGATTAAGCGGCTATGCAAACCACGTACGTGGTGTAGACCGCATAATGCATGAATAGATAATGTGGTTCGGTCTGTCTACTGCATTGGCATATGCGGTCATATATGTGTTTCATGCAGTGGCATTCATGAACACCGATGACAGCATGCACTTTACTGCATTTATTAGTGTTTTATTATTTCTATCAACCATATCGTTTTGTTGTAGTGTATAAGGCATGTAATCTACCTACAAATGCATGCTTGAATATAATATCCTCAAACTCTTTTATGGTATATTCTCGACCTGTATGAACGTATTAATTAGATTTCTTATTTTTGTTTCCACATCTACCTTGTACCTCTTGAAGAGTTCAAAGGCCTATGCCTTTCTTCCTAAGAGATAAATGTAGGAGAGCTTCAAGAGAATGAGAGAGGAGAAATGATAGGCCGGGAAAGGCCTCTAAAACGAGGTATATCTCAATTAATGTTATTCCCCTCCAGCCAAAGGTTTATATAAGGCGTGCACCCCTCACTTATTCTTCCCTCGCCATCCAAACCCAGTAGGTTGCAGCCTTGCACAATTGTCGACCTCGAATAATGGCCGACGTCCGTTGTTGATCATAAGTGTTGGGAAATGAGTCTTCGATATTCATTCGGGAAAAACCCTAGGCTCTCTTATATAGGGAGAGGCCTTAAGGGTAAATTACAAAGACGTCTAAATAAGATAAAGAAATAACAACAAGATATATAAAGTGATAATAAAACTCGAAACTATCTCTACACTCCCCCTCAAGGTGGAGCATAGATGTCTATCATGCTCAGCTTGGACGAACATCTCTGAAAAGGTCCTCTGAGCAGTGGCTTGGTGAATACATCTGCAGTCTGATCTCCTGAGCTCACATGTGCAGTAGATATCAATCCTCTCTGGATCAAGTCCCTAGTGTAATGGCAGTCAACTTCAATATGCTTGGTCCTCTCATGGAAAGCTGGATTGTTGGCAATGAACAATGCTGCCTGATTGTCACACTGAAGCTTCATAGGCAGGGACACAGCTACATGTAGATCTTCTAATACGGAGCGAACCAACATCATTTCCGTGCTGGCTTGAGCCATGGCCCTATATTCGGATTCTGCACTGGACCTCGCCACAACAGTTTGTTTCTTGCTTTTCCAAGAAACCAGAGAGCCTCCAACAAACACTGCGAACCCTGAGGTTGACTTTCTATCCTTAGGGCATCCTGCATAATCTGCGTCTGCACACGCTGAGATGGATAAGTTGTTGCCCTTTCTGAATAGCAGCCCTGACCCTGGAGAAGACTTCAGGTACCTCAGTATCATGTGTATAGCATCCATGTGAACCTGTCTTGGCTGCTCCATAAATTGACTTACCCTGTTAACTGCAAATGCAATGTATGGACGAGTTATGGTAATGTAGAGGAGTTTTCCCACCATTTCTCTATATCTCCTCTTATCTACTTCATCAGTATCACCATCATACAACTTCATGCTAGGGTCCATGGGGATACTTGATGGTTTGCACCCATCCATACCAGTCTCAATCAGGAAGTCTGTAATGTACTTCCGTTGTGTCATCACCAAGCCATGTGCATTCCTTGCAAATTCCAACCCCAGATTATATCTTAGGGTTCCAAGATCCTTTGTAACGAACTGACGGCCTAGGAATGTCTTCGCCCTCTCTATGCCCTGAACATCATCTCCTGTAACAAGAATGTCATCCACATAGACCATAATAACCACCGTACTTGCCGATGACTTCTGGACAAACAACGAGTGATCGGCATTTGACCTCTTGAATCCCTGGTGCTCAATTAGGTTGGACAGCTTCTGGAACCATGCTCTCGGGCTCTGTTTGAGGCCATATATCGCCTTGTGAAGTCTACAGACCATCTGCTTCTCCCCCTCAGCAGTAAACCCGGGTGGCTGCTGCATGTAGACTTCCTCCTGTAAGTCCCCGTACAGAAAGGCATTCTTGACATCTAGCTGAGAAATGCTCCAATCACGGACCACAGCAACGGATAGGAGAATACGGAGGGTCGAGTGTCTCGCCACTGGAGAGAATGTATCCATGTAATCCACGCCATATGTTTGTGTAAACCCACGGGCGACCAAGCGTGCTTTGTACCTATCCAACGTGTCATCTGCATGATATTTGACTGTGAAGACCCATTTGCAGCTCACAACGGATGCATCAGGAGGTGTATGAACCAAAGACCATGTGCCACGGGACTGCAAGGCCCTCATCTCTTCCTCCATAGCTAATCTCCACCAATCACTCTTCAAGGCTTCCTGGTATGTCCGTGGTATATCCACGGAAGACAAGGTTGTGGCAAACTTCTGAAAATCACCTGTGAGCCGGTGGAAGGAAACCTGTGAAGCAAATGGATAGGATGCACATTGCCTCCTCTGCTTCCGAATAGCAATCGAAACATCAAGATCACCATATGTGTCCTCCTGTACTGAGGAATCCTGCACATGTACCGAACCTGACCCGTCAGTAGTAACGTCATCTGAACGTACCTGAGGCGTGGTGATTGGTTGATCTGTAATCTGAGCAGGACCTGACCGACGCGTATAGTATCTAGGAAACGGTGATATGATAGGCCGTGGAATGGCTGGAGGTGGAGGAGGTGGTGGTGGTGGTGCTGGCATGGGAACATGCACAGGGGACGACTCAGGCGAACTCCATGTAGGTGGTGGAGGAACATAAATATCATCAGTGGTAGTGGATGGTGCCATTCTGTCACCGGCTGGAGAGAAATACATAACCGATTCATACAAAGTGACATCAGCACTCACGAAGTACCTGTTGGTTGTAGGATCATAACACCGGTATCCCTTCTGGCGTATAGAATAACCAACAAAGACGCACTTGACTGCTCTAGGAGAGAGCTTGTCAAGTCCAGGAGATAGACGATGAACGAACGCCACAGCACCAAAAACACGTGGAGGCAGTGAGAATAGCTCCTTGTCTAGAAAAATAAGAGAGATGGGTATCTTCTCACCAAGGACTGAGGATGGCATTCGATTGACCAGATAACAAGCAGTAAGGACAGCATCGCCCCAGAAAGAAATAGGAGCACAACTCTGAATCAACAGGGTTCGAGTAATATCCAAGAGATGGCGATGCTTTCTTTCCGCCACACCATTTTATTGGGATGTATAGGCACAAGTGGTTTGGTGAATAATACCCTTTGATGAAAGAAATTGAGAAAGAGAGCGTGTACAGAATTCCCGGGCATTATCCGTCCGAACATATTTGACAGAGGAAGAGAAAACATTCTGCGCTTCATTAATCAAATTTTTGATCACATCTCCTGCTTTAGATTTATTCTTCAAAAGAAAGACCCATGACACACGAGAAAAATCATCCACTACCACAAGATAAAACATGTGCCCCTGATGATCAGGAACACGACTCGGACCCCATATATCTATATGTAACAACTCAAATGGGGAGCTACTGCTCCGACGACCTGGAAAGCTCGATCTATGATGCTTTCCCAACTGACATGTTTCACAGCGAAACGATGAACTAGGAGAGATCTGGGGCAGAAGATGGCGCATTTTCTGGAGCGGAAGGTGACCAAATCGGAGATGCCAAATGTAAGGACAGACTGGTCCAGCGGGGTGAAAGGAGACGCCAGCATAGGATTCCCGAACCAGCCGATATAAACCATTCTGCTCAGAGCCACAACCAATCACCTTGCCCGTGAGTATGTCCTGAAAAATGAGAGAAGACGGGTCAAATATAGCACGACAATTCAAATCCTTCGTAATCTGACTAATAGACAGCAAATTCATTGAGAACTCAGGAGCATGTAGAACATTTTGTAGCTGCATAGTGGAGGATAGGAAAACCTCCCCCTGTCCAACAAGGGATGAGTGGGTACCATCTGCTATCTGCACTGAACGGCCGGGAGGAATATCCCTGTAGGATTGTAATCTACCTCTATCTCGACAGAGATGATGTGTGGCTCCGGAATCTATAACCCAGTCAGATATATCGTGAGATGGTGTGAGTGCAGTTGATCTACCTGAGGTACTAGCAGCGGCTGATGAACTGGCAGAGGCTGTGGCAGCAATATCTGAAAAACCACCAGACGAATCACCAGATGAATGTGGCATAATATCACGGAGGCGGGCTACAAGTTCGTCAAATCTATTATCTGCAGTAGACGGTAATGGAGACTGTGAATGCTCTGCAACACGTGCCGATGCTGGGAACCCATACTTAGAGTAGCATGTCTCCTCCGAGTGTCCAGTACGGTGACAATAGGAGCACATCTGACTGAAGCGGCCACCTCTTCCCTGAGGTCCACGGCCACGTCCACGACCACGTCCAGAAGGCGGTCCACCTCTCCCATGCGAGGTTGCCATCGCTGATGGGGGTGGAGTAGAAGAGCTGGAGGAAACTGGAATGCGATTGAGCCTTCTGTAGACATCCTCCACTGGAGGAATTACTGCATCTGCTAGGATCTGGGACCGGGCGGCATCGTACTCAGGATCAAGAGCAGCAAGTAGAACACCCACCATGGTGGCGTTCCGAAACGTCTTCTGCTGTTCATCAGTAGCAGTGAGAGGAATGGTACTGTATAACTTCTCGAACATCCCTCTTAGGGATGTGTATAGGGAATGGAGAGGTCTGCCGCCCTGCTTTATCGTGAAAATGTCATGTTGAAGCTGCAACATCTTTATGTCATTTCGCACCTGCGAATACGTAGCAGCAAGAATATCCCACATTGCCTTAGCAGTAGGCTGATGGAGGACGTCGTTAGCTATCTCCATCGCCAATGTACCAGACAACCAGACCTTTGCGTAGGCGTCATCAGCCTCCCATGAGGCATAGATCCCTGTCTTCTCTGCAGGCTCATCCTCGGTAAGAATGTGCTTATTACCATTAGACTTCATGAGGCTCATGAACTGCATAGCCCAGAGCTCATAGTTAGACCCGTCCATCTTCACTATTGGCGCAGGATCTTTGAATGCGCCGGTGGAGGGCAAATCGACTTTCGATTCTGACATAATGCTGCTTGGAGAAGAACAAGGGTATATAGACACGGTGATGAGTGTCTACACCAAGTGCATCGGATTTGAATACGTGTGTAGACGTTTACGCACTCAAATCCATAAATCGGATGAAGAGAGGGCTAGGGCACGCCTCAAAGAAGGCTTACAGCCCTTGAAGCAGCTAGAGAGTGCCGCCTGGGGACCGCGGAGTGGCTGCGCGGCCGGACTGGAGGCTTAAGGCGGCAGATGGGACCGCCGGGGCGGTCTGGGGGCCAAAGGCGGCAGGAGGGGGGGCCGCCGGGACGAGCTGGAGGCCGATGGGAGCCTAAGGCGGCAGGAGGAGGGGCCGTCGGGACCTGGCTAGGGCCCGCGTGGGGGCCAAAGGGGCGGTGGGCCGCCTGGTGGCCTGCGGCGGTGGCTGGGGCTGTGGCTGGAGCCGCTGGCAGCGGCTAGAAGGGAGATCTAGGGCGGCGTGGAAGCCATAGATCGAACCGGAGAGAGAGCAGCGGCGGGTGGGAGAGGACGGCGGGTGGGGAAGGGAGGGGCGGCGGGTGTGGAGAGCCCTAGGGCGGCTCTGATACCATGTTGGGAAATGAGTCTTCGATATTCATTCAGGAAAAACCCTAGGCTCTCTTATATAGGGAGAGGCCTTAAGGGTAAATTACAAAGACGTCTAAATAAGATAAAGAAATAACAACAAGATATATAAAGTGATAATAAAACTCGAAACTATCTCTACAATAAGGTCAGCCCACTCAAGACGTTCAGACAATTTGGTTGATTTATGTTAATGAAATGCTCACTATTGGCATTAGTATCTTAAGAATTGCAAGTTTAAAGGGGAAGTTGAGTGAATCTTTTACCATGAAAGACTTGAAATCTGCAAACCAAATTTTAGGTATGATGACTACTCACGATAGAAATTCCAATAAACCTTAGTTATAACAAGAGAAGTACATTGAAAAACTACTTTAGAGATTCAATATGAATAAGACCAAGCTTCTAATTACCCCTCGTGGATCATGCTTCAAGTTAAGCACCGAGCACAATCCAAAGATTGAAGAAGAAAAGAATGTTATGAAGATGATTCCTTATACTCCGATCGTAGGCAGTCTGATGTACATTGTTGTATGTACTGAATTTAATATTGCTCATACAATTGTCAGCATGTTTATCTCAAATTTAGAAAAACAATATTGGATTGCAAATAAAAGGATCTTGAGAAATCTCCGTGGTACTAAATGTGTCTCCATTTTCGAGCAGAGAAGGCATTTCTTCAAGATTACACATAAATGATAGAGTATATGATATTGACGGAAAATGATCATATTTGCCCATTTGATGACATATATATATGGTGGTGTTTCAAGGCAATCAAGATTGCATGCGTATGGTAATGAAGACTACATAGGTAGAATTTATTGACGTTTGTTGGAGTATTTGGTTGTGCACCATATGAGTTGTAGGAGGGTAAATGGATCTCTCCAGGATCCATTTACCACATCCATATGTTTAGTCCCACATCTACCGGTGATGGGACTTGGAGGCTCTGTGGAGGCTATATAAGGAGCCCCATACCTCCTGTATCAATTGAGAACAAGGAATGCAATATCCGCCCCTTTGAGGGCTTCTCCCGTGGTTTCATCCCGCTCCTTAGGGATTACGGTTCCATGTTAAAATCTTGTCTTCTATATTTTATATTTCCGTTCTTATGTTCTGTTTATCACTTTCGCTTCCGCTTTCTATTTTCTAACATGGTATAAGAGCGGATCGATTCTCGAGGATTTTATGTTGGTTATTTATTCAAGATTCGAGTTTTTTTATACAGTGTTCTTGAAGATCATTTGTTCAAGCTTAGGGTTTTCTGAAACCCTAAAATCTGCAACATAATCTTGTCGTGATCAAATCAACAAGCATCTCCAATCAGCACGCGGTGCATCTTCCTCACCAAGCAAGCTCTTCGGTGACCAGCACGATCTCCAGGTTCAACAAGCCACGACCTCCAACAACCTGCCTCTAACATTCCAGGCGGCAATGGTCGTACGACCATCTGATTCCAGGCCCTCCCATATCTGATTCCCATTCCAGGCACCCTAATCCAGAGTATCTCCAAACTCGGATTCCAAAGCATGATGTTGCGGGCGCAACTTCGATCGCAGCTTCCCTCCAGCATTCACGCGGTTGCGATTTGTTCATCACCAGCCTCCTAGCCCGCACGAAGCACCTCCAGATCCCCTGCGCGAGCCCGATGTTGCTCCAACAATCCAAACCCATAAAGGGGTCCTCAGGCTCCCAACAGTGCATTCGAGCCTAGGAGGCAGCGCCAAAGCGGAACCTCCAGACGTCTTCGCGCAAAGAGCCCCTGCCATCGCGCTCGGGTCCCTTACGATGCTGCCATCCCCGTGCGGTGAAAATCCAGCAACCCGTGCCCTAGCGCGTCTTCTCCCAGGCATTCTTCGCGTGCATCCCAGCCCCAGATGCCGCATCCCGTCCCAGTTCCCCCTGTTCGCGCGAAGCTCGCGCTCTAGGAGGCAAGGGCCTCCTGGCGTCCTCTCGATCTTCTTCAGAGGTGGCGAAGGAATCTTCTCTCTCCCGATCTTCAGCCGAGGCGCAGGTGGCAACTTCCAAAGTATGAACGACGCCATTCACTCGCGCAATTCCCAGCGCCCATGGCATTGATTGAGGTAGTCGAATATGATGCTTGACGTCGGAGATTTCTTGGCCGGAGAAGTATAACCCATTCTTCATCTACGCAAAGATGAATATCTATAACCCAATCAAAACTAGACTATAAAGCCGAATCAATCTACTCGAAGAAGGATAAGGCAAATCTATCATCTTCTTATATTAAGTTGTTCCACTCCGGTCGGCTTGCCTAGGACTCGATCGTCGGAGGAGAAAGACTTTTTTTGGAAAGAAAAATGAAGCAATGCATAGAGAGGCAGCCATAAACTGGAGAGTCTTGACGGAGTCGAAAGTGGTGGGGAAATCGCAAATGGTGGGTGGGGGTGAAAAGTGATCTACACTAATGCGAATAGGAGGGAGGTTTGTTTAGGCAGCGTGCGAATGATGAGTTTGTTCACAGGTTATGGAGAAACTATTAGATGATCAAAGTCCTCCGAGCCCCTCTTGAAGGCCCAGTTTTATAAAAAATGTAGAGACTAAGTGGGCAGGGTCCGCATGTTCTTAAAAAAAATGCAAAAAAGAGGGGATGAAAAGAAAAAGGTGCATACAATTGAAAACCGTACGCAAGGAAAAAAATGAAAATGAAAAGGCGCGTACAAAAGAAAAAAGAAGAGAGGAAGTCGTACGCAATTTTAAAAAAGAAGTTGATGATGAAAGGCCATAAAGAAAAAAATATGAACGGCTTATGTTAAAAAATCATGGTGGCTATTTATACAAAAATATTGACCAAAAGCCGCAAGTTCTTGTTTTCTCCCCATTCTTCATGTTTTCTCTCAACTTTGTTGAGTTCATTTTCCGACAAGTATGGGAGAAAGGGAGAGTATTATGTAGATTCACAGGTCTATTCAGATGTCAGATCTCCATATTCCAGGCCAGTCAGATTTCCAGACTCTACAAATTCAGATTGTTAAGACTCGACGTCAGTTTCCGAGTCTACAGTTCAACATGAGTGTGCGATCTTCAGTTTCGTGATCCCCATCATTCTTGTTGTTGTCAGCCAGAGTTTTCATGTGATCCATAGGGACTCCAGAGCAGAGGACCATTCCCTATGCCATGTGGCCAAGGGTTTTCATGTGGTATCATAGGTACTTCAGAGTAGAGTACCATTCTCTGAGCCAGATGGGAGAGACCCAGTTCTACGATGAGGAGACTACAGGCACAATTTCAGACTCGATGGTCAGATTCCGAGTCCTCAGTTTGACTTGCACTCCAGCTTGTTCGTCCTCCTCACCTGCACGGCATGAGAAGCAACATCCTCGACAGCAGCCGACAGTTGTGCGCGTTGAGTTGATATTGTCCGTAGTGTCATGTATTGTGAGCTGAGTTTCTTTTTATTAGTCCAAGATGAGCATTGCATGCTCCAGCTTGAGGGGGAGTGTTGGAGTATTTGGTTGTACGCCATATGAGTTGTAGGAGGGTAAATGGATCTCTCCAGGATCCATTTACCCCATCCATATGTTTAGTCCCACATTTACCAGTGGTGGGACTTGAAGGCTATGTGGAGGCTATATAAGGAGCCCCAGACCTCCTGTATCCATTGAGAAAAAAGGAATGCAATATCCGCCCTTTTGAGGGCTTCTCCAGTAGTTTCATCTCGCTCCTTAGGGTGTGTTTGGTTGGCGGGTTAAGGTGGGTTAAACTGGTATAGGGTAACTCGTTTTTGGATTTTGGTGTTTGGATAGAGGTTAAACTTGGGGTGGGTTAGAAGTGGGTTTGAGGTGATATGATTGTATTGAAGTTTGAAAAAGTGAGTAGTTATTGTGATGTGATTGTATTGAAGTTTGGAAAAGTGAGTAGAAGTGGAGTAGTTTATAATTTTTATATGATATGATGGTATAATATATTATTTTTTGATAGGATTGATGATGTAAAATTGATTTATTTAATTTTTTTAAAAAGGAATAAAGTTGGGCCCACGGGGAGAGAGGGGGATGTGGGTTAAGGGGGTAAACTCCCCTAACCCGCAGGTAACCTGTCATCCAAACAGTACCTTAGGGAGTAGGGTTCCACGTTAAAATCTTGTCTTCTATATTTTATATTTCCGTTCTTATCCTCTGTTTATCATTTTCGCTTCTGCTTCCTATTTTCTAACAATGTTAAACAACAACAACAACAATAAACCCTTTTCCCACATTAACTAGGGTTGGCTACATGGATTCTTTGGCTCCATTAAGATCTATCTTGGGTCATTCTCAGGCTTAGATCAAAAAAACTAAGATCCCTTTTGTATAGTCTCATTCCAACACTTCTTGGGTCTTCCTCGCCCTCTTTTAGCCAGCTCAATTAACCAAAACTTGCATCTCCTCACCGATTAGCTGACCTCCTTTGCAAATGACCAAACCACCTTAAGCGATTTTCTCGCATCTTATCTTCGATCGGAGCTACACTAACTTTCCTTATGATAGCATCATTCTACATGTAATCTTTACGTGTGTGTGTGTGTGTCCACACCTCCACCTTAGCATTTTCATTTCTGCTACAGCCATTCTCTGCAAATGTCTATGGTTTATAGGACAACATTGGGATCCATAGAGCATAGCAGGTCTCACAGCTGCCTTGTAAAACTTTCCTTTGATTTTCAAAGGAATTTTCTTATCACAAAGAACAATAGAGGCTCCTCTCCACTTTAGCCAACCTACTTTTATTTTATTAGTAACAACTCCATCGATTTCCCCATCATGTTGCAAAATAGATCTCAAGTATCTAAAAAAATCTTTCTTCTGAATGTTATTGTCACCAATCTTCACTTTGATTCCTTCACCATTGCTTCCATCAAAAGTGCACTCCATATTCAGTTTTATCCCTACTTGTACAAAATCCTTTAGTCTCTAATACATGTCTCCAGACCTCAAGCTTCTCATTTACTCCATATCTAATCGCATCAATCAACACAATATCATCATCGAATAACATACACGAGGGTATCTCATCTTGAATGCTACTTGTCAACTCGTCCATAACCAAAGTAGAAAAGAATGGACTCAAAGTTGAACCTTGATGCAAATCAATATTAATGTCAAAATAGTCAGTCTTCTCAGATTGTATCCTTACACAAGATGAAGTTGTATCATACATATCTTTTATGAGGTTAATGTATAGGACATGTACTTGTTTCTTCTCCAAAACTCTCCACAATATCTCCCGTGGGAAAGAATCATTAGCTTTCTCCAAATCAGTAAAAATCATATGGAGGTTCTTCCTTTTAGCTCTATAAATTTTCATTGTTCTCATCAAGTGGATGGCTTCAATAGTTGAGCGACCTGACATGAATCCCAATTGATTTTCTTTTACTTTGGAAACTTGCCTCAATCTTTTTTCGATCACATGTTCCCAAATTTTCATAGTGTGACTCATCAGCTTGCTACTTCTGTTATTTAAACAACTTTGAAAGTTCTTTATTTTTATAAATAGGCACAACGACGCTTCTCCTCCAATCTTCAGCCATTTTCTTGCTTCGCCAAATAACATTGATAAATTTGTAAGCCGAGCTAAACCACGCTCACTTAAAACTCTCCAAACTTCTATAGGAATGTCATCAGGTCATACACCTTTCCCAGGTCTCATAACCTTCAAAGCCTCATCTACTTCCTTCCTTTGTATTTGTCTATAACTTTAAAGATTCAAGTAACTTTCACACTAGCTAGATCTCCCAAAGTGATCTCTCTATTTCCTTTCCCAATGAAAAACTTATGTAAGTATTGCTTCCATCTAGAGTAAGTAACAAGAACGCGATCTTCATCATCCTTAATGCATCACTTGAGAAAGGTCTTTGATCTTTCTTTCTCTTGCTTTAATCAACCTAAATATATCCTTCTGACCCTTCTTAGAGTCGATATTTTTGTAAAAACTTCATAAACTTTTGACTTAGCTTCGATTACAATCTTCTTTGATATTTTGTAGTTTGTGACAGTTTCATATGTTCTATCCTTAGACATAGCTTTAAATCATGCTCTTTTATTTTTGAGCTTCCCTTGCACCCCTCCACTCCACCACCAAACCTCCTTTTGGCATGGAGCTCCTCCCTTTAACTAGCCTAGCATCTCTTTGGCTACCCTTCAAATACAAGATGCTACTGCCTCCCACATCTCGTTTGCGCTTCTGTTACAATCCCAAGATAAGCCTTCTAAAGCCTTCTCCCTGAAGCTTGACTGCTTCAACCGAAGGTTCCACCATCTAATTCTAGTGATCGTGGAAACCCTCATTTTTTTACTAGCCCTTTTATTTGCACATGCATGACTAACAAGCGATGATGGGTGATCAAACTCTCTCCTATGATTACTTTGCAGTCTTTGCAACACAATTGATCTCTTCTCCTCAACATAAAGTAATCTATCTATGATATGTTCTAACCGGGCCACTCTTATACGTAATTAAATGTCCCTCCCTCTTCTTGAAGAGAGTGTTTCCTATGAAAAGATCATAAAAAATGGCAAAGCCTTCTCTCACTATAAGTAGGGTCAGCTACATGGATTCTTGCTCAAATCCATATTGAAAGATTCAACTATTTTTTACGCTAGTTGTCGACTACCTATGCAAATATCATAGCCGCTACAAAATCCAGAATAACTTTTCCCTCTTCATTTCTATCCCCAAAGTCATATCCTCCATGAACACTAGCATACCCTGAAGCATCCTTTCTTGCATATCTCCACCTAGGCAAATCATCTCTCTTTGTGAGATTCCTTGCATTCTCTTACCCAAATCCTCCCAAAAAACTTGCTTAATCCTTTCATCTAAACCAATTTGTGGTGCATAAACTGAGATGATATTCAGAATTTCTTCTTCGAGCACAACAAAATAATCCGATCCTCGAACCTTTATAACTCAACCACACAATCCTTCAAATCTTTATGAACAACCACTCCAACACCATTTCTGCCATTATCTTTACATGAATACTAAAGTTTAAAGCATGTCATCTCGATCTCTCTTTCTCTCTCTAACCCATTTTGTCTCTTGGAGACATAGTATCTGAATCTTCCTTCTTTCCGTCGTATCTACTATCTACATCGATTTGTCAAAGTGCCAATATTCCAACTACCTATCCGCAAATTCTTTTGCAACCTCTTTTGGACTAGCTTCTTTACTCGCATGCGTCCATTATGCGAGGACCCTTGCAAATTTTGGACTGCATCTGGAAGGTGATGCAACGGAACTAGCTCATTTACTCGCATGTGTTTATCATGCGAGAACCCTTGTAAATTTTAAACAACATCCGAACAACGATGTAGCGGCCTTTACCAACTTCTATGGCTGGCTATTGAGCCCAACGAGTCGAGTCAGGCCATAGCTCGGGCTTGATAAGCCCAGCTAGGGGTGCACACGGATCAGATAAAGTCTGTAATCCGACCCAATCTGATGTTATTGCTTGGACTGGATTGGTTTCATCATTTTAATGGATCGGATTGGATTGGAATTTTTCAAATCCATTAAAGTATGGATTGGATCGGATTATCATCAAAATCCGATCCAATTCGATCCGTTAATCCGTTAACATATACATACATACATATATACATATATATACCTACATACATATACACGCGCACGTATGTGTGCATCCATTCCCATAGGACTCAATGCCATTCATCTCATTTCTTCATATCAGTAGTGGATACAAGTACTCTTATCACCGCCGTCTCTTCTCTTTTGAGAGATAGATGTTAAACTCCTAAATAATATAATTATACCTTGCAAAGTCATAATACCCATTGAACTATTCCCCTCTCAGTTCTCATCCTCTCTCATTCCACTCTTGACCCCAATATTTACTCCCAGTTCCATCTCCCTTTTAGTCCATTTCAACCCTCCTCTAGCACAACATCGCCAATCCTCTCTCGACCATCACCCCTCCCTCATGATGTCGATGCATGTTTCACACAATGTTGTCCCCCTTCCCACGTGTTACCATTTGTTCCAACCGTGTTGCCATTCGTATGATCTCCATTAAAAGAAATTAGATTTTGGACAGTTGTCTGGTACATCTGTTGTTATCCTTAGCCTTTTTGCTTCTTATTTACGTGTTCCAACTTGCAAGCTTATCCTAATGATGAAAGTGGATCAGTTGTTTCATCTAAGAATTAATGTTCAAATATACTAAACACATCTAAGAATTAATAGCATTACTTGAATTCCTTTCTTTTCTAAATTGATATCCAAATTTGATCTATTTTTTTAAATGCATATTTTGACTATATGTATAATCTAGTAAATAAATTCCATTTTAAATTAGAGTAATGCTACCCAATTAGAGAGCTATATTTAAGTTGATTTGCCTGATACTCAATCGAGTATAATTATTTTATAATTCTCGTTTATTAGTAATATATTATAGGACTTTGAAGGGTATTATTGGAAGTAGTTTGGTTTAACATAGCTTAACAGTTCAGATTATCCATGGACTTCATCAATATCTGACTGCAAAGATCACATTTTTTGTTTGTGTAACTTATCTTTGGATTATTATTTGATTACTTGTATTACTCTTACTTGAATCATTAGTTGAAAATCATTTGCAAAAAAATACTAATGCAGCATGTATAAAAGGAATCTCAAATTCTAATTTCAATATAATCCTTTACATTGATTGTATGGTCTTCAACTTTTTTTTTACGAATTAATGAAGTTCTTAAGTTTTAATTTAAGTGAGTGGTCTTCATATATTCTTTACTTTACATTTGATCTATATTACCAATTTTCGAGCAATAATTTAAATGTTGATGGCTAGTGTGCGATAAAACACAAACATGAGAGAGTAAACAATTGAGATGAAATACGCAAGTATAAAAAATCCGAACCAATCCGATCCAATCCGTAATCCGATGGATTGGATTAGTTTGAATTTAGATATTTGATGGATTAAATTGGTTTGGAAAAAGTTAAAATCCATTAAGGTTGGATTGGAGATGGATTAAGCTAAAATCCGATCCAATCCGATCCATGAGCACCCCTAAGCCCAGCTGAGCTCGGGCTCGAGTTCGGACTCATTCAAGCCCAACCTAGCTGGCTCAGGTTAGGGCTCGGTGAGCTCGAGGCTCTTATCGAGCCAGCTCGGGCTCGATAAGGCTTGAGCCGAGTTAAGGCAAGTATGCATGTAGATCGGGTACTCCCTCTGCTCATATAGACTCCTCGTTCCCTCCAAGTTCAGCTTTACCCGATGTGGGACTAAAGTAAAGCCCCTTATCGAGTAAAGCCCATTATCGAGCCCCTTATCGGGTTATTGAGCTCAACCCCTTATCGAGTTATCGAGCTGAGTCGGGCTCAGCTCGGCTCGTTAAGCTATAGAGCCCAAAATTATGGCTCGACCCGGCTCAATAGCTTAATGAGCCAAGCTCACGAGCCCTTATCAAGTCGAGCCCGAGTCTGGCTCATCGAGTCGTGACTCAATAAGCCAGCACTACCAACTTCTCATTGCATTCGGGTAATGCAATGCGTTGCTGGTAGGGAAAGCCCCAACTACTGATGTTAAAGAAGTCAATAAAAAACTCTTATAGATAATGAAGTTCATACAAATGCTTAATTTTGTTCAATATAAATATATCCTTTATTGCATCAATCAAAGTTCGATTCAGGTTGGTAAGAAGTGTACTTTTCATGCAAGATCAAAACACATCAATGTTGGTTACCAATGGAAAGGGATGTGTTAGAATCAAAGCAACTTGTGCTTGATAAGATTCACACAAATCATAATTGTGTTAATATGTTGGCAAGTTCGGAGCGATTCCCATATTGTCAATGGGTTTTTTTTGGAGGGGGGGTATTGGGTTAGCTTCCCTCTCTATGAGAACTCTACTATTAATTGGATATTAAGTAATCTACATTGCAATTGGCTTTTATATTGATAAGGAGAGCAATCATATTCATGGAATAAGAATGCTCTGATCCCATAGAATTTAGGTTTTCATGTGTTCCATGTACTTTTATGTCCATGCTTATATAAATGACCATTGACCCATCATCTAAAGCATTCAGAGAAAGTGAGCGAGAAGAGAAGAAATTGCTCGCCCCTCCAGTATTGGCATGTTTCCACACGTGGTCAAAGATCGAAGCACATCTACCTTTCCATATTTATGGGTTTTAACAGTCACTATTGTTCTTACTATAGGATTTTGCTTCACGGTATGCCTCAAGAGGTAGTACCTGACAGAGACTCGAGGTTTATATTTCACTACTGGCACCAATTCATGTCGGCACTAGAGAGTGAGCTGAAGATGAGTTCCGCCTACCATCTGCTTACCGACGGATAGAGCGAGCGCACCATTCGAAGGCTTGAGGACTTGTTACGTGTATACGCTCTTGAGTGGAAAGGGACCTTTCGAAGCTCTATACGGGCGGAGATGTCTCACGTCTCTCAGTTGGCGTGAGGTAGGTGGCCATGCACTTTAGTCTGTGGATCTCCTAGAGGAGACTGCAAGGGCCTAGCGAGGCAAAAGTTTTTGACGATGCAAAACCACCAGAAGAGCTATACAGATCGAAGGAGAAGAGATTTGGAATTCCATGTGGGAGATTGGGTATTCTTATAAGTATCTCCCATGAAGGGAGTGTATAGATTCGGTATTCGTGGAAAGTTAGCAGCGCGATATGTTGGGCCATTCGAAATCGTTGCACGAGTAGGGATGTGGCCTATCAAGTAACCCTTCCTCCACACTGATCGGCTATCCATGATGTTTTCTATATATCAAACCTGAGGAAGTATGTGCACGACCCCCCGTCATGTCATCAACTATGAGAATCTTGACGTAAAGCCTGATTTCACATACGAGGAGAAGCCAGTGCAAATACTGGACAATGCTGTGAAAAAGCTTCGCAGCAAGGAGATTCCCTTAGTCAAAGTACTATGGCACCGACAGGAGGTTGAAGAAGTGACATGGGAGACCGAAGTAGACATGCAGACATGATACCCGCAACTCTATTCAAGTAACTTTCATAACAAGCCCATTTGATTATATGTTTTGTGATATGGCTTGCTTCCCCTTTGACGTTTTTATGGGTTCAAAATCCTTTGAGATATTTATGGAGCTAAATCACATATAACACTTAGATGGAACGTTTAATCACTCTCACCTTGATATGAGTCTCGAGGACGAGACTTTCTTTGAGGTTTTTATATTTGTAATGCTCGGATCCGAAACACCCGAATCCGAAACTGAATCCTATTCGACTTGGGTCTGCGTGACCCAAGAAGAATCCAATTAATACCAAATGAGCTCAGATCAATCCACAGATCACGGATTGATCTCGTCTACATGAGATTAACTAAAAATCGATCGCATTGAACTTTGTACCACCAGAAAAATCCGTGATGCAATTCGGACGGTGATGTGAACGAGGATCATCACTAAGTCTGTCTTGACAAACCGAAATCAACGAAATTGATCGTTTATCTATCGAAGGTCGTTTGACTGGGTTTAATCGCAAAATTTAATTATGAATAGAGAATGTATTTTTTTCGATTTATATATGCATCTTTCATCGAAAAAATATGAATATTGGACTCGTTTTTATCGTCATTCAGAGACGATCGAAGAGGGCTATTGTACGCCTGAATCGGAGATCTGAAATAACTGCAAGTGATAAAGAATTTCATCAAAAGATGGAAATAAGAGGATTTTTTTAAAATATATATAGAGAGAAGGGAGAAGCGCACGTGCCTCTCCCCTCTCCCAAATTTCTTGCCACATAAGACCCTCCCTCCTCCATATATACCACCAACCCCTCTTCTTTTCCCCAATTCTTCTTCTTTTTCTTCTTCTTCTCCTATTCTTCCCCAAACAGTGAAACCCAACTCCATTTTCTGCACATTATTGTTATAGTTGCTGATTAAACCAAGCTTCTTCATTGTTTTCTCAAGGATTTTAGGTACAATAACCAATCCCCTATTGTTGTCATCCATGAATCTTATCTCTATTCTCTTCTTCCATTCAATTCTTTGGGGGAATGTTAGAAATTTAAGAATTGCATGTTACTATTGCTGATTTGCTTAGTAAAATGGTTGAGAAAATTGGGGATTCTATTGCATGTTACTGTTGTTGATTAGCTTAGTAAAATGGCTGAGAAATTGAGGATTTTATTGCATGTTACTATTGATGATTAGTTTAGTAAAATGATTGAGAAATTGAGGAATTTATTGCATGTTTCTACTGCTGATTAGCTTAGTAAAATGGCTGAGAAATTGAGGATTTTAATGCATATTACTATTGCTGATTAGTTTAGTAAAATGGTTGAGAAATTGGAGATTTTATTGCATGTTTCTACTGTTCATTTCCTTACTAAAATGGCTGAGAAAATTGGAGATTCTATTGCATGTTACTACTGTTGATTAGCTTAGTAAAATGGCTGAGAAATTGATAATTCTATTGCATTTACTACTGCTGATTAGCTTAGTAAAATGGCTGAGAAATTGATAATTCTATTGCATGGTACTACTGTTGATTAGCTTAGTAAAATAGCTGAGAAATTGAGGATTTTATAGCATATTACTAATGTTGATTCGTTTAATAAAATGGTTGAGAAATTCAGGATTTTATTGCATGTTTCTACTGTTGATTATCTTACTAAAATGGTTGAGAAAATTGGGGATTCTATTGCATGTTACTACTGTTGATTAGCTTAGTAAAATGGCTGAGAAATTAAGGATTTTATTGCATGTTACTACCGCTGATTACTTTAGTAAAATGGTTGAGAAATTAAAGATTTTATTGCATGTTTCTACTGCTGATTTGCTTAGTAAAATGGCTGAGAAATTGGAGATTTTATTGCATGTTTCTACTGTTGATTAGCTTAGTAAAATGTTTGAGAAACCAGAGATTCTATTGCATATTACTACTGCTGATTAGCTTAATAAAATAGATGAGAAATTGAGGATTTTATTGCATGTTACTATTGCTAATTAGTTTAGTAAAATGGTTAAAAAAATTGGGGATTTTATTGCATATTTATACTGTTGATTTGCTTAGTAAAATGGCTGAGAAATTGGAGATTTTATTGCATATTTCTATTGCTAATTAGCTTAGTAAAATGGTAAGAAAATTTGAGATTTTTTGCATGTTCTAATGTTGAACTAATACTGAATGTTAAGAAATTTTATAGGAGTTTTATTGCATATTTCTATTGTTGATTGCTTAGTAAAATGGCTGAAATTTAAGGTTTTATTTATGCTTTTGTTGTTGATTAGATACTGAATAGCTAAGAAGTTTTGAGGGTTTTATTCATGTTTATGTTGCTGATTAAATACTAATTAGAATGGTTGATCTGAGCTCACTTGTGATTTGGATTGTGATATTATTCTGCTGAGTTAGCTTGCCTTTATTATGTTTCTCGCATGTTCGTCTTTGTTTTGAATAGACGAGGCAACTATTCATGAGCAGTTTTGTCTTTTCTTTCCTATGACTCTTCCAATCAGATTAATTTCATATGCCAAGAATCTTATTACACTTTCAACCAATAGTTTGGATTCACATTACATGTTAGACGTACTTTGAATCAGCCACGGTCTGGTTCATCCAGTTAGTATCATTGCTCATCATTCTGAATTTAACCATACATGTGTTAGTCGCACCCAAGAATGACCAACTTTGTATCCATTGCTATTATTTAGATCATTTGGTCAATATACACATTTCATTTGTTAATGGATGATGACACGAATATAAGATTTGATAAGCATCAGCAATGACAAATATTTGTACCGGTCAAGCTGCCTCTTACACTTGATCGTGCGAAGACGCGGTGATCCTCAACTGGCTGGAGTTAGAATGCCCAGTTTGAGCAGCGACCGCCTAGTACGCGGATATAGGTCCCAGTCCTTTCCCGGTTTTATCATGAGCTCACGGTTTTTCCGCTTCTCTGGGATTCATGCATTTCCACTTGACCAGTTCCGCTGACCCTGAGTTCTGATAGGGTTCCTAGGTTGGAGGATCTTTGATTTTTCTTCGACCTTCTTTAGTCCGTACCTACATCGGTTCAGGTAGACGGGAGTAACTCGTACCAGATAGTACTCCCACCCGTCTAAGGGGCGTAGTTGAAGTTTTGCCTAGCTTCCCCCTGGACTGCTCTTCCACTGGGGAAGCGAGACGGATGAGTCCCTTAGGGGCTTCTTCACCGCTTGAGTTGGTTACTGTTCCGCCAGTAGATTTTGGCATGAGAAAGATCGTGACTTGGAAATCATCAATTATCATCTAGGTTTTAATAAGATCCATCACCACATCTTACAAATGACAACAATGAAAATGACAACCTAGATTTAGATCACTTACCCCGATATGATCTTATGATTAATAAATGCATTGCTAAAGCATTGATATTGGGGTGTGGTGAATGAGAAAGGGAATAATATACTGAGTGGTTAGATAATCTTCTTTTCAAGACCTATCTACTTGCTTCCTTTTGTAACCACCTAAATACTTATTTAAATTTAATATTTAATGTTTGTACTCAACATTTGTTGACATCTCCATGTCCCTAACATGGACGGCAGGAAAGGATCCTGCAAACGGAGTAGTTTGGTTGGTAGGACTCAGTTCTTGGTGGCAGTAATAAATTTCTATTGACGGTACACAAGATAACATTATGCAGATAATTGTATTCCTATTGTGCTTACTTTCTCTTCTGTCATATTTTTGGGATACATATATAAAAATGATACTTTTTTTGATACAGATGTTGTACTATATGGGAATTAATACAATGGTTCTTTGGTGACACATGTTTTGATGTGACTTGTAATATTATTGTGAATGCCATTCATATCATGAAAAAATTTTCCCTACTTTTTAATAACTTGATGTGATCTGTTGTGAATTAAATAATGTGAATGTTGTGTAAATGGGTAACCTGGATCCTGGGATGTTACACTGTAAGAGGGAGGAGGTTGTGCAACAGGTTTGGGTGCAGAGATCGTGGTCTCTTACTTTCATTTCGGACATGTCATATCAGAGAATAGAGGGCTTCCTGGCGTTACAGTCGGATTCGGCTCAAATCGAGGGGCCGGCATCTGGCAGGGATCACCTTGTGTGGGGAGATGGGAAATTCTCAGTGAAAAAGGCCTATCGTTTCTTGGTGGATGATGATGACAAGGTGTAGGAAGAGGTTGTCGTTGATACAAGACTGATTTGGAGAAGCAAGGTTCCAAAGCGTATCAAGATTTTTCTCTAGCTTGTTCGCAATGTTCAGAAAGTCGGTATGCGGTATTCGTTCGGTCAGGCGGTCTGAAGCGAGTAAGCGGATATGTGGAAGTATATGCGGAAGTATATGCGGATTATGCAGTTTGTATTATTTTAATACAAAAAAATTAAAATAAAAAATAATAAATTCAATTATTAGATATTTATGTTCGAAAAAATAACAATAGATGAAATATAATGCATGTACTTTTTAGTACGACATGATTTAAAGTAAAGCATTTCAAAAATATAAGAGCAAAAAACTATTATGAGATATAACAATAATAAATCAATTTTTGTTAGAAACATGTTTTATATTGCTATAAGAATTAACTAAATGAAATTAGATGTGAAACATTATATTCAATCGAATTAATAATTGAATTCCCTTTTATCAAGTGTTAATGAGATGACAAGTAGCTAGGAATTTTTTTTTTTGAGGCTCAAAAAAGGGGGACGCACTCGTTGGTGCTCGCCCCAAGTATATATTAACTAAAACGGAAAAGGCGAGAAATACTTACAGGGGGGAGATGGGAAAGAAGGATGCAGAAGGAGATTAGTAATACAAAAGAGACACTCGGCAAAAATGTGCCGTCACACAATTAAGTACACCAGTCGGAAATAAGTCTTTTAGCCAAAATGCTAACGTTCTCCCTATAGAATCGCATGCCCGAGAAAATAGCGTCATTCCTTGCGTGCCAAATGGACCACAGCCGCGCGATAGGGCCCAAAACATCAGCTCTGGCCCTCGACCTGTTCGCCCAAAGGATCTCGCAAAAGTCTTCAATATTGTCCGCACGAGCCCAAGCCACGTCGACCCAGACCCCCGCAACCAAGATACATCGAAAGAAAAGATGATCGGCAGTTTCGTTGTCTTCACGACAGAGATGGCAAGTGGCGTTAGTCTGGGGAAAAATCTTGGCGCAGCGATCCCGGGTCATCAATCGCCGTTGACGGAGTAACCATAAGAAGATGGCAATGCGCTCCGGCAAGCGTAACCCCCAGAAGAAAGCACAGTCGCGCACGAGGGGGGAAGACAAAGTAGGCGGGGGAGAGAGCAAAGCCATGTAAGCCTTGCGAGTGGAAAAAGCCCCATCTATCCAACGCCAATGGTCCCGCTGAACAGAAGGGGAAGCCGCAGAATTGAGAGCCTCCATCATCGAGGCGAAATCAGCTACCCGTTGATCAGATAGATTCCCAGAGAACCGAGGGCACCAATAGCCGTCAGACCAACATTCCGTGACAGTTGCGAGCCTATTCGAAGCTAGCGCAAACAATCTCGGAAAGCGCGCCTGAAGAGGGCCTCCCCCCAACCAGTCGTCCAGCCAAAACTTGAAAGATTCCCCCGTCCCAAGAACCGGGGTGAATAGCGCAAGATTCCTCCGCAAAGTAGATGAGACACTGCGCCAGAAAGGGGAAGAATGGAATTGCAAGGCCCCCCGCTGCAGCCCGAACCAGTCGCTGCCCAAAAGCACCCGAAGGACGTTGCAGAAAAAAGAATCGTCCTTGCCCCAGATTTTACTCACCCATTTGAGAAGTAGAGCGTCGTTAACCAGGTCCAATCTCCGAACGCCAAGCCCACCGGACCGCTTAGGCATGGTCACCACATCCCAAGCGACAATATGCATCCCCCTACCGCTCCCGTCCGTACGACCCCATAAGAAGCGACGCATACACCTCTCCAGGCGTAAGCGGATCCCCACTGGCATTCTACGCACCGAGAGGAAATAAACCGGAATAGAAGATAGGACGGATTTTAGTAGGATAAGGTGACCACCCCGAGAAAGCAAGGCGGCCCACCAGCCCGCAAGGCGCGCCTCCATCCGCTTCGTGATAGCCCTCCAATCCGCAGAACGGGCCCGCCCCACTGAAAGAGGAACACCAAGATATGCAAATGGAAGCTCCCCAGGCACAGAACCAAGCAGACGGCCACAATCCTCCGCCTCCGAAGGCGACATGCCAAAAGGCACCACGATGGATTTGGAGGCATTAATCGACATCCCTGATAGCTCACAGAAAATATCAAGAGTATTGGCCATACCCGCCACCTCGTCCGGGCCGCCTTCAATGAAGCAAATCGTATCGTCTGCGAACTGGATTAAAGGCACGCAGACATCCCCCTTGCGGAACCCAGTAGTAAGGCCCGCATCAATGACGCGGTCAACCATACGCGCCAGCACATCAGAGGCCAAGACGAAAAGAAGGGGCGCCAGGGGGCAGCCCTGACGCACCCCCCTGCGAGGCTGAAACGAGCCACCAACCGGCCGCCCATTAATTAGTAAAGAGAGCGAGACCGAGGAGACGCATCTGCGCATCCAAGCAATCCATAAATGAGGGAAACCCCATCTACGCAAGGCTGACCAGAGGAAGCGCCAATCAATAGAATCATAGGCCTTGGCAAAATCAATTTTCCAAAGGACCCCCTTCCTTTTATCTTTCTTCCAATCAGCCACCATTTCAGACGCGACGACGATGCAGTCCGCGATATGCCTTCCTTTAACGAAAGCCCCTTGAACAGGGGAGATAAGGCCATCCAAGATCCGAGCGAGGCGAATGGCCAGAGTTTTGGCCACAATAAGATAAATACCATTGGAAATGGGCCGAAAATCGTCAAAGCGCAACGCCGGGCTTTTTTTTGGAATGAGCACAATATTCGCCCGATTGATGCGGTCGAATCCGAAGTTACCAGCACAAAATTCCGAGACAACATCGAAGACGTCCCCCGAGACAATCTCCCAAAAGTCCCGATAGAAGGCGACGGAGAACCCGTCAGGCCCTGGCGAAGAGTCATGATTTAGCGCCCAGACAGCCGCTTTAATCTCCTCCAAAGAAATGGGACGAATAAGGTTCTCGGAATCCGCGTCCGAGATAGAGGGTGCACCCACCCCAAGCCAACGCCACCGCCGCGGAGGGAGAGAAGAAGAGATACATCTGAAATGATCAATGATGGCACTCCCCATCTCCCTATCCCCGTTGAAAACAGCGTCATTGATAGTGAGGGACCGCATCATATTACAACGCCTCTGATTGCTAGCCACCCGGTGAAAGAATGATGTGTTCGCATCGCCTTCTTTAATCCATTTTTCCCACGAGCGCTAACGCCACTCCAAAGTTCTCTTCTTATCCTCCTCCTGCACCCGAGCGAGAGCAGAGGTGCGGTCCCGAAGCTCGTCAAAAGAGAGTTCACGCGCATTCTCCGTGGTATCTAATTGCATGATAATCTCCTCTGCCTCGGCGCGCGAAGCCCGCCGTGCCTGTCTGGTAGAAATTTTGAACTCAGCGAGAACCCTCCGAAGGGAAGAAAGCTTCTGATTAAGTTTAGATGCCGCGGAGCCAGAGACGGGGACATGAGTCCAATGATTCTGGACGAGTGATTTGAAATTAGGTTCCAACAGCCAACATTTTTCATAGCGAAAAAGCCCCTGAGGGTTAGTGTCGTCGCTAGAATCCCAAATAATGGGAGAATGATCCGAGAATGATCGGGGGCGAGAGTAAACAGAGCAAAGGGGGAATGAGTCCATAGACAATCCATTAGCTAAGAACCGGTCAATCCGAGAGCGAGAAGAGCTATTCCGCCACGTGTAAGAAATATCGCTCGGGACCAAATTAAAGAGCGCCATTTCATCAATCACGTCCAAAAAATCTTGCGAGCCAGGGTCGCGGCCACCCCTGCCGCGAGGCCGATCGGAAGAGTGAATGGTGACGTTAAAGTCACCCCCCAGAATCCAAGGTATCCCCGAGAATAAATTGGCCGCCTCCCGCATGTCATCCCATAATTCTCGTCGTAAAATATGGCATGTTGGAGCGTATATACATGAGAACACCATCCGAGCAGATGAGTCGACCCTTTCCAAAGCAACAGAAATCATGTGACGACCGGCAAGCATGGAACTAAATGAGAACGAGCGAGATCGCCACGTCACAAGGAAGCCCCCGTCGGATCCAACCGCATTAACCGCACAGAACTCATCAAATGGACCGGCACCAAATGAACGCCACGTATAATCATCAAGAGCTGCCAATTTTGTTTCTTGGATAAAAGCAACATCGCAACACCATTCTGAGAGTCGCGAGCCCAGGGAACGACGTTTGACCAAGTCCCCGAGGCCGCGGACATTCCAAGAAAGAACCTTCATTAAAAGAAACCAGAAGATTCGCCCTCAGAAACGCGGATGAACCAATAGGGAACCACCAATCAGCAACCGCCGGAGTTCGCCCCTGGGTCATCAGCCACCGGGCGTCCATCGCAATCCCCAAGGCCGCAAACACCCGCAGCCTCAGCCACGGCCTCCCGCAGAGAAGCGCAAGATTGAATCACCCGAGCCCCATGGATTGAAGGAGCGCGCCTGCTGTACGTTGACCCGAAACGTCTGAAAGAAGGGCCCATCCCTTCGCCTGATAGGTGAGATCCCGGCGGCCGAGGAGAAGGCGAGGAGGCCTCAAGAAAGAAAGGGGAGGACCGCACCGGAGTCCAAGGCGAAGCACAGCGCGCAGAGACCAAAGGAGGGTTAGCATCCAGGCGTACGGCCTCAACTTGAATCACAAAGGAGTCGGGCAATGATGTCCGAGTATTCTGATAAATGGGTCGTGGCCAAGATCCGAATTGCCCAAGACCACCGACCCCCAAGTTGGGGAGATCCGCCGAGCAACCCGAATAATCAAACCGCAAAGCTGGAGCCGACCCGAACCGAGGGAAAAGAGAAGCCGAATCGTCCTCGGGAACCCCCACGACAGGGAGTTCAGAAGATACAGGCGAGTGATGCGGGGCCCGAAAAGGCATCGCGAAGGATTCCAAAACGTCATGCGTGCATGGCGACTCTTCGGAAGAAACCACAGCACACCCCACGTGGCACCTTGGAGACGAAGCGTCACGCTCCACGTGATGAGGCGGAAGCGAAGCGTCGCCCTCCCGCCCCATCCCAACGTCGACCGCCGACGCAGAAGGAATCGGGACCTCGGCCATCTCCGGCGAAGCAGAAACCGTCGGAGAAGGGGGAATAACAGAGAGCTCAGGCTTGAACCTCCACCGGCCAATCTTGAGAGACCCGAAGAATATCCGACCAGTCGCATCGCTGAGAAAGCCCGAACTGCATTCGAAGAGGACCCTAATAGATTCCAATCGGCCTCCGGAGCGAGGCCATCATCAATGATGGAGAGAATAGTCCCCCGCCGGCGAAACGCTTTGTTGAGGACAGGAAGAGTTCTAGACAAGAAGGGGACGCCTGTAATAGAAGCCATGCAAACCTCGGTAAAAGAAGAAGCACCATCAGCCACACGAGCGGGCCGCCAAAAGACGTCAGCGTTAGAGCCATGAGCCAGCAAGCAATCCCGAAGCGCCAAGGAAAGACCGCACACGCAGCAGTGAGACTGGTCCAGCAAGCAAAAATCCCCAACGAAAAGAGGGCCCAGAGTGACTTGAACATGCGTCCTCACAATCTCCCAGTCGACGTCGCGCCGGCGTGCAACCCCAATAAGCACCCAGCGAGAAGAGCCGAGACCCTCATCCAACCCGAACGAAGACGAGCCCGGCACATGCAGGTCCTGAGCAAGAAAGGCCGCCTTCGACGAAGCACCCCCAGGCGCAGATGAAGTTGCACCAAGGACCGAGCCGCCATCCGCGGACTCCTCAGGACGATGAGACAGCTCCATAGCACCATTGAGGAGACCCGCTCCCAAAGAAGCCTCATGCGACGATTGAGAACGAGGATCCACCACCTGCGCGTAGGAGCGGACCGGGACCTCCCGCCACGCGAAAGGACCGGGACGGGAGCCATGCAACGAACGCACCGAGAACGAGGAGTGAAGCAACCCTGACAGCGTCGGGCGGCGTAGTCGGACCATCCTGCAAGAGGCACAACGGTGCCCCGTATTCCCGCATGCAAAACAACGCAGAGGAAGGGGACATCGAGAGGCGAGATGTCCCCTCTCCCCGCACCGGAAGCAACGCCGACCCGCCTTCTTGTGAGAAACCGCCGTCCATTCGCCCTCAACAGCACCGGCCTTACCCTCAGCACCCTCGTCAAAGAAGACGACGCCCTTTCCCTTCGCAACCCCAGACACTGCCTGCGCACCACCCGCCAAACTCCCTTCTACCTGCGGCGCATCCCGGAGGACCTCACCATAGTCACGCGCATCGCCCGCCCTCACACTCCCATCGCCCGCCCTCGCACTCGCACCGCTCCCACTCCCTTTCGCACTCGCCATCGATCCCCCCATCAAAGAGTTTAGTCGTTTTAGAGAAAATAATGACATCCAAGTAGCTAGGAAATTTAACACAAGTTGTTGCAGAATATATGAACAAATGAGAAAAACGAATTTATGAACAAATGAGAAAAACGAATTAATAAAGCAGATGACTCATAGATATATTGTTCACGAAAGAAGATATCAAATGCTAAAACTAAAGTATATTGAAATCAAATACAATAAACTTTTTTTTCGAAAGCAGCATAAAAATATTTTCTATAAACACACATCATCAGTGTTTGAACTCGTTAAATAAAAATAAAATTTTATTTTTTTAGAAGCAGCATAAAAATATTTTATATAAACAATAGCAACTAAATAAATAAAATTTATTTTTTACAGCAGGTATTAGTAATAGTTGAATCCTGAATGGAAACAACCGAAGATAAAGCGTGAAGGGAGGGGGTCTATCCAAAAGGCGGCCGAATATGCGGCCGCATATGCGCCAAAACCGTATATAGACCGCATATTGTATATGCAATTCGCTCCGATCACCGACTACGCATATGCGGCCGCATATGCGGCCGCCTGGCCCGCTTTTCTGAACACTGCTTGTTCGGCTTGGTCGGATTCTCACACAGGTGCGTTGGGGGCACCTGTTGGGGGCGGACGTTGATGCATGTGTCAGATGTGGATCGACGGTGGAAGATATGGACCATTTGTTCTTCGTGTGTCATCCTTCGGCTCAATTGTGGAGCAGGGCCAGCATTACGTGGTTAGGTGGTCAAGATTGTTCCGATTTCTGGAGAGACATTAAATCCGTTTATGGGTATGGTTATGAGTACAATACTTACCCTTTTGCACTTATGTGGGTGATTGGGTACGACAGGAATGGCGTCATTTTGGGAGACGTGCATTTTATATTGAGAATGTAATCGAAAACACTGCAAGGCGTTATGCACATCATGGAATATGTAATATGATGTACCTTATAGTTGAAGTTATATATTCTTTTTGCGGTAGACCCTAGATTGGGACGTCACCCTTTTCCTTTTCAAAAAAAAATGAAACTAATAGTTTTTCGCCAAGGATCAATACTCTTGGATTTAATGCATGCATGTTATCGATGTAAACCTCCTTTTAAAAAATATGCTGCAGTTACGTGGTTGAGGGAAAGCAAATCCAGTGCAGTATATTGCATGGAATGATTAAATTCAGGCTTTAATTTCTGAAGAAAATGGAGTAGTAGCATGAGAAAACTGACGAAGAAAATAAGACATACCTGTTACAGCAAGATCGAGAAGCAAAATTGTGGTTGTTGCAATTTGCACACATCCAATCCCCATCACGCCATTGTTTTGCACTAAAATAAAAATTAAACTACCAATTAAGCAATGAAAGTAAATATGCACACATCCAATCCCTATCATGCCATTGTTTTGCACTAGAATAAAAGAAAATAAACCACCAAATAAGAAATGACAGTACATACCTAACAAACACTTGACCATAATTTGCAGCGATATAGATAATTTTATGGTTAAACACTACAAAAGTAAACTTCGTTTGCACATATTTACGATAGTATCGTACCCTTAATCTAAAAATCAGAGTTGACTTTTTTTTATTTTTATTTTTATATGTGGGTTGGTGTTGGATTCGCACTTGATTTTTTTAAATGAGAATGATAGCTGTTATTTTATTGGTAATTTACAAAGTAATTCAATAGGACAATATGAAAATGCCTACAAATCCTCCGGCGAATTATGAACAGAAGGCTATTTACAACATTCTCAGCATAGACCTAAAATACCCTAAATAGAGAATGAGAAAATAAAGACCTACTATTGCATAACCCTAACCTCTGAACCAAAACACCTAAAAATAGTCATACATTAAAAAAGGGGGGTTTTACAATGGGAACGTTATAAACTTTGCAAAATACTCTCTCAGCCTTGTATATTTCATAATTATACCATGACCCCTACAAACAGTCTTACAACACAACCCTTGCCATCAATTCTAACTTTGTTTGAGTCAATAACTCGAAAGGTTCGAAATATTGGCATCGATATTGTATCATCAATACGTATTGGTCTACCCTGAAAAGGATATATCAGGGATATATCAAAATATATTGACGATACCAGTGGAAATCTCGAAAATGGTGCAAAAATAATGATATCGATCAAAACATGCCCAGTATCGGTGGTATCGATTGATATTGGATGATATCTATGAAAAAATATACTGCAGACATTCAATTTCGACTAATTCGGGCTGATATAGCGATTTATCTCCTGGTATCTCGCGAGATATTGACCTCGTATACATGAGGTTAGGTAGGAATTTTTGCAGCCAAAGGAGTTAACACGGTATTTTAAGTATCTCCTCACCCATGCATGTCCATTCGGATCCCTATAAAAGCAAAGCAAGTGTCTGCCCAGGTCAGGTGCCCTCGTAACCAAAGATGAAAGGGGTGGGTCCCCCTTAACCGGATTTTTAGTAGACTTTGCCTCAAACCCTAAAGACGATGCATCTTTATAAGGCCATGCAATTTTCACACCAATCCCAATTGTAATCGACGAGGGGATCTCACTAGTTGGAGGCAAATTTTCCTCCGAAGGAGTTGAGCGTGATTTCTCTCCTCCGCCTTAGGTGCCAAGCAGTAGCAACTGATGATTGTACCATCATCCTGGAAAAGTAAAATATCCAAGTTGAAAGAAGTGTGCTTAACCCAATAGGTCGGGATGGTGGAAGCCCTTCTCATTGTGCCTACTAACTCTGCCACCACCTCAATGATTCACAAAGCCGCAAGCTATCCCAACCGCTACAACCTCCTCCACCTCAAAGAGCGACTTTGCGATAGAAGGTGAATTTCTACACCTGATTGATGGCTCCCCAATCGACACCAATCGTCTACTAATAGCATTGACGACTCCATCACGAAGCGTCGAAAGGAGCCAACTCATCACGATCACGAAATCATCGCCTCGACTTTCAAGAAAAGACTATGCCTTCTCCACTACTAGCCCTCAGACATAAATCACCGAATCGCTTAAGTAGACACCATCATATATGCAACCATCTTCTCTAGCGAAGGTCATAAGCTCCTCAGACGTTAAAGTTCCTCTTGCAGACCCTTCGCAATGAGAACCCCATCAACATGTGGTTGCACCTCTTTCACCAAATGTGAAAGCCTTAAATCCCTAAAAGTTTGTCGAGCAACCCTCAAAGCACAACCCTACCTTTGAGGTCCTAAGCACGGGAAACGAGTCGCTTCATCCTTTTTTTAGAAATACAAGGCACTTCAATCCTGTGGTGGCTAAATAGCCCTACTCCCCACACCTAAAGCACCAGATGTGGCCACGTGTCGCAAAAGGAGTGCAAACAACACCCAATGGCCAATGTCAATGCATTGGTGTTCGATAACCATCCCCATCAAGCTTTGAATCAAAGGGCTCCTCCTATGCACCATATTGATTTTTTTTGAATAAAAACAAGGGGGAGCACTCCCAAGATGGGAGTCACCACACCGCAAATTTCATTGATATGCCAAAAGTTACATCATCCGGATACCCAGAAGTTGTACAAAGCGTTACACTGCGCGACCACATTTTCATAGTAAAAACGCTGCCCCTTGAAAATTACATCATTTCTACCAAGCCATATAGCCCAAAGAACCGCAAAAACTCTGGAAACATCACCGGTGGAGCCGGCTCCCACCGCCTGAATAGAATCCCAGAAAATATGCACCATATTGATGTCCTTTATCTTCTCTCTCAACTCCCTTTGTTGCACCCACAGCTCCCCTCGATGACTTCCCTCATGGTATGTGGCCCTCTCTCGTCAAACCTCCCCCCCCCACCCCCCACCCCCTCTCTCTCTCTCTCTCTATATATATATATATCCTTTCCACCGCCTCCTTCTTGTCTTCTATCTCCCTCTCATGCCCCTTCTCCATCAATCTCCCGTCATGTCCTCCATGCAACTCCAGCCAATTCTTAACAGTTTTCGTTTTTGTATTTTCTTTGGGAACACTATTTGAACACCAGCATCTTCCAAGGCACATGGCCTTTTAAGTTTAACAGAAGATTGCGAACAAAAGAAAGATTCTTTGAAGGTCAAATAATTCATTATGCATCCATGTCAGTAGATTCAGTTTGACAATACTGAATGACAAAAATATGTAAAAATTAAATACAATCAGCAATTCCAGAAAAACGTATTTTTTTTACCCTTTTCCAAGAAGTTTAGGTGTAATAGCTTGCTGAGGAGACTGTACACGGATTTGCATGCTTGATCCTGTTGTCGGAATCCTGCCAAAGTACTTGGAAAATATTTCAGGAATGTGGTTGTCATTGGCTCCAGAAAAACTGTCAAGTGCCTGGTATGCAGCTTGTGGTCTGATGCCCTGAATAACAACAATGGTGCAAACGGCTAATGTCAGTCAACGTCTTTCCCTATTGAGAGAATGCCATGCAACATGATATTGCCAAAACTTATTCTTAAAAATAGTGCACACCATTAAGTGAGAATTAGAGTCTCCAGCATGCAACCTCTTACTGTCCCAATCATTGAGAAATTCCTCTGAGGCCAGTCTTTTTGTTCCTAAAGCTGGAAATTATATGTTTAAAAACAAGTTAAAGATTGCAATCATAGAAACAGTTAAAATTAACAAGAATGGCATATCCAGCAAAGATATTGACAAGATCACAGTGATAAACTTCTTCTGAGATTTAAAAGAAACGGGCTCTAATGGTGAAGATGTATCCAAACTTTAAACCAAGGTGCAGAGCATCACTATGAAGCTGCTTAGTAATTAGGTTTCCTGGTGCCAAAACAATCCCAACTCCCAACATCCCAGGAGTTCACAATATTATTTTTCCTAACAATGTAATTTCCAACAAGGTTGGTAGTATTTTTCATTGACAGTGTTCAAATTGAAAACCCTGCTAGATGCTGTAGTAGTCATAAGATTCCCAACAGTTTTCTTTGCCAGCACTGTCGAAACTGAAATTTCTACAAATATAAAGGGCATAGCTTTAGTTCCATTGGAAAGTGCTGTTGGTTCTGCGAATCCTTTAACACCATTCTGTTCTTTCCAGTATCAGGCTTAAAGATCTTACATCTGTTCTGTGAATCCATTGGAAAGTGATCGATCTTAAAAATGATTTCTTACATCCACTTACCTCAGATCTGCCCATGCAATATCAGGCTTTCTCCTATTTCTTACTCTCCTCCAGTATGTAAAACTCTACTCCTGTCCGGGCAACAAAGTTTTTGCTTTGCAAGACAGCATATTAAATATTTCCTCTTACTTCTCATCGATACTTCATCTCTCCAGACTATTTGTCTATATAATCATCAGTCTGTTGAGAAATAACAAATCATAATATCTCCAGAAACATAACGTAGTTGTTTATTTGCAAGGTGTCTCTACATATGGTACCTTGTAGCATGTAGCTTACTGATAAGAATTGAAGAATTACTATTAGAACTTACTTAACATAACACCCCTTTGGAGTAGCATCCCTCTCTACTGCTATGTTACTGTTACATGATATGTCTTCTTACCAACTAAAATTCCTACTTGCACACTAATTGGAGCAGAAAAATGACAGATGATTATCAGGCCAATCCGCCAAGCAAGTAGAATGATCAACCAGAGGGCTTGAGGGCATAGAGATGGTGTAGCAAGAAGTGGCCTAGAAACCCTATATCACATGCTCAATAGTAACTAGGATATTACAGAGGTAAAAATCATTTGATTGATTTTCAATTATATTGAAAAAGTCTTCTTTTTTCAATTATGAAGTCGTTTGTGTAAAAAGACCACGAAAATGGATATGCATATAACACATGATGTTTAAATGGTTATCTCTGTAAAAACTTCAACATAGAGGGAGCATATGTTAAAATGTGGTTTGAATAGGCACGCAGATAATGTGAAAAATCTCAGACACATTGTAAAGAACACTTAAAATATGCACATGCATACGTGTGTGCATGGCAAAGCCTTCTCCTGCTATAAGCATGGTCGGCTACATGGATTCTTGCTCAAATCCATGTTGAAAGATTCATCTATCTTTTACACCGGTTCTCGACTACCTAACGTAACCCCCATAAGGGAAGATTTGAATCCTGGTCTTTTGGGTGGTATGCACACTGGACTACCACCAGATCATATATATTACAAATATCAATTATAATGCATTTTTGTAATGATATTTATGAAATATCAAAGAATAAATCCTATTTAAATACCAGTTTTTCAAGGGTCATTATACAAAGGCCATCAATCGGTATTATTCCGAGTATTATTTTCTACTGTCTTGAATATGTGAGTGCAATGTCTTCATGTCCAATATCATAGATGCCATATCTAATTAAGAAGCTATATAATTTATATATGTGAAATAATAATGAAATTCATCTCAAGTCGTTTGTAGTGCATTATGTCTATTTCATTGACTTAGATATGCTTGTGAGGAGTATAGTCATGGTCACGTGAAAGTACTTGAGATTCATGATTGATCCGATACAAATATTAGTATTATTATATCAACCTGTCACTACAGCAAGTCTAATAACATATAAACATAACCATTAATAACTAATATGGTATGTGAACATATACAATTCATTGTTTGCACTGGTGCAATAGCAAATGACAGAATTATCTTTGTAGAGATATGATAATGTTTATGTATTGTTTTCTCTATTTAGTTTCGATTTGTCTATATTATGTAATTTACTCACGGGCTTCTCCTCTATATAAGAGAGCCTTAGAGTTCCTTGGTATCAGAGCGGTGATCCTAGACCGAAGCTCTCGTATCCTAACCCTAAATGCCACCCTCCAACCTTCTCTCTCTATCTATCTATCTATCTATCTCGGTCGCCGCCGTTGGGCTCTCCTTCTCGATACGCTGCCGCCGGCCCCTCTCTCTCTAACTGACACAGCCACTGTCGTTGGCCTCTCTCTCTCATGTTTTGTCGCAGCCACCGTTGCCGACCCTTCGCTCCCTCGCCGCCCCAGGTCCCTACAACTACCGCATACTGTCTGCGGTCGTCACCTACGGCATCCACGGTTATCTTCTATCAGTTTCGCCTCCATTCATTCCTTGGCGACAGATTGGTTGCATCCGAGTATACACATGCAACCAAATCCTCATATGTCTGGACATCATATTTGCTTCTTTTCCCAACCATTGAGAACTATATAAAATCCAATAATTGGTCCGAACGCAGGTGTCTAGTCTACGTCAGGAGCGAATGAAATAGAGTGAGCGAGCCAGAACATGCCTAGTTAGGCGAGAGCTGAGACCTCAGCCAAATTCCGTGATGAAGATGAAGCGAGAGAGGTGAAAGGTATAGCATGTTGCTGCCAGAAGCAGAACTTTGTATTTCTTTTAGAGAATCTCCTAATTGTTCCAAAACTGAGACCACAACTTATTTCTGCTTAGAACGTATTGATTTGACCCCATAAGCGGAATCATCGCCCAATAGCATGTTGCCGCCAGAAGGAGAACCATGTATTTCTTCCAGAGAATCTCTTAATTGTTCCAGAGAAACTAGAAATAGATTCTTTAACCAGAAAGAATGAAGTTCAGATGTAGGATAGTTATCCAAAAGTGATCGCAACTCAATCATGTATGATGGAATCATCAAAGATTTGATCTTTTCTAACTCTGTCTGTAAATTCACTAGAGGCTCGGGAAATAAAGAGAAGATGTATACGAACGAAATATCCAACAACAAGAAGAAAGAAAAGGATTGAATAGAGGAACTCAGACATATTTCTCTTGGCTTTTCTCCATCCGACAGTATATCAGAGAACAAAGTCGATGTCCCCGCCATAGGCGCGTTCAGAGGTCCAACGCCAATCGTCAAGATGGACGGGGCAAACTATGAGTTATGGGTCATGCAGTTCATGAGCCTCATGAAGTCTACAGATAAGAAACACATTCTTACCGAGCAAGAACCCTCTGAGAAAACTGGGGTTAACGCCTCGTGGGAGGCAGATGATTCGTATGGTATGCCAAGGTTTGGTTATATGGTACATTGATGACAGAGGTCGCCAATGATGTTTTACATCAGCTCACCACTAAGGCGATGTGGGATACCCTCGCAGCAACCTATTCCCAAGCGAGGAATGAGACAAAGATTCTGCAGTTACAACATGAAATATTCACTATCAAGCAGAATGGACCTCTTCATTCTCTATACACGTCCCTGCGTGGCATGTTCAAAAAACTCTGCAGTTTTATGCATCTTTCTTCTTTTCCTGAGCAGTAGAAAGCTTACAGGAATACCACTATGGTTGGTGTATTTCTAGCAACACTTAATCCAGAATATGAAATTGCCCGTTCACATATACTTGTGGATGCCACTATTCCTACCATGGAAGAAGCTTAACGCAGACTTAGAAGGATAATGATCTCATCGTCAGCTTCTAGTCAGACTTCCTCTACGATGGCTACCTCCTGCGGCAGGGGCAGTTCTTCTCAGTTGCGCACTCGTGGACCTCGTGGTAGAGAAGGTCATATTCGTCAACCATGCACTTATTTTCATCGTCTGGGATACACAGAGAATACATGTTACTCCAAGCATGGTTTTCCCGTAATCGGCTCATGTAGCAGAGCGGGTTCAGCCCCCTACAGCTCCTTCATCTGATTAGATGTATGATGACCTAGTGGCTCGGTTGAGGGACATTATGCTCCCTGTTGGTTCTATTGCTTCCTCACCTACCTCAGGAGGCGATTCAGATATCGTCGCCTTTGTCTCTGCCAGCACCTCATGTAGCATTTATGCTCTTACTAGTTGTCATGGATCTGATATTACATAATGGATTATGGATTCTGAGGCGTCACATCACATGTGTGGAGATAGAGATCAATTTGTTGCTTACAGACAGGTTCCCCCTGGCAAAACAATTGTCATATATGATGGTACCATTCCTCAACTACAGAACATGGGGATATTAGCTTGACGTCATCGATGCGTCTATAGAATGTGTTGCATGTTCCTGATTTCTCTATGAATTTATTGTCTATTAGCCATATTACAAAGGACTTGCATTGTCATGCTATTTTGACCCATGTTCCCTTGTATTTCAGGGCATTCTTACGGGAAGGGTGATTGGATGTGGCCGTAAGCAGGGAGCCTATATCGACTGGTCTGAACTACATATGATGGCTTATCCTCTCATCCTACAGGACCGGTCTCCCCATTCATGTGGCACCTACGCTTTGGTCACCTTCCCCTTCAGAAGATATGTCATGTTCTCCCTCAGATCTCACCTCGATCATCCTTCTAGTGTGAGGCATGTCAGTTAGGGAAGCACCACCGGTCTGCTTTTCCTAGTCGCCAGGGTTGGAGTAGTAGCTCCCTTTTTGAGTTATTTCATGTTGACATTTGGGGTTCGAGTCGTGTACCCAATAATCAGGGACACATATTTTACCTCGTTTATGATTTTTCTCGTTTGTCATGGATTTTATTATTAAAAAATAAATCTGAGGCTAGGAATGTGATCAAATCTTTTATAAATAAGGTGCAGAATGTTTTTCCTCTTCAATCAAAATTGTGCGAACTGATAATGCATCGAAATTCTGTACTCAAGTACTTTCACAGTTCTTCTCATTTCGTGGCATAGTTCATCAAATTTGTGTGCCTACACATCTCAACAAAATGATGTGGTAGAACAAAAGCAACGCTACTTACTTGATGTTACTCAAACTCTTCTTATTTAAAGTCGTGCTCCATGTTCGTTCTGGGGTGATGCGGTTCTTACAGCTTGTTATCTTGTGAATCGCATGCCCTTGTCTGTATTGGATGAGAAAGTTCATTTCTCCCTGGCACTTCCAAAGGAGTTGTTCTCACTCACTCCTTTTTTGTCTCTATTGCTTTTGTACATCAGTTGTCTCCTAGTCTTGACTCTTGACAAGCTCTCTCCTAGAGTTGTCAAATATATTTTTGTTGGGTACTCCAGGGCACATAAGGGATATAGATGCTATGATTCATTGCGCGAAAAATATTATGTTAGTGTTGATGTCACATTTTTTGAATCGATGGTGTATTTTTCTCCTACAGGTGATAGGTTGACTTCATAAACTTCAGAAGATGAGGTCTACATACCACCTCCTCCAAGCCCATCACCACCTCCACTTCCACCACTTCACCACCTCCTTCACCTCCTCCTATACCACCACCTCCCATTATCTTAGCTCCAACCTTGCCACGATTCTATACTCGTCGGCATGTTTATGCTCATGGTCCTCGTCCGTCATCCGGCACGCCTCATATTTGTTCTGAATAGATTGTTTCTAACGATGGGTCTTGCAATGTATCTGAGCATGAATCTTTGCAGGAGGCTGGCATACAGATTGAGGAGATCCCCGATGACATAGATGTACCTATTGCACTTCTAAAGCAGAAGTGTACATGTGCATTATACCCTCTCACTTCTCATGTTTCCTTCGATTGCTTGTCAGAGGACTTCAGGAGGTTTGCAGTTGCTCTAGGAGATTCCACGGAATTACGAGGAGGCCTTGAGGGATAGTCGGTGGTGTCTTGCCATGAAAGAGGAGATGGATGCACTACAATCGCGTGGTACCTGGAGCCTGGTTCTTCCTCCCACTGGAGAGTCTACTGTCAGTTGCAAGTGGGTGTTTACAGTCAAACACCATGCAAATGGAAGTCTTGATCGTTACAAGGCCAGATGGGTTGCGTGTGGATTTATTCAGACTTACTGGGTGGATTATCTGAACACATTCTCCCATGTTGCTCTCCAATCAACACTCTGAGTTCTTGCAGTTGATGTGGTACGTGATCGACCTTTATTTCAGCTTGGTGTTAAAAATACCTTTCTATATGGAGATCTTTAGGAAGAAGTCTACATGCAGCAGCCTCCAGGGTTTGCTGCTGAGGGGGAGTGTCAGCAGGTTTGTAGACTTTACAAGGCAATATATGGCCTTAAGCAGAGTATAAGGGTCTGGTTTTAGAAGCTCTCGGACCTGATTGAGAAGCAGAGATTCATTATATCAAATGCAGACCATTCATTGTTTGTTCAGAGGACCCACAGAGGTACGGTTGTTATCATGGTCTATGTTGATGATATCCTTGTTACAGGAGAAGACGTGCAAGGGATCAAGAAGGCAAAGGAATTTCTTGGCTGACAGTTTGTCACCAAGGATCTTGGCACCCTAAGGTACTTTCTGGGGTTAGAGTTTGCCAGAAATCAGCAGGGTCTTGTGACAACCCAAAGAAAATATATTACAAACATGTTAGTTGAGACATGCATTATTGGATGTTGACCTGCTACTACTCCTATGGATCCTAGCATGAGGTTATACGATGATGATACAGAGGAGGTGGACAGGAGAAGATACTGAGAATTAGTGGGAAAGCTTTTTTACGTTACCATCACTAGAACAATCATCTCCTTTTGCCATTAGTCGGGTCAGTCAGTTCATGGAGCGTCCTCGACAGGTACATATGGATGCAATTCATATGATCTTGAGGTACTTAAAGTCATCCACAAGTGTGGGATTGTTGTTCAGGAAAGGGGCATCCCTCACTATCACAGCTTGTGCAGATGCATACTACGCAGGATGTCCTAAGTACATGAAGTCTACCTCAGGCTTCATTGTATTTGTTGGTGACTCTCTAGTATCTTGGAAGAGTAAGAAGCATATTGTGGTTGACAGGTCAAGTGTTGAACCAGAATATAGGGCTATGGCATAGGGAAGCGTAGAAATGATGCGGGACTGATCTATCCTAGCTGACCTATATAGATGTGCCACTTCCTATGAAATTACAATGTGATATTAGGCAACTTTATTCATTGCAAACAATCCTGCCTTTCATGAGAGAACTAAACATATAGAAGTAGATTGTCACTACACGGGATATGCAGAAAGTCTTTATTTCTACTTCACATGTCAGTTCAGGAGAACAAACTGCAGATATCTTCACTGAAGCTTTGCTCAGAGGACCCTTTCAGAAGTGTACATCCAAGCTTAGCATTATTGACATCTATGCTCCATCTTGGGGGGGGGGTGTAGAAATATGATTATGCCTATGTTTTATTTTCTCTATTTAGTTTTGCTTTGTGTATCTTATGTAATTTACCCATGGGCTTCTCCTCTATATAAGAGAACCCTAGGGTTCCCTGGAATAAACAATTTTTCTCATTTTCCCCAACAATCTTCAGTTACTATAGAGGTTCCAAGGGGTCAAAACCTTTGAGAATGGTGAGACACCATTTACCCACTAATGGTGACTCCATCCACGTCCAAATTCAGTGACAACATTGAAATCATGCAAGCAGTTGAGGACACCAGGGACTTATTTGACAATGATGACAAAGTGGCGGAAACATGGTCCTCCGCCTTGTATTTGGAAATGAGGTCCCGTTACATTCAGTGCAACTGACTTCTCCCCTTCCTTCTTATCTAGCATTTGCACCTTCAGCTTGGACATGATATCATGCATCTGGATCGCTGGTGAGAAGCAGCAGCTCCCATTTCTTACATGCATCAAAAAACTCAGCAGTGGGACCAACATGGAGCTTGAATTTTACATGAGGTATAAATCGATGTGGTCAACGTAATTCATAACGTCCTCGTCGGTTAGCTTTTCACTATAAGATTGCCTATGATGTTGATCTTCTTGCAATTTTGTTTTCGATGCCATCTTAACTTGTTCTATGTGGAATGGATTTCTTTTCCCACCATAATAAGAGAAGTGTGAGAGATTTGAATCAAATTCTTCGCTACTTGCAAAAAATGTGAGAAGAGCTCATAAAAATTCAATGAAATATAATCTGCATGACATCATTTAACTATTTTTTAAAATATTTCATTTTTGAATAGATTTAATAAGACAAAATCCTTTCATTTCTTTAGAATATTGCACTTAGGATCAGGCCTCAGCAGATAGCTTTGGCAATACGAGGATGTTCTGCCTCCATTGGCGTTGTTGTTGCTGAAGGTCATGTAGAAGCTGGCAGAGTCCTCATCCTCGCAGGCTTTGCAATGGCAATGTCCATGATCTCGGAGGCAGCAAACTGGTGATGGAGCAGAAACCCCTTCAATTCATCTATAAAAGCTATCAGAGCCATCATCATTAACAACCTCGACGGGGATGACATACACGCAGATGACGACAAAACACCTAAGTAGTCATGCAGAAGAAAACCTTCTTCGTTGATGAAACAGAGGCGATAGAATGACAGCTCTTACTGTTATTAATGGCCTTGGAGGAATTTTGGGAGATCGAGTTTTTGTGTTTGGAGGCTGAGAAGGGCATTGCAGTGGGAATATAGACCGCAAGAGGTGAAACCCTGAACAATGGCAAAGGACATATATGCAAAGAAGTCTACAACGAACAATTCTGTGCCTATTCATTTCACAAAACAAAAGGAAAGACAAACTACGATATGGCTACAACCTGCACAAGAACCATTGTGCCAACTTCTAGCACTATGCATGGAAGATAGTTGAAGAATCAATACCCATGCACCCAGTCATTTAGTTTTACAATGAAACAAAGATGCGGTATTTGCCTGAGAATAATATTTTAAAACCAAATATGGATCACTATGTAAGGACTCAATCCATGAGGTTATACGTAATCTGGAAGGTAATCATTCGCATTCAGGTCTAATTACAATTCTATGCTTGATTTACATGTCAAGATCCACATGTATAAGCTTGGGTTTCAGATGGCATGGTTCAATATATGATCATATTTTTGTTTAAATTACATATTTCCTATTGTAATAGTTCTCATTATAGCAATTTCCATACAAGTAAATGGCATATGCAAGAAACAAGGTAGTAATATATTGACCTCATTGTCTGCAATTTGATTTGTGATTTTCATCCAAAGATGCAACCAACCCTGAATAATGGTCGTAATTAAAGTGATAATGCATTGCAAAGCTTGTTTCTTTGCTCTGGAGAAAAGAATAAAGAATATGGAAGGTAGATTCGAAATACTTATCTGGATATTAGACAGGCATCATCAACCCCGAACACACACTTGCAGGAGCGGATCCCCGTGTTGTGAGCATCACAGCGGCCATTCCCAATCTGAGAGCTGAGATGGGTGATTAATCGCAATGTCGCTGTTGAAGACGGCGACCGTGAGTATCTTTTCCACGGAGAGAACCCTTCATATTCACTAATTTACATAGATATCTGCTGCTACAGCATGGCAGGGGTGAGAGCTCTCGAGGGAAGATGGGGTTGCGGAAACGGGGAGACAAGAGAAGGAAGAGATGGATGCAGCGAAGGAAGGGTGGTGGGCATAGGACGACAGGTATGGTTTGAAGGAAAATAGATGGGAGAAGACAGGCGGATGGGGATGTCTTCTACTGGTCTGGATATAGGTAGCATTTAAGGAATTTGTCAAGGGTGGTGGAATATTTGGACGAAAAATTAATGGATGTCGGAAATCCACCCCAGTTAATATATGTTATGGATTACTACATATCTTGACAAAGTCATGGAAAGTATGCGTCTTTGTCAAGTAGAGATTATGGGTAACTTCCCGTCTGAACACGATCATCTAGAATAGCCAAGACGGGTACGACTGTCTCGATAATCAGATAGGAATTTGCATTACATTAATAACTCTCGTGACTTCATTATAATTCCTCCTAGAACCTTTCTCATGAGAAGGGGACGAGGGTGAATGTCAACAAGGCTTCCAAGTGGAAACCACCTAGGTTTTTGCCAATGGAAGCTACCACCATAGTAAATCACAAGCTTTATAGGGGACTATGGAGGTACCAATACTACTCTGAGTATTACATCTGGATGCATGAACAACAAGGTGTATGCCTCTCATGGTTGCTTTCTGTGGAAGTCGAAGCATTCACCAGCACCATAGCTTTCCAAATTCTGGAGATCCCCCCCCACCCACCCCCACATACACACACATGTATAAAACTAGTGTAGTGATATGTCAACAGATATTGTTCTTTCATGGTTGCTTTTACGGATGGTAATCTCTGTCCTTCATTCCGCTTTTCTCACAATCTAGCTAATCCTTCTGTAAATCTAAATTTATCAAATGGCGATCATATTTATCATATAACTTCATCTGTAGAAATGTGACAAAGAGTATGTTCAAATAAAATCAACGAGCATCTCCATGAGGGAATACAGATGTTAAAAGCAACAAAAAAGATTTTTTTAGGGGAGTGTCTTCTCATGTTAAATTGACAACCTCTTCAGTAATTTAATTCAACTTGCTGTGGATCTGAGATAGCGGACTTAATAAAAATTTACTTTACAAAAATCAATCATAGCTCTCCAAGGATGAGGTTGACCTTTCAAATTAGGAATAAAGAAATAATACATCAACAATAAAGCATTCTCCCACATTAAGTAGGATCGACTAATGGATTCTTTGCCTCCATTCAGATCTAGTTTGGGTCTTGAACTTAGATCCAAATAATTAAGATCCCTTCATATAGTCTCTTTTCAACACTTCTTAGGCTTTCTTCACCATCTCCTAGCCGGTTCAACATCCCAAATCTCACCTCTTCTAATTGCTGCATCGGCAAACCTCCTTTGCAAATGGTGAAACCATCTTAAGAGATTCTCTCTCATCTTATCCTCGAACAGAGCTAGACCAACTTTACTTTTAATCATATTGTTCCGCATCCAATCATTTCGTGTATGACCACACATCCACCATAGCATGTTCATTTCTACTATTGTTACTCACTTCATATCTATGGTACACAGGCCAACACTCAGATCCATATAGCATAGCAGGTCTCGCGGCTACCTTGCAATGCTTTCTTTTGATTTTCAAAAGAAATTTCTTATCACATAGAATAGTAGAGGCTCCTCTCCGCTTTAGTCAACTTGCATTAAATTCATTCTATGAGTAACATCTCCACCAATAAACTAATAACAAAAATAAAATGGCTTCTCTGATTAGTGAATGAAAAATATATATTTCTCCATTGGAGAGACAACCTAGTAGCTATTTCATTAATTATTATCAGAAATTTAATATGCAGGACTCTATAAGCCCACCTTTACATAACTATTAATAAGTAAAGTGGGACATGAACAAAATTCACACATAAGTTGATGACATAATCTAATTACCCAACTATTCAATAATTTGGTTTTTAAAACATAGTTCTATGCCTAGCAACACGAAAACTTGCTCCGTTAACACCACGAACCATGTCGTTATATTGACTCTTCTTGAGTCAACTTGCTTGCGTTAAGGGTGAGTTAATCAAACCACACCAAGATCAGCAGTGGATTTTCGCCTATCTCTCTTCTCTGTTCTCTCCTCTTCCATCGTTAATTATATTTAATAGCAACCCACACTTTTTATTCTAGTGAGATTAACACCACTTTTCAAAATTTTACACAACTATTTGACCTCGACCAGTAACATCCCCCCCCCACCTCTCTTCAACTCTACGGATCACTCTCCATGACTAATTAAGCATGGCCAACGAGCTTTTCGCTGAGCTCCCACACCTTCTTGGCCTTGGCGACACCGTTGGTCTCCTGCGAGCGCTCGTTCTCAAAAGATGACAAGGTGTAGTTCCAACCCCCGTACACCCCGAACTTGGCCAGGCTCGGATCGCTCACCATCTACATCAATCAATGAAGACCAATCATAGTATTATTAGTCACTGGAGTGTGATTAACCAGCTATATACATAGTTGCGCAAGTGATTAATGATGCAAATCGATTTTGCGCGGCAGTAGTGATTTATTTGAACGGTGGATTATTGGTGGGAGAAGAAAATGGAGGGGTTGAGAAGAAGAAAACTCGTCGGAAACGAGGGGCTTGGAGAGAGAGAAGCGCGAAGAACGCGTAGGGGAGAGGAGAGAGATGAGAGAGAGAATAATTCTCAAATTAATTATCAACTGAGCCGTCAAAAAAAAATTAATTATCAACTGAACTCCCTAAAACAATGGACCCTCATGCCTTTATATAGGAGGGATGAGATTACAAAAATAGTAAAACAACTAATTATCCTTAGTTGACTCTAACCGACTAATTTTAAATTCAAATCGTTAACTAATTAATCGAGATCACAGGCGATCTCGTTTATTTGATTAAAATTGCGACAACTCAAATAAACGTAAATAAAATTAACGGATAACATTAACTAAATATTCGGCCATATATTTCTGTTCCACGTTGCATCAACTCTCCTCCGCTTTTAAGAATTCGTCTCCCGACGAATTTTTGGATCTGTAGGCTTGGAGGTTGATAATTTCGAATCTGCGTTCTCAGTCATCCCTTAGAAGAATTGGTGTGGAGCGAATGGCGGAATCCACACATGCGCGACGCAGACGTTGGTGACGTGGCCTTCGTGGTGGAAGAACATGTGAGGCGCAAATGGCGGCGTCTTCATGAACTTTGTCTCCTCATTGCGGTGATTGAAAAATTGATGAGGCATGAACAACATGGCCTTTGGAGGATCCATAGCAAAGTAATAGCACAAGGAGAGTAGGGGAGGAGATGTGTCCAAGGAATGAAGCTATGAGGCATTTAAATAGGTGTACCCAAGGTCCTAATCCTAATAGGATAAGGAGGTCTCCTATATTTCTCCTTTTCAGCACTTCTCTTTAAGTATTTCTGCAACAGGGGGGTTGAAGTGTAAATTTTCTACCTCTTCACTTGAAATATCCCTCCTTAATTTACCACCAACTCCAACCTTTATATAAAAAGGTTTTTGTGGGGGTAAGTTTTTGCAAATTTCCCCAATCAAACAACCATCCCTGAACTTACGGGATGCACCCTTCAATTGAGCGTCGTGTTTCTTCCATCTTAGGGTTTGCTCGTTCCAGGGGTAGCAGCGGCGGCGGATGGTTCGGCCCCATAGCCGACGCAACCAAGGGTGGTGGCCGGGGAAACGGCCTTGGAATGGTGGCGAGGGGAGCAACCTGTACCAACCGTGGGGTATGGGAAACATGGGTGGCGCAACAGAAGGTCGGGCGGGGGTGGGTAACAGCGACGGTGGCGATGGGGTAGGGTGGTGTGAGGTCAGCAGGGGGTGGGTTGGGGATGGTGATGAGGGGGCGGTGGCGGAACAGGGGGGCGCAAGGTGAGGGGAAGGCGGCCCGCAAAGAGTGGTGGCGATGAGAGGAAGGGGGGGTAGTGTGGCTGGCGCGCGGGAGGGTGGCGCGAGGTTGCGATGAGGTGCGAAGGCGAGGGGAGGGGGCGGTAACGGGGCTGGGGTAGCAGGCGTAGGGGTGGCGTCGGTGGTAAGGCGGGAGGGAGGCGCGTCGGAAAGATGCGGATGGCGGCGGACTGGGGCGGTGCGGCGAGGGTCGGGGAGGCCGGGATTGGCGTCGGCGGGGATGGGGGCGGATGGGTTTGAGCCGCAGGGGCTGCGAGCAGGGGGCCCGAGGGTGCGGGGCTGGGTTGGGCGAAGGCGAGGCGGGTGACAGGGTAGGGGAAGGTTGGCGGGGCTGGGAGGGTTAGGGGAAAGGGGGTGGAGGCAGTAGGGAATGGCAGCGATGGCGGCGTAGGGGAGCTCACCATGGGTGGAGGATGGGGCGGAGAAAGATTCCGGGGGGTTTTGCAGGTTCGAAAGTACCTGATCAGCAAGCAGTTGGCCGTTTTTTTCCTCGGGAACGGCCTGGACAGCGATCGTGTCTTCCTTAACGGCGAGGTGTTCTTCATCAATACTCTGGGTAACGGCTTCGGTGATTGGTGTCGTTGGAGCCTTCGATCCAGCGACGCGCATAGCTTTGAAATTAGCGATCATTTCTTAACATTTGGACTCGAATTCTTGACATTTGGACCGGAAATCTCGCATTGCGTCCATCTCCTTGTTGTAAGCTTCTTCGGCTCGTCGTTTTCGTTCCGACGAATGATGGTGTTTCGTCGCGTATCGGCGCGCATGTCTGGATGGATCGTCAGATCGTGAGGACGATCTGTAGGCCATGCTCTGATACCAAATGATGCAAATCGATTTTGCGCGGCGGTAGTGATTTATTTGAACGGTGGATTATTGGTGGGAGAAGAAAATGGAGGGGTTGAGAAGAAGAAAACTCGTCGGAAACGAGGGGCTTGGAGAGAGAGAAGCGCGAAGATCGCGTAGGGGAGAGGAGAGAGATGAGAGAGAGAATAATTCTCAAATTAATTATCAACTGAACTCCCTAAAATAATGGACCCCCATCCCTTTATATAGGAGGGATGAGATTACAAAAATAGTAAAACAACTAATTATCCTAAATTGACTCTAACCGACTAATTTTGAAATTCAAATCGTTAACTAATTAATCGAGATCACAGGCGATCTCGTTTATTTAATTAAAATTGCGACAACTCAAATAAACGTAAATAAAATTAACGGATAACATTAACTAAATATTCGGCCATATATTTCTGTTCCACGCTGCATCAATTAACGAGCTAATTATGATGTGATCAAGAGGCATAGTAGATGTGATTGATTGATACCTGGACAAGGTGATTGTCAGAATCCTCCTCGGTGATGAAGCCCACGGTGATGCGCTTCTGGAAGATGGGGAAGAGCCTGAACTCAGGGATGTGCTCGTAGAAGAGGCAGGTGGTGACGATGCTGCCAAGGTAGAGTGAGAAAGTGATGTCGGTCTCCTTGTGGTACCTCCGATGGAACTCCTGCATGGTGAGCAGGTTGCAGATTCCGGGCAGTGCAGTTGAGGGGGGCGGAAGTCGAGGCCGCACAGAGGTCGTAGTGGCACGGGGGAAAGGGGCGAAGGTCGAGACAGAGGGTAAGAGGTAAGGAGGAGGGTGGGGGAGGAGGATATACATTTGTAAATATGATAAACAATAAGGGTAATATAACTATTTGTTGACGGAATATGGTGTATTTTAACGGCAAATTGGGTGGGAGTTAACCATAGGGTTCGTAACGTAAGAGTTAGCAAGTTTGCAAGGTTGAGGTGATAATTCGATGTTTACATGGTTTAGAAGGTACACTGCAACAAAATTGGGCTATATTGACGGTTTTGAAAAATTCCGTCACAAAATTAGCCGTTGTTAAATATATAATGACGTTATTATTCGTTGCGAAATGAGTTTTCGTACTCAAAATTAGCAACGATATCATATCTGTCGTTATATCATTAGCAACGGTCAACATAGCGACGCTTATCCGTTGCTATTTTTCAAAATATCATCTAATCGTCGCTATTTTTTTAGTTCAAAATTTAACAACGATTAATTAAAATTTTGAAAAATAGCAATAAATAAGCGTCGCTATGTGGACCGTTGCTAATGATATAACGACGGATATGATATTCGTTGCTAATTTTGAGTACGAAAACTCATTTCACAACGAATAATATCCTCATTATATATTTAACAACGGCTAATTTAGTGACGGATTTTTTTCAAAACCGTCACTATAGCTCAATTTTTTTGTAGTGGTAATTGATAGAGTTTCTAGGTTTTGTGGTGTAAAAATTCCAAATATGAAACTAAATATTTTTCCTAATTTCAATGCTATTTGAAGACTTTAACTTTAATTAGCATTAATTTTAGATGTACTTCGTGTCAAACATCGATTTCAAAAAACAATATATCACTCAAGCATATCCAATATTGTGTTGAGCCAGTAATGGATATTGAGATAAAATTACTTGAAGTTGATGCCATACTAGTCATTAACCGGCCCTTTATCCACCTTAGGTACCATACAAACCTTGTATTATAAAAATTGTCCTCTGATCCTTGTCGACAAAATGATGGGAAATAAGAAAATGAGGAGAAACTGTCCCCTCAGCTGCTATAGTCCTCAAGACCCCTCGAATTTGGCAAAACGCAATGCAACGGGGAGTGAGGAAAATATTACTAGCAGATAGGGGAGCAATTTGGAGGAATGATGCATGTTTAATTATTAGTCTAACTTCTAAAGAACTCCTTTGACTTTCATCAACAAAAAGGGCAATAGCATGCACCATGGGACATCATAGCTAACATCCACAACAGCAATTGATTATTATCAAAGAAATTAAAATTTAATCCAGAACTTTAATGAAATACTTTAATAGTTCATCTATGATAAATTGATAACTACATACGTCACCATCGAATATATTAATTACACAGGTACTAAAAGCTATTCTTACAATAGAAGAAAATACTCTCATAAAAAAAGTTTCTTTTGAAGTGTAAACGTGAATCAAGCATATGAAAAGATTGTTCAAGTACAAATCCTATAGCAATAAGCCCACAGCGAATCGAGGAGAGCATCTCATAGTGAAAGGACAAACGAAGATTAAGTGTAAATATAATAGTGAAATCTTCGTCTTTCTAATGGAAACTGTAAACCAGAGGCCATTTAAAAAATCAACCATTTAATAACATCACAGATACGATAAAAAAATTAATTGAATGCTATGTTATAAAAACTAGAAGTGAGAAGAGAGTCGAGACAGTTTGTATCTTCTGGGACTTGGAAAGAAGAATGTTACCTGCATATAAATCAGAAGCAGCTGAAGTTGGCAACGATGGAGAACCGGATGACAAGGGGGCATTGCATTTTTTGCACTGGCAAATACCAGAAATGTAAATTAGATTCACAACATATGATTCCAGCTATCCTTAGTAATTAGTTTTAAGACCTCTTACTTCCTACAATGACAGCACATCGACGCATGTTATTTATTGAGCCACGGAGGGTTGGCATATTTCAGGATCTCACTAATATTTAAGAGATAATTGTGCCGGCTTGTAAGGAATATCAAGATTCGGTGTTCAGCTTACTCCCATACTTTCAGGTGCACTTAGTCCTGAATCTCCTAAAAGAGCTAATATGTTACTTGACTATCCTAAATAAAGACCTACGTCAGCAGGGTAAAAACAAGCAACAGGAAATGAACTACAGCTTTTGATATTTTCCTTTAAAAGAAAAAAATGAAACTATTAGAAAGATAATTTGCCGGCTAGTAAGGAATACCAAGATTCGGTGTTCAGCTTACTCCCATACTTTCAGGTGCACTTAGTCCTGAATCTCCTAAAGAGCTAATATATAACTTGATTAACCTAAATAAAAGGCCTCCGTCATCAGGATAAAAACAAGTAACAGGAAATGAACTACAGCTTTTGAGATTTTCCTTTAAAAGAAAAAATGAAACTATTAAAAAAAGCACAGAAATGAGATTGTTGCAGTGCACAACTGATTATTGCAAAATGTGCCACAAGTCGGTGAATATTTTTCAATAGGCTAGCTTTAAGATTGTTGAGATTTATTTTATCTTTCCATCTTTTATGTATTTCACTTCTCTTCCATCTTCACTATGTATTTGCCCAACAAAGTTTCTCCTCTCTATTTAAGAGGACCTTAGGGATAAGTAATCCTATTCTCATTCCACATGGTATCAGAGCGACGATCCTAAACCGGAGCTTCGGTATTCTCGTGCCATGGTTCCCACCCGCAGCCCTTTCTCTCTCTTCTTGGATCCAGCGCTGCCCCGATGGCCTCTCGGCTCTACAACCCTGCCACCAGGTGGCCTTTCACTGCTGCAGCAGTTCAACGCTGCTGTTGGAGGGCTAGTGGTGCCCCAGACATCATCCAGTGGCACCGCAAGTCTTGACTTGTTGCCTTGCGCCACCGCCTATGATGTGGTATCGCCGCCAGCAACTTGTGTGCTTAGTTGTGCGACTTGCAATGGTCCTAACGTGTGTTTAGGGCATCGTTGATAGCTCCCATCCGTTTCAACATTGTCGGCGCTCTGATTTTGGGGTCAGCAGAGTGAATTCAGACACCTAAATCCTCATTTGCACTAGAGTGCCACCAAAGTTAATGGAAGAGGATGTAGTATAAGTCTGCACCCACAACCAATCCCCGTATGATTGTTATAGACATCCCAAATCTATATACAGCGCCAGTCGTGTATGTTCGCTGTCTTTTAAAGGTGGTATCTTCTCCACGTCATGTGCTTTCAAGGGCCCGGCACCCATCGTGAAAATGGATGGGACCAACTGCGAGCTATGGTCCATGCAGTTTGACCTTGATGCAGTGCAATAACAAAGAGCACATTCTGACACAGTCATCACGCCAACAAGACCGGGGTGAATGCTTCATGGAAGTAAGATGTCGCATACGTGTGTGTTTGGCTCTCCAAGACTCACACCACGGAGATAGCCAATGATATTTTGCATCAGTCCACTGCCAAGGTAATGTGGGATATACTTGCTACCACCTACAATCATGTAAAAATGAGACCAAGATTCTCCAGTTATAGTTTGATATATTCACGGCCAGAATGGTCATCCTGTGCACAACTTCTGTAGAGATATAATTTATGTTATTTGTACTGCTTCATATTTTCTATATTCTTATGGACTCTTGATGTAATTTACTCATAGGCTACTCCACTATATAAGAGAGCCTAGGGCGTATGGAATAAACAACACTCTTATTTTTCCCAACATAGTATCAGAGCGATGGTCCTAGATCGGAGTTCTCGAACCAAACCCTAACCCTAGCCCTCACCTCTAAGCCCTCCACGCGCCGCACCTCGGCCCTCGGCCCCGCGCCCTGCACCGCCCCTCGGCCCTCGGCCCTGCGACGCCCCTCGACACTGTGTGTCGTGCCTCCGCACGCAGTGACTCATGCGCCTCGCCACTCCATGCCTCCGCGTGCGTGACTCGCCACTCCGTGTCTCGCGTGCCTTCGTGGGCGTGACTCGCGCGTCGTGCTTTGTCGTGCTTCTGTGCACGTCGCCTCCGCCCAGCACGTCGCTTCTCTTTCCCTTTTGGGCCTCTTAGGCCTCGCGCGCGGTTCCGCATCCTAGGGTTCGGCCAACCCTAGGGTATCGTCGTCATCTAGGAACCTTTCGCCCGCGTCTCCACGTTAATGGGTTTGGTTGCTTTAGTCTACACATGCAACCGATCCCGTGAATGTCAGTGTAGACAATCATATCGTCAGTCTACAACCCTAGTCTTCTATCATCATCATGTCAGAAAGCAAGGCAGATATTCCATCTACATGCGCCTTCAGAGGTCCTGCGCCTATTGTGAAGATGGAAGGGTCAAATTACGAACTGTGGGCTATGCAGTTCATGAGTATGATGAAGTCGATCGGTAAGAAGCACATTCTTACTGAGGAAGAGCCTGCTGAGAAGACTGGGGTCAATGCCTTATGGGAAGCATATGATGCATACGCCAAGGTTTGGCTATCAGGAACGTTAGCAATTGAGATTGCAAATGATATTCTCCATCAACCCACTGCAAAAGCAATGTGGGATATCCTGGCTGCTACCTATTCACAGGCAAAGAATGAGACGAAGATTCTACAACTCCAGCATGACATCTTTACAATCAAGCAGAATGGACAGCATCTACACTCATTACACACGTCTTTACATGGGATGTTTGAGAAGCTCTACAGCTTCATGCCTCTCACATAAGGATGAAAACGGACGGATACGGATACGAATATATGTAAAATCATATCCTTATTCATTTTAAAATATGAATACGAATGTGGATACGAATATTGACGAACGTGGAAAATATGTTACAATATCCTTAAAAACGAATACGAATGTAAAACGAATACGAATTGGATACGAATAATAACATAAATATTTAATAGATTAACTAAAATATACATGTTTAAGATTGTTTACACATAAAACAGATATCCCATATATAGTAATTTCACAACAGTTATATCAACAATTGTGAATGCAATCTTAAAATATTGTTATGCATTGTTATAAATAAATATATTATTATACTTATGTACGAAAACGAGTATATGAATACGAATGCGAATATTAGCGAATGTCAAAGTGATATCCATATCCGCATCTATTTTAAAACGAATACGAATACGAATGTCAAAATATGTATAAAACGAATACGATAGCGGATCGAATACGAATATATTCACATTCATTTTCATCCCTATTCTCGCAGCCACTACTGAGCAACAGAAGACCTACCGGAATGCTACTATGGTTGGTGTATTCCTGGCAGCCCTTGATCCCGAGTACAAGGCAACACATTCCCAGATCTTGGTAGATTCCACTATTCCTCTGATGGAGGAAGCCTTTCACATGCTGAGTCGTATTACTGTTCCTTCATCTACTGCCAATCAGACCGCCTCAGCTATGGCAGCATCTCGAGGTCGTGGGGGTCATCATCAGTTTTGTGGTCGTGGACCTCGAGGCAGAGGGAGTCGTGTTCGGCCATCATGCACTTTCTGTCATTATTCTGGACATAGCGAGGATACATGCTATTCCAAACATGGATTTCCTGCTTCTGCACGAGTAGCTGAACAGATCGAACATCCATCTGCTTCTTCTTTGGATTAGCGATTTGATGATCTTGTAGCTCGTCTGAGGGGTATTATACCTCCATCCGGTCTTGTTACATCAACGCCTGCCTCTGAGAATCATTCTAACGTTGCTGCTTCTGCATCCACCAGTACCTCAGGTAGTATTTATGCATTCACTAGCAGTAGTGGGTCTGACACTTTGGAGTGGATTATGGACTCTGGTGCCACACATCATTTGTGTGGTGACCAAGGTCTACTTACGGCCTACAGATAGGTTCCTCCAGGCCGCACTGTGGTTATTGCTAATGGGACACACTCCCCGATTACTGGTCAGGGGGAGATTAGCCTAATACCATCTATGCATCTCAAGAATGTGCTGCACGCACCTGATTTTTCTATGAATTTGTTAACCATTAGCCAACTTACAAAGGATTTACATTGTCGAGCAATTTTTGATCCATCTTCTCTCATTTTTCAGGACATCCTTACGGGCAACGTGATTGGGCGTGGCTATGAGCAGGGTGGCCTATATCGCCTCAATCGGACTCCATATGCCGGAATCTCCTCTCTTCCTGTTGGATATGTCTCTCCATTCATGTGGCACTTGCGCTTTGACCATCTACCGCTTCAGAAATTGTGTCGTATTTTACCTCAAGTTTCACCTCACACGTCCATCCAATGTGAGCCTTGTCAGTTGGGAAAGCATCATCGGTCTACCTTTCCCAGTCGTCAGAGTCGGAGCAGTAACTCCAAGTTTGAGTTGTTTCACGTTAATATCTGGAGTCCTAGTCGTGTTCCTGATCATCAGGGACACAGGTTTTATATTATCAATGTGGATGATTTTTCTCGTGTATCTTGGGTCTTTTTATTAAAGAATAAATCTGAAGCTGAGAATATTATCATAAATTTCTTAAATGAAGTTCGTAATGTCTTTTCTGCGTCTGTAAAAATTGTGAGAAGTGATAATGCCTTGGAATATTGTACTCATACTCTTTCAAATTATTTTTCAACACAAGGGATTATCCATCAAACATCCTGTGCCTATACTTCCCAACAAAATGGAGTTGCAGAAAGGAAACATTGTCATTTGCTTGATGTCACCAGAACGTTTCTCATACAGAGTCATGCTCCTCATTCTTTCTGGGGTGATCTTGTCCTAACGGCATGTTATCTCATTAATCGCATGCCGTCGTCTGTCTTAGGTGAGAAGATTCCTTTCTCCTTGGTTTTTCCTGGAAAAGAATTGTTCTCACTTACCCCACGTGTGTTTGGCTCGGTTATCTTTGTCCACTAGTTGTCTCCAGGTATTGACAAGCATTCTCCTAGGGTTGTCAAGTGTGTTTTCGTCGGGTAATCCAGGACACAAAAAGGGTACATGTGTTATGATCCGTTGCACAGGAAATACTTTGTTAGTGTTGATGTCACCTTTTTTGAGTCTGTTATGTACTTCTCTCCTACAGGTGATCGGTTGGTATCCTTAGACACTGATGAACCCATATACATGCCACCACCACCACTTCCACCACTACCTATATCACCTGCACCTCCTGTTACAGTTCATGTTCCCCCATTGCCGCTCCACTATACCCGTCGGACTGCTTCTGCTCATGGTCACCGCTCATCATCTAGCTCGCCTGAGGTATGTTCTAAAAATATAATCTCTAATGATGGATCTAATGATTTACCTAAGCAAGCTGTGTTACAGAGGACAGATGAGGATGCAAGTGATTTGGATCTACCTATTGCGCTTCGGAAACAGAAGCGTAGATGCGTGTCATATTCTATAGCATCCACGATTTCGTTTGATCGGTTATCTGGTGAATTCATGAGCTTTGCTATTGCACTATCTGTTGTGGATATTCCACGGAATTACCAAGATGCATTGAAGGATAGTAGATGGCGTTTAGCTATGGAAGAAGAGATGGTTGCTCTTCAGTCAAGAGGTACCTGGAGCCTTGTCCCTGCACCTACCGGTGTGTCTACAGTGAGTTGTAAGTGGGTCTTCACAGTTAAGCAGAATACAGATGGCAGCATTGACAGATACAAGGCACGCCTGGTTGCCCGTGGGTTTACACAGACATATGGGATGGATTATCTTGATACATTCTCTTCGGTTGCTCGCCATTCCACCTTACGGATCCTTCTTTCTGTTGTTGTTACTCGTGATTGGCCATTATTGCAATTAGATGTTAAGAACGCATTTTTATAAGGTGGCTTGCAGGAGGAAGTCTACATGCAACAGCCACCTGATTTTGTTGTTGAGGGGGAGTATTCTAAGGTGTGTAGACTTCATAAGGCCATCTATGGCCTTAAGCAGAGCCCTAGAGCTTGGTTCCAGAAGCTCTTAGATTTGTTTGAAAAACAAGGGTACAAACGTTCCAATGCAGATCATTCCTTGTTTATACAGAAAACATCCAGAGGTATTATTGCAATTATGGTGTATGTAGATGATATCCTGATTACAGGTGATGATGGACAAGGAATTCAGAGGGCGAAAGAAATACTGGGTCGTGAATTTGTCACCAAGGATCTTGGAGTCCTTAGATATTTTCTGGGACTGGACTTCGTCAGAAATCCACATGGACTTGTAATGACCCAGAGGAAATGTCACTGATCTGCTGAGTGAAACAAGAATGCTTGGATGCCGACCGGCCACTACATCTATGGATCCGAGCATGAAAATATATGATGATGACACTGCTGAGGTGGATAGGAGAAGATACAGAGAACTGGTGGGAAAACCCCTTTATGTTACCATTACCAAACCCGATATTTTTTTTGATGTTAGTCGGGTGAGCCAGTTCATGGAGCAACCACGTCAGGTACATATGGATGTTATACATATGATACTCAGGTATCTTAAATCATCTCCAAGTGTAGGTCTATTGTTCAAGAAAGACAAGGAGATTGCTATCTCAGCGTGTGCAGATGCAGACTACGCAGGATGTCCCAATGATAGGAAGTCCACCACTGGATTTGCTGTATATGTTGGAGATTCTCTTGTCTCATGGAGAAGCAAGATGCAAACTGTTGTAGCCAGATCCAGTGTTGAGTATGAATATAGGGCTATGGCCCAGGTTAGTACAGAAATGATGTGAGTGAAAGATGTTCTTAGTATTCTTACAGATCTATATATAGAAGTCCCACTTCCTATGGCTCTGGAATGTGACAATCAAGCTGCTATATTTATTGCCAATAATCCAGCATTTCATGAACGAACCAAGCACATTGAGGTTGATTGTCACTATATATGAGATATGATTCAGAAGGGTTTTATCTCTACATCTCATGTTAGCTCAGGGGACCAAACTGCAGATATCTTTACCAAGGCGTTACTTAGAGGGTCATTCCAGAAGTGCTCGTCCAAGCTGAGCATGATCGACATCTATGCTCCATCTTGAGGGGAGTGTAGAGATATAATTTATGTCATTTGTACTGTTTCATATTTTCTATATTCTTATGGACTCTTGATGTAATTTAATTTTACCCTAGGCTATTCCACTATATAAGAGAGCCTAGGGAGTATGGAATAAACAACACTCTTATTTTTCCCAACAGCTTATATTCTTTGCTTTGAGGCATGTTCGAGAAGCTATACAACTTCATACTTGTGACCACATCCACTAAGCAGCAGATGGCATACGAGAACGCCATGATGGTTGGAGCTTTTCTGGCAACCTTAACCCTAAGTATGATGCTGCACCCACCCAGCTTCTCCGAGTGCAGATATACCTTCGATGGAGGAGGCTTACAGTCATCTTAGCATGATCACATTCCCATCCACTGCCACTACACAGACCTCCTAAATGATGGTTACATCCCGCGACAGGGGAAGTACATCTCAGTTCAGATGGTGTGGTGCTCGTGGCAGAAAAGGTGGACGTCAACGTGGTCATGCATTTATTGTCATCGATATGGTCATTCTAAGAAGACATGCTATCTAAAGCAAAGATACCCCACATCTGCTCATGTGGCCAATCAGGTTGAGCCTATTGTCACTTCTGCTCCTACTGATCAGAGGTTGGATGACATTGTCTCCCATCAAAGGGAGATGATGACTCCTGCTACCGTAACGACTTGCAAAGATATCCCAAGGATAGGAAGTCAACTTCCGGGTTTGTAGTATTTGTAGGGAATTCGGTAGTATTATGGAAGAGCACGAAACAGACAGTCGTTGCCTAGTCGAGTGCTGAATCAAAGTACAGAGCTATGGCACAAGACATCACAGAGATGATGTGGGTTAGATCAGGTTCTAACTGACCTAGCCATTGAGGTGCCTCATCCTATGCACATCCAATGCGACAACCAAGTCGCACCGTTCATTGCCAACAATACAACATTCCATGAGCGAACCAAGCATATTGAGATAGACTGTCACTACACTCAAGATATGATCCAGAATGGTCTTATTTCTACATCCCATGTTAGTTCTAGTGAGTAGACGACAAACGTATTCACCAATGCTCTAGCCAAAGGACCCTTTCAGAGATGTTGTTCCAAGTTGAGCCTGATCGACATCTATCTCCAACTTGAGGCGGAGTGTTGAAGAGTTTTATGTTATGTCAATGTTTTATAGTTATTTATTTCCTTTATCCGTAATATGTAATTTACCCATTAGGGTTTCTCTCTTCTATATAAGAGAACCCTTGGGCTATATGAATAAACACAATAAAGTATTCTTCTCCACATATGTAACATAAAGTAGCTTCCTAACCAGCTCTCTGTATATCCTCTTATCCACTTCCTATGAATCATCGCAATATATTCTCATGTTGGGATCCATAGATCAGTTGCAGGTCTACATCCGCTCATGCATGCTTCAGCTAAAAGGTCGGTAACGTACTTCCTTTGGATCATCACAAGACCCTGCTAGTTCCTGACAAACTCTAATCCCATGAAGTATTGTAAAGGACTACGATCCTTGGTAACAAATTGTTGCCCAAGGAACTCCTTAGCCTTGCTAATCCCATGCACAACATCGCCTGTAATGATGATATCATCAGCATAAATCATAATAACAAATGCACCTCTATGGGTTCTCTGAACAAACAATAAGTGATTTGCATTCGACCTTGTGAACCGTTTCTGCTCAATCAAGTCCGAGAGCTTCTGGAACCATACTCTTGAACTTTGTTAAGGCCATAGATAGCATTATGAAGTCTACAAACTTGTTGACACTCCCCCTCAGCAAAAACCCATGGTAGTTGTTGCATGTAGAAATGCATTCTTGACGTCAAATTGAAACAATGACCAATCTCGCCTCGCAGCAACAATAAGAAGAACCCGAAGTGTAGAATGGCGGGCCACTGGTGAGAAGGTATCCTGATAGTTCACCTCATACATCTAGGTGAACCCTCGCGCAACAAGCATCGTCTTATAACGATCTATTGTACCATATGCTCAGTGTTTTAGTGTGAACACCCACTTGCAACTGACAATAGATGCCCCATGAGGAACATGGACTAAACTCAGTGTGCCACGTAGCTGTAATGCAACTATTTCCTCCTCCAATGCAAGACGCCACTCACTGTCTTGCATAGCCTCCTTGTAAGTCTGTGGATTCTTCACGGCATATAGACCCACAACAAACTTCATAAAATCCACTAACATGTGTGCCAAGAAATGGTAGATACAAGAGGATACAATGCACATGTACGCCTCTACTTCCTAAGTGCAATAGGTACCTCAAGATCATCAGCAACCTCCTATACATGCTCACTAGCCTCCCGTGAAGGAATCTGCTCGTTGTGTACAGTCGCATGTTATGGAGACAATTGGATGGCCAATAGTGTTGTGGTCTACATTACCTCAAATCTTCTCTACAAAAACACATCCAAGGAGATGTGGGAGGATCTCAAGTAGGATACTCCCAGAAGAAGACAAAGTCACACCTTGCAGGCATTTACAGGCAAATACAATCTGCATCTCAGGGTGATTCCAACCTTATTGAGTACTACATGCATCTCTCTAGCATGTACAAGGAGCTTGTGATATTTCAACCTTCATGTTGTATCGAATAGGTACAAGAACGTTCTGACTGGTAGATATATCGTTTTCTTGATGGCATGCATTCCAAGTACCAATCATCGAAGGAGCAATTTCTTATATCAGATACACTGCCAACGATGAAGGTTATTTTTAGCCGACTTGAGGAATTTGAGACATTTGTTGGGTCCCTTACCTTCAGCAAAGAGATCTGTACGCATAGCCTCATCTGGAAGAGGAGGTAAATACGGATTTCGAGGAGGAAGCGATCGTGACTCAGGTCGTGGACGTGGACGAAAATCTAGACGCGGACGTGACTTTGGTTGTAGCCATGAGCGAGACTCTACAACCCCTCATTTTCCACAATGCACCCAACCTGATCAGTAGGAAAAACCGTCCGAAAGATGCTAGCAGAAGCTTGACGTACCTCCTTATCGTGCAAATAATGCATATGGGGACGCCCATAATGTGGAAGAGGAGTCGACTGCAACCCCTAATGGCAAGACAGTACATCTCAATGACGCGGATTACTCTCGACTGATGCATATTCTTCAGACTCTCAGGCCTACTACCTCCAGTGATACTACCACTACTGCTTTGGCTACTCCTTCAGGTACAGTAGCCAACTTTGCCATCACTCCTACTCCGGTTTGGATTATTGATTTCAGTGCCTCTACTCATCTGACTAGAGAAGGTAGTCTGCTAACCTCCTCCGTACCATCTTCCTCCGTGAAGTCAGTTAGAATCGCTAATGGATGGAACTTACTCACTTGTTACTACTGCCAGAATAATGGAGTTCTCTTCCTAGCTCCAATTATCAGGGGTGCATTGTGCTCATGGTTTCCTCTTAGCTTACTGCATGTTAATAAGCTTTGTGTTGAGCTTAATTGTCGCATGATATTTGATGAGTTTTGTTGCTATTTTCAGGACATTCGAACGAGGCAGATTTTTGATGGGGGTCATGAGAATAACGGCATGTATTATCTTGACATACCCTCGGATTCCAAGTTTATCGGTGTTGCATCCATCTTCGAAGACATGCTCTTATGGCATCTACGCCTAGGGCTGCTAATCGAACTGAACATGTTCGTATTCGATTAGAGTCTGCTCGATAATTCGAAAAATGTTTGTTTGTTTCTAAACAAACCGAACATGAACATAACATATGTCCGTTGATAAAAGTTCGAGTTCGATATGTGTGTGTGTGTTTGTATGTGTAACTTAGTATTTATACACTTAATAAATTTTGAGGTTAAAGAAATTATGGTATTTATTGGGCTTTGTACCACTTTAATTTGAATAATTTCTTATTTTTACTGCTTATTGAACCTTGTTATCGAACTTCAGTTTCGAACTTGTTCATATAAACAAGTTTTAGCTAAGGTAAATTGTTAACGAATTGTTATCGAACCGAACTCGAACGTTCATTTTCTAAACGAACTCGAACTCTAACATATCCTATCAAACATTTATCGAACCGAATTCGAACTTTCGAACTTCCTTGTCGAACCGAACTCGAACATAGGTTCGTTCGTTACAGTTCGTTTCGATTAGCAGCCCTATTTGTGCCTTGGGCATCCCTCTACCAAGGCCCTCTCCATGATGTTCTATGAACTCTCTACTCTGAAGCCCTTTTAGTGTAAGATGTGAGTTCAAGAAACATCATCGAGCTTCGTTTTATGTCCATACGGAATCTCGTAGTACTTTTCTTTTTCATCATGTTCATTGTGATGTTTGGAGGCCTTGTCCGGTCCGCACATTAAGTGGATATCGTTATTTTATTGTCTTCATTGATGATTATACTATATTTTCTTGGGTGTATCTAATAAACTAGCGTTCAGAGATTAATAAGATTGTCAGAAATTTCTTTCACTATGTTAAAAACTCCTTTTCTACATACGTTAAGATCATTCGAACTGACAATGCTCTTGAGTTAACCTAACAGGACTTGACATCTTTCTTTGCATCTCAAGGGACTGTTCACCAAACCTCCTATATATATATACCTCACAACAGAATGGGGTAGTGGAAAGGAAATTCTGACACTTGCTTAATGTTGCAAGATCTCTCCTTAGTCAAATGAGTGTTCTTAAGCACAATGAGGGGGGGCTAAAGCAATTTACCCCTTTTTATGTATCAAGAATGGCAGCCCCAAATGAAGGAGTATCAGGTACCTCACGCTAGGGTTTTTCCAAGAAAGAACCCACGCTATCGTGGGTTGATCACGACATTGAGCTCTTCGCATGGAGCCGAGCCGCTGGAGAAAAGGTTGGGGTTGTCTGTGAGTTGAGGAGATCACACGGAGGGCCTTTGATCGTGCGAGGAGAGCAGGAGAGCCGGAGATGAGCCACCACTTGAGGTGGGTTCCTCACTGCAAATCATGATGAGAGTTCCATGAAACCATAGCTGATGCTACGCCAAGGAGGTGTTGTGCGAGATCTGGAGTGTCATGTGATGGGCTCAGACGAAGGAGATGGAGATGTATCTCCTGGAGGCATAACCGAAGAAGGAGGAGTGTCATTGACGGAGATGCATCACCTGAGCACTGGAGATACAACTTCCTTTTCTTCTTCGATCGTGCAGCTATGCGGGCAGTTGTGTGCCACATGGGACTGGGAGTCTGGGAAGAGGGCAACGAGCCAATTTTCCTTTTTTTCTTCGACCTTTTTCTTCTTCTCCTAGAGGTGCAGGGTGGTGGTACAGGGAGATGCGCCGCCTAGAGCTTTTCTTCATCATCGATTGGGGTTGGAGATCCGGATTTTCATCATCGAATATGGTTTCCAATACCGATAGAACCCCGATATCTTCAAGAGGAGGTAAATGGTGAGGTATTTGGGCACACACCTATACGGTGAAAGCCTTTTTTCTTGAAAAAATAGAACCCCGATATCATTGGGATGTTGTCATTGGTCTTGAGATGCCGTTACCGTTAGAATTAGGGTTTTGTCATGAACTCTAGAATTTCCTGTGATTTCCATATCTTCATAATTGGTGAATATGCGCACAACAAAATTTCGAGAGTTCCAGAACTTCAATGATGATCTGTACAGAATTTGAACAAGATGCTTAATGACATCGAATCTCTACAGAATTAGGATTTCAACAAAAACCCTAGAACTAAATCTCGAATCTCGAACAAATTACAAACATAATCAAAGAACATAAAAAATTCCTCGAGAATCAAATCCGTTCTGATACCATGTAGAAAATGATAATGCGGAAGCGTATCCAAAATAAAGAAATAAAGAACAATAGAAGAACACCGGAATTTAACGTGGAACCATACTCCATAAGGAGCGGGATGAAATCACGGAAGAACGCTTACAAGGGTTGATTCTTCTATTCATTTTCTTAATGAGTACAGGGAGGTGTAGGGCTCATTATATAGCCCTCACAGACAGACTGGAGTCCCGCTAACCATAGATGTGGGACTAAACATGTGGATGTCGTAATTGGACCCTGGAGGGGTCCAATTACCCACCTATACAATGGATGCATACTCTAAAAAATGGAGTATTGTACGTAGACAGCCAATTGATGGTTTTGATAAAGGACGCTCGCTACTGAGGCAAGCATTATGCCAAACATGCAATTCCAAAATATGATCCTTACAATACTTTTTGGACATTTCAGACAATATTCTTTATTATTGAAGCAGTTATGATCTGCAACAGCAGGATTTCAAATGCTTTGTAAAAACGGAGTACAAGCAAGCACATAAACACTTTCAACATATGAAATCACTATTATACCTCCCAGTTATGCACATGTCACTGGATTTATTGACCCTTTATTACCAATTGCATGGTAGTTTAAAGGTCCTCGACTTTAAGTTACAAATATTTTCATTCGCTAAAAAATCCCTCTAATACATCAACTCAAACAACTACGCATATATTTATGATTTAATTCACATATAAGATTTCTTTTACCGTCACAACTATTCATATAATTGCATCAACTATTCATATATTTTTTTTAGGCTTATTCATATATTTATAACTGTAACTTTGACACTTTTTAATGCAATCATATAATTGCATCAACAGTTCCTATATTTATAATTGTAACCTTTGACACTTCTTGTGCAGTTTCAGTAAGATTAAACGATATGAGAGTGGATTGATTAATGTGAAAAGGGTGAAACATGACAAGCCACTTGCAGTGATTTGGACCATTTGGTTACAGCGAAATGAGGTGGTTATCTTTAGGTTGGCCAGACATCACACTGACAATGTAATTGAGTCTATCTTACTACTGGAGAAAGTGGGATGCGGAGATGTAACCGATCTGTAAAATTTTAATAGCTAAAATAAATTGTTTGGGATAATCATTAACCTTTAGTGACCATTCTTTGGTTTTTAGAATAGTCATTACCATCAAAGACTTGCATGAAGAAATGAAACCATGTTGTCAAGATAAAAATATTTTTTTTCAAGACTCTTTAATTCCAGAAAAAGCAATCAATGCACTTATCATGAAAGTTTATCGTAATCAAACAAATTAAATAACGAACCTGTGATCGAGAAGAGTAATTGTGGAATCCACAACGACAAATCCAATCACCATTTCGCCAGCCCTTTGGAGTTGTATGGAGTTGATTTGCATTATCTACATGCGTAAACCCGTTATTACGTCCACCAAACAGCCAGCTGGAAGCTGACTGCGATCCATATTTATCAGCACCTCCGTATGACCAACTAGAAAATGGTGATAGTGATTGTTGGAGAGTGGCATTGCCCATCATGCCATAATTCATCCTTAATCTAAGAAGTTCTTGTGCCCTGGCGAGATAATGAGCATAACTTGAAGTTGAAAGAGATCCTCCTTGCATTGCAATGGCGGGCATTGCTGACTCATCCTTTGGTTGGCCGCACTTCTTACATTTTTCTCTTGATGCATAATTATTGTTGCTACAACCTATTAGCATAACAAGCAGACATAATTTAGAGCCAGCCAATGCAGGCTTCAACATCATAATGAATTAAAAGGTGAGGAGGAAATGCAGATGCAAATCTAATTTCAATGCATATAATGAAGAGTTAATTTTTAAGTTTTAACTGATCTAAGGAAGTTGATATGAGAACCACTTGGAGGGAGACAAAGTCAGTGCAAACAAGCTAGAAGTACGTGAAATTCTCACAATTACAACCAATCCTCACCCATTGATTAACAACAACAAAGTCTTTTCCCACATTAAGTAGGGTCGGCTAACCCATTGTTTAACATGTATAAAAATAAACAAAGCATTAAAGATTTTTTTGAGAAGCCAGAGTTTGATAATCCAACATAGGATGCCATCCAAAATGCATAAAAAATAACATAACCAAAATATGTATCTTTGCATGACTTTCTAGAAAAGCAATAACACCCAAGACGCATACGACATGTTTGCATTGAGTATCAATGTTTCCCGCATAGTATTGTTAGAATATGAACTTAGATGGGTAATTGGATCTCTCCAAGATCCAATTACAATACTCTCTACTTAGTCCCGCAGTGTTCGTTGGTAGGACTTTGCATTGTAGGTGAGATTATATAAAGAGCCACACATCCATTATAATTCGAGAGAATTCTAATAGAAGACACATCCCTTAGTGGGTTTTCTCCCGTAGTTTCATCATGCTCCTTATGAAGTAGAGTTCCATGTGAAGTCCAAGTTTTTGTTCTTATTCTTTGATTCCGCATTTTCTCTTTTAAATTTCCACATGCCATCAAAGTGAGTTGATTCATGCATCAATTGTTTTCTTAGATTCATATTTGAGGTTCAAGTTTATTGACTTTATTCCAATTATTTTTGCATTCGATGTTCTTCAAAGTTCATGGATTTTCATTTACAAAAGTATGCCAAGTTGGTACTCAAATCAATTTTGCACTACAATCGAGATAACGAGAGTGTCCAGAAAGAGCATCGACTTAATATGGCTAATCGAAGGCAATGGAAGTTTCTCCCAAAACCGTAATGTTGTTTCTTGAGTCCCTGTATGGTGGATGACAACCTTTCAATGTTGAACATAAATGAAAAGATAATGAAGATGTTTGCTATTGCCGCAGGAGAATGAAGATGGGCATGTAAAACTCAAAGCCACCAACACCCATGAGCCATATCGCCCTACATTGCAAAAGCACAGGACTGCCATCACCCTACTTGAGGCTTGAGAGCATCGTCACCAGCCTCTGAAAAGTATGTTCGCATGTATTTAAAAAATGATTATAAATTTTAGGTTTTGTACATGAAGCTTGTATACATGCTTAATTATGTATGCATTAGGTGGACATTTAAGATAAAAACATATGAGAAGCATCTATTTCATTCAGAATCCTAGTAATATGGTTAGAAAAAGGCAGAAAAGGAAAGTTTTCACAGATGGCTACCAATCTCATATCCAAAGCAAGATTTATATTTAAAAACAAACAAAACGATTCATCTGCATCCGAAGAGCAAGATTTATACTTTATAACATGTCAAAACGACATAAGTGCATATGTACAGAAATGGATACAAATGGCCCATCAGATATGAACGTATCCATGTCCGGTTGCGTCTCTACCACTCCCCACCAAAATTAAAAGCAATTCCATCCATTATGAAGTCTTATTTTCAGATCCAATTCCCCTACAAACGCCAGATTCTACCGGGATTACAGACAAACTACGTCGAATCGTGTCGTGAAGAGAGGCGAACCGGGGCAAATCCAGTCGCCGATGCGGGGAAGCCACTTGGAGTCGGCGGGAGTCCTGGTGTCGACGAGCAAGCGAGGCTGCTTGCACCGATTGCAGAACGACCTGAAGGCATAGTTGCGGTTCCAGCAGCTCCCACACTCCCAGTCCCCCTCTCTCCCTTCTCTTCCGGCCATCTCCAACGCGTCCGGTGGGCCTCGGGGTTAGGGTTTGCGGCGGCGGAGGCGACCGTACGGTGGGTGGTGACGGGGAGAGGGGGAGGTCGGAGTGTCGACGGCTGTGGTGGGAGCAAGAGGAGTTGCTCTTATCGAATGTTCCGAGAGAATATTCTCATTTAGGTTCGTACGGGTTAACCCGACCCGATTTCCGGCTCATACGTGGCCCCCTGAGGATCGGGGAGTGACGAGCACAATCAATTTAATAATCTGACGGCAAGGGAGGAGAGTATGCCTGTGCCTACCTTAACAAGCGACACAATTTTTTTTGGCATTTTATACATCATATGGTGTAAACCCAAAAGTATACATAAGGAAGAAAGTTGTCCACTAAAAAGTGAAAGAATTGGTCAGTCTCATGAAAATGGGTTGTTTAGATATTTAGGACTCGTTTGGTTGTCAGGGTATATCGGGATACTCTGGTATACCTCTAGCTCCAACCTTGCATTCTTGGGTTGGGATGGCTTGTATTGACCCTACAATTTCTTTAGTATAATTTTTTAAACCATGTTCAAATAAACTTATTAACATAAAAAATATATTATAATCATTAAAAAAGTTAATATAACACATAATCAATTTCACATCATATCACAATTATCATTCCAATCCTCCAACCCTCCAAACAGCTACTATTCATAAGAGGATACCCCAACCCAGTAACCAAAAGTTGCACATGTGTACATGCGATTAACATTATTAATACAAAATGATAGAAAGCTTAAATGGAAAAAAAGGAAGCTAGTGTTACAATGTTTGGTGGTTCTCGAAATTATACAATAACGTCATCCAATTATATGATTGGTGTTCGGAATATGTAATATTTGTGTATGTACAAATGTCGAAAACTCAAAAAAAGTACAACAAAATCTATAAGTTGTAAACTAATTTTTTTACGACTAAAAATCAATTCAAGTGTCTATGTTCATAAGCTTCTAAACTAATGATATCCAATCTTTAATCGATGATATATCAATATTTTGAAGTTAATATAATCCATGAACTCAGAAATATGTAAAATCTCTTGTTTGAGCTCATCAATAACATTATCTAGAGTATTATATAGGAAAGCATTAAAGTTATATACATTCACAAATACAAGTTTGCATTATATTATACCAAATTGTCCCTAAAATACAGATTACATATCTTTAGTTATATGGTTAATGTGGAAAATCTAACTTTCCATCATCTAAATTATATCTTTATTTGTGACTTAAATGTAAACTTCACAAATACATGTATAAATTCTACTAATAATGTGTATCTACAATATATCAATTCTATTTTAGAAAAGAACTTTAATTTCGGCATGAATCAATTAAACATTCTTCATAACAAAGAACATTAGTGATTCAAAAAATTATTTGATTTTATTTAATTTGAAAATCCTGCAACAAAAAGACATATTTCATTACTTTAAATATTAGGATTTACACGAACAAAAATATATTCTATTCTTATTTAGTTTAGATTATCAATGTCTCTTGAAATAGTCAAAATGTGTTTACCAGTCAAGAACGCAAAAAACATACAAAAAGTACAAGTGGCATGAAGAAAACGCACAAAAATGCTAAAAACATGATGAACTTACGAAGAATGACAAGAACACAAAATAAATAAATAAATAAAATTCTCAAATAAAATTATGATATTCCCATTTTGTAACAAGTGAAAGTTTAAAGAAATTATTAGTAGAGTTTCTCCTTATAAAAGTGATATGTGAAAGGAAATTTCAACAGAATCTTAGCATCTAATAAAAAGAACAACTTGAAAGGAGTGTGGGTATGTGTAATTCATATTTTGGTGACATTATGATAGCTGATATAGACAAATATTTTATCGGTAATGGGTGAAATCGTGTTTAGGATCATTCGAAGAAGTGTTATGAGATGGTAGATAGTGTTATACATGCCTCAACACGAAAAGGTATAACTAATTCTCTCATCGTTATGGGTCGTGCATTGGCATGTGATTTAAAATCGATATACATCGCATCATGGGTTAGTAAATCCACGTGAAGGAATATATGGTTACCATTGAATTCACATTTGCATCCATGCAGGCCTTTCTTCAGGTTTTCTACATTATATGTTAGTAGAAGTATAGATATATTAACATATGGTGAAAAATTGGCATGTTCACATAAAGCCTGGCCTCTCGCACCTATGTAGGGTTTTACCTGGATTTTTCATCCCATGACTATACTCATACACTAAAGAATGAAACTTATATTGAAAAGATATCTACTATTAGATATATATATATATACCTCCTACCTGCATGCTACTAAGAGAGGCTTGTGCCTTTTTCCGTGCTCCTCTTCCTAGTAGTTCTTCAATGATGTGTCTCTCTGTCCTTCTTTCTCTCTCAACCTCTCAATCTTAATCATAGGTGAGGACGAAGTCAGGAATTTTTTATACGCAGGGACAATCCTTAATCAATCAAAATATACATTCATAAAATACAATATGCTACTATTGGGTTATTTTATTTAAAAATTGGTAAATAATGTCAATGAGAAGAATCTGTACTTTAGTAAGGTTAGCTTGACGATTTTCCATTACATAGAAATCATCGATAATATCATCCATAATGACTTTCTCTATTATCTCCCTTTCAATATAAATAATCATACAACTGCTAAGAAATCCATCGTCTCCATCTTTTTTCGGAGCCTTGTTTTTAGAAGATTCATAGCTGAAAATGCACATTCAGTTGTAGTTGTTGAGACATGAATAGTGAAGATAATATGAATTAATATGTCGATTAAATAGTATGCATGTGACTTTTCAGTTTCCGCCAGTGCTCGACATAATTCAGATAACGTGATCAAAATTTTCATCTGTGGATGATTGAACACATCAACTTGATATTGTAACAACTGGAATCGTAATAAAGTTCTCCCACTATCAGAAAAATCTTGCGGATAGTACTTAAGCAAGCAAAAATCATCAATATCTGACATTTTATGGCTATCTTATGCGTCTAATGAAGAACTAAGACGTAAGAACTCTATAGATGTATCACTAATAATGTTATCTTGCTCTTTAAGTTGTGTGGAGTTTAACATTAAAAATTCTTTGTTTATTTAAGCATTAAGTGATCAATTGGTCATGGTGAGTTGGTCATATAAGTTGATATCAAATACGAGGCTTGTTGTGTGGAGTTTTGAATTTTGCTTAGAATATCTCATATCATTTCCAAACTTAGCTCCATAATTTATAACATGCTTACATAATTATCTTCCAACACTTCTCCACTCTACCTAAATCAATTTTACAAGCTTCACGATTAAATTATTCTTCTTAGTTTTAGAAGAAAATAGTTGTCTCTGCGTATTGTTGATAATCTTGTTGTCTCTTTCTCATCATCCTCGCTTCTAAAATAAATATCCTTCACATGTTCAACCGTCCGTTGGTTGTTAATATGTAACAAAGAATCATGGCCAAGCCCCTTGGTCAGAGAAGTTCACATCTTAGATCCATAGCCAACCAAAATGTTTGAGAAACTATTATTAATATCCTATGTATAGGGAGGAACATTGTACACAATAGTTATTGATTGACATGGACCTATTTGGATCTAGTCCTGGTTATCTTAGTCCCAATAAGTATAAGCGATCAGTTCTAATAAGCAGTAGAGAAGTTTACCACCAATTAGTTAGGAAGGCAATATAGCATGCACTTCCTCATATGTGATCCCATCCTTTAATGGTACTCACCATTTTAATTTTGGGAGAAAAAAATTTCCAGCTTATGATTGTGGAATCCAATCGACAATACTGATTTCTACCTAGAGAGGCAACTAAGTGAGTATAAACTCAATCCAATCCAAGAATCTGTTCAGAGTAGAGATGTGGAGGGTTTGTGGCAATGTATACATGAGTGAGGTGATAATGGATATATTTCAAGCCATCTACAGCCATCATATTCTCTTTGAGTGGACTTAACACTTTCGTGTTTGTAAGATAATCTTAATTTCAGAGGATAACATCGACATGTGGAATTATGTTAGATTGGATGCTGGTTTAATTTGGAAAAGTAGAATGTCGAATAGAGTTAAGGTGTTTCTTTAGCTTGTCAGACTTAGCAGGGTGTTGATGAAGAAGCATAGGGCTAAGATGCTGAGGGTGGAGGTTATTACTTGTGACAGATGTGGGTTAATGCCAAAGGATTTGGAGCATCTTTTTTACACATGTTGTCACTCCATTGAGGTTTAGAGGAAGGTTGATATTCTTGTCTCAGAATAGGCTATGACACAAGCTTTGGATATCCATCAGAGAGGTGTGTAGAAATGGACATGAGGACAACTCATTTCCTTTTGTGGTATTGTGGTCCATTTGGTGTGATGGAAATGAAGCCATTTTTGGGGGGCCATCATTTTTTTATTTTGATAATGTGATTGAACATCATAAGGTGTTGTGTTCGGTATGGAATGATATAACATAACTTGTGTTATAATTGATAAAAAAAATTGAGGTGGATCCCGCTTGAGATTCCATCCTTCATTTTCTCAAAAAAAAATAATCTTCATCACACTAGTATATTAACCTTCAATTTATCTATAGGAGTCCGTAAAATACTAGTTTTTGCTCACTACGAATGATCATTACACAAAAGAACCTCTCATGGAGTACGGGTCTTTCAAAAATATTAATGGATATGATTCGAATAAATGGATGAGATTACACGATGTTCGGGTAGATTAGTAGGCGCTTCAACCCTTGGGGTCCCAAACTGAACTTAGGCACCACGAACTCAACAGTTGTATTGGTTGGGGTATATGTTGCTTGGCACATTGAGGAGTCACCACACAGTGTTCATCCCTAAGACTCGCGTACCTTTAGTCCAGTGCTTAAGGTGCATGCCAAGTAGTCATGGTTGGTATCCTAGTGTTTCGCTTGTTCACTTAAGGTTAACACTCGTGTACTAGCTGGTGTAGGCTATATTAATTAATATTCTGAATTGGAGCACTAAGAGGAGAGTTCCAGGAAATGTGGTTTAATGAAGTTGGGGATGAAATACAAGTATCCTATGCATAAGGAAGATTGGGATAGTCATGGGGATTTCGACTATGGTAAGAATGATCTTAGTAATCAGTACCCTAATTCATGTCCTACTCCACTGTGGACCCTTATACGTAGGTAGTGGACTTGGGTGGTTCACGATGATCCACGGGTTGGAATTTGATTTGAGAATCAAAGCTACAGTTCAATAAGTGAAGCTAAGTAGACGTGTTGGGAAATTAATTAGGATTGTATCCCATCGCATGCCTATGAAGGCATCTCAATCCTAAGGCCTTCTTATTGCCTTAGAGTCATAGTGTGAGGTATCACACGGTCCAAGAACACAAAGTATCCACGAAGCTTGGGTTATCCATATCAAATGAGAATGACTAGAGTTTGTCTTCTTTGTGAGGATGATCTACCCTGTTGTTTCTTTTGCACACTTCTTTAGTATCTTACTTGTTAGAATTTTTATATTGTACTGGGCAACTTTGCTATGTATCCTTCTGTTGGATTCCACATGTTCTCAGAAGCAGCCACAACTGTGAGCGACTAGGGCTTTGAGCTACTATATTTGTGCAGCTACATGATCTTCTTGGTACAATGCTCGTAGCTACTTTTTACTTGTAGTTTACTGCTTACTTTACTTGTAGTCTTTTGAGAGACATGAGATGTACAACGTATGTATGGATACAATTTTTTATGCATATAGGTAATATTTGTGGACATGGATTGTAACCAATGAATGATGGACATGTTATGAATGGAAATATATTTTAAATTCTAGCCTTATTATGCTATTTTCTCTTGCTTAGAATTATATTGTGTGTTTCGAATGTGGAAATGTATGTATGTGGAAACGATTTGCCGACTACCCTGATCCTAGGAGGATGGTCGTCACACCAATACCGGCTCCAACTCTGCTGGACACCATGGGAATCCTCCCAGTTGGATTTAAGAGGAGTTGGATGCCTAAAAGAGCACTAAGGACGAGACACCAGGGTACGGTCTTGGAGGGCATGTTGTGTCCAACAAATCGGATCCGATAATTATTGTATCGGTCGCTCTCGCGTCACAATAAGCACCCTACCTAGTGCAATATCAACAATCAACCCATAAATATGTACACAATGAGAATGTGAGCTAAAATTTATTATAATGCTACCAAAATGTATGTATAGTGACAAGTGTGTAGAGTTTCGAACCACTAAGAGTAGAGGGGAATATAAACAAAGTGATCAATCCACTTTGGTAAATTTTTTGATGTTTTTGGCTTTCAATGTTTTTACGGGTTTTTAATTATATTTTAGTTATATGAAATTTATTTTTTTTATAATTTTTGTCAATTTTTTATGTTTAAATTTTATTTCCTTTTTTAATTTTAATTTTTTTTAATTCCCTTTTTGTTTTAAAGTATAATATATATCTATATGGTAATAATATTAATAATAAATTTATAAATAATACATAGGATATGTAATAAATATATTTAAATATATAAAGTAATAATCCTTTTTATTTTTAAAGGTTTTAAATAATATATATTTATAAAGAATAATGACAATAATGATAAGTACATAAGTATTATAGGTATATAAGATATACTAAGGTTCTAGAATTTTAAATAGATATAAATGTAGTTAAAATTCAGAAAATAAAATGTTTTTGGATTTTTTATATTTTTCTCTATTTTTGTGATATTTTTTGCTGATTTTTATGGATTTTTAATAATAAAAAACACAAAATAGAGTAATTTAGAAAATTACAAGATTGAAATGGGCCTAATTAATATCTAACAAATCAAATAGGACCCAAAATCAATTTTATTGCAAACTAGATAATATAAGAAAACTTCAGAAATTTAAAACACTATTTTTTTTTATTTTTTGAGGGATTTTTTGTGATTGTTATAAGATTTTTTAGTGGTTTATAGTTTTTAAGGTTTTGGTTTTATATTTTTGCGGTTTTTGAATATGTGTTAAAAAGACAGTAAAATATAGCTACTATATTTTTTTGATATTTTTTTGGAGAGATTTTGAAATTTTTATAATTTTTCTAAGCTAAAACATGGAAATATGCAATGCTTTTGGACTTATATTAATAGGAAATTGCACCAAGAAAAATACATATGATAAAATATGATTCCAGGCAATTAAGGTATTTTTCCTATGATTTGTAGACTCAAAATGCTATTTAAAATACTTAAAATACACAAAATGATTTAATGCAGAAATTGAAGGACTTAAATACAATTTATTGGATGTTTTAATTCGTTTCATAATAAGATATGAAAGTTCAGATGAAATATAGAATTAACCCAAATATATCGCAATAAACAAGTACTGACAAGAGTATTTTTACAATTACAATAATTTCCAGAAGCAAAAATGCAAATATTATAGAAGTTTTTACACTAAATTTGTAATTTTTGGTACCTAAATAAAATAAGGAACCCGAGGGGGGCTTCCTTACAAAACTCATTGGAGCCTCACTTGTGGAGGCACGTGAGGTGACCTGACATAGACCAAAGTGCAATATCTAAGAAATATGGAGTCTAGATGCAAATAATGCAGAATAATTTACATTACAGAAGAAAGTTTGAGGAGTAAATAAAAAATAAAATTATGGGAGGGTGAAGCTGCAAAATACCCAATTCTCGCGCATTGACCGACAACTTTGATTGAATCACTTAAACTTTGGAAGGTCCAGATGTGTTGATGACGCTTTGCAGATGCACAATCAAAATTAAATCTTAGCTTATGATCAGGAATGGATAGAGCTCCATATTTGATGGCAATTGCTCAATCTAGAGGAGGCAAATGGTCGAACGACCGAGAAGACCACTTGTAGAATAGAGAAGAACTGGAGCTCATGGTTGCTTTAATCGGCTAAATATCCTTCCTTCGACAGATCCCCGGCTGTTGATGGCTACAATGGACTCCTGGAGGAAGCTCGCACCTAATGGAGTGCTCAAATATGTCCAGGCCCCTTTGATGGGGGCCTGGAGCTGGGAGAGTAAACGAGGCTCTTGGAGGTGCTTTAGAAGTCTGGAATCAACCCCCATATGGTCATTGAGGGCATGTTCCTGCACAAAAAAATGTTTAGAGGTCGAGGGAAAACTACCTTGACATCTTTTGGCATGGAATGGGCAGAAAATGAGGTGGAATGAGGTCCTCCAGCGAGGGTGAGGGATGAAGGATCATGGGCCCGATCTGAGTGAGATCAAGATGAATTAGGCATGCCAGGAGATGGAGAAGATGAATGGGAAGAGTATGGAGGCGAAGCGTGATTGGAACATAGTTGTTTGATCAATGAACTGAAGGCTGGAGATCAAGAGCTCCAACAACGGATTTTTAGGAATTTTCATTTTTTTAAATGAAATCGGATCAAATAAAAGACAAAGTTATGCATAGAAATTGAAAGACGATGGTAAATGGATAAAGAAATGGCCTCACATGGTCGTGAACCAAGGAGGCGAAACCACACGATGGAGCTCACCGACGATGGGTGAATCACCTCGAACAGACCTTCTCCTTGCCTGGAAATCAGTGGAGGCTCTTCCTATAATGAAGATCTCGCACTTGGGAATGATCTCCAAGGGTTATAATGTAGAGGGATTAAAATCGAGAAGGATATCAGAGGATGATCTTTATAGCAGAGGTGAGAGGGAGAATTGCAATTAGGAGTTCACATTACTCGATGAAGATCGATTCGATCTTTAGCTTGGGCGTGATGTAGGGACATCAGATGCAATTTTCGTTCAGAACGTCTAGATTGCTTATGAACGGAAGAGACAAGAAAAAGGTTGGAAATTAGGGGTATGTCAGGCGCAAGGCACGAGAAGAAGAGAGAGGGGTTGTTGACCTTAGGTCAACAATCTCTCACATGTGAGTGGTCCACATTGGACCATTACAGGATAAAGAATAGATAAAAAATCTTGTAAATTCAATAAAAATTAATAAATTATTTTATATTAAAAAATTAAAAATGGAATTTGTTTATCATTTTATGTACTAATTTTTGTTGATTTTTATTTATTTTTACAACATTATTCATTAGGTTTTTATTTCTATAAGTATACTTATAGGTAAATTTACCTATGTTTTGATGTATTTTATTTTTATTTTATACTTTTGATTTTATTATTATATATACATATTTTATATATTTCAAGTATATGTAAATACACCTTTAAATAATTTTATTATATTTTTATTTTATTTATATACTTAAATAAATATGTGTATATATATATTATAGGTGTAGTTTACATATATATTTTAACATATTATTTATTTTGATGAATTTTTTATGGTTTTATTTTATGCTTATGTTTTTGTTATATTTCAAATAATACTTACAAGTATATAGAAATATAAGAAAGTTAAAAATATAAAGAAATGATATTTTGAATAAAATATACATGTATATAGTACAATATGGACTCAAAAGCTAACCTTCACATCTTAACACTATTTTTAATAAAATCACATTCATTAGATAAATAATTTAATTTTATGAAAAATAAAGGTGAGTTTGATTAATTTTGAGTCTGTATAGAGGAGATACATGTGTGGAAAGTTTTGTTTGCAGCCTTTTGTTTCGTGAATCCTGGGTGTGCTGTGCATTATTTTTGTATGAAATAAATTTTATATTTTTCTGTGTACTTTTATATACAACTTTCATGATGAGAGTTTTATTATTTGAGATATAAAAACTGGAAAATAAAATAGGACCCAAACATGTATACAGATTAGGGTTTCTGATATGTCTTCTGTACAATCGAGTACCCTATATCCTCATACTTTATTCCTTGTCGACTGATGAATACCCATTCATCACTCTTTATTCTTATATTTTAGCTACAAAAACCTATGCAAATGCATGTAGATATGTGTAAATAGGACAAATTAGCAAAAGCATGCATGTTTGTAAAATTAGATAATTAGCATGTTTTTGTGCAAAAAATAAAAGAATAAAGATGAAAAAGAAAAAGAGGGAAATATTTAGAATAAATATTGAGCAACCTAACCCAAGGGAGGGCTCAGCATGGGCCTGACCGCATAAAAGCCAAGTAGAGGGAGATAGGGGCTCACATATGTACATACTTGTAAATAAAATAAATAAATATTTTCCTCATCCAAAAATATGTTTTTATATTTTGTATATATTTAGAAGCTATTAAAAACAAAATAAAAATTAAAAAATCAAAAATCCAAAAACATCTCTTCACCATGAACATAGACCACCTCCTTTATTTATTTCACCTTGTAAATAACCTAATTTATTTTCAAACCTTTTTGTAAATATCCCTTTTTATGTTTTGTAAATAAAATAAATAAAAAGAAACAAGACAAAAATCAAATAAAAATTACAAAATTAAAATACAAAAATATATTGTATATATACCATGTACATATATGTATATCACTAATTATTTAACCTATGTATATAAATAATAAAAATAAAATAAAAATAGCCTTTTATTCCTCCTTTTATCCTATAAATAAATAAAATATAAAATAGGAATAAAAATGTATAAAAATAACTAATTAAAAATCAAAAACCAAAAATCAATATAGTGTATATATACCTATGTATAGCTATTATGTAAATACCTTATTTTGATTTCCAAAAATTAATTAAAAACCACAAAAAAATAGAAAAAATTAAAACAAATATTTTTCATGTTTTGAGTTTTTGAAAATTCGGCCATTTAAGGCCCCAAAAAAATCAAATAAAGATATAAGCCTTGGCGGGCTCTGATTGGTCCACGGGGGATTGTTGACCCCCGGTCAACTCTCCCCCCAGGACCACCAGAGCCGGGTCCCCCTCGCCCGACCCGTTTTCTCCACTTTCTTCACGGATAACCCGACCGCCTTCTTCCTTAACCCCGGGCCCCGATTGATACCCGATCATCCAGGACCCTCGCCCGGGGTGGGCTTGCCGGATCCGAGCTCCGCCTGACTCGCCCGAACACCATCTTCTCGGACCTGGCACCATATTTAATGTCGTCACCGGCGACCTATTCACGCCATCTTTGATCTTCCCCTCGGCGCCTGTGAGCTCCTCCAGACCACCCGAGTGACAGGCGAGTGATTTGGAGTGGAAGCGAGGCCTGGGCAGCCGGAAATCACTGATCCGGTGGTTGACTCCGCCGTGCGCCGCCGCGAGCGCGCCTGAGCCTCGGGGAGCTCGACGACCCCTTGAGGCAACGACCGGGAGCCTCCTTGGCTCCAGCCCAGTCGACTGCGTCCATCAGGTAACTTCCTTAGCCATTAGAGTAGCGTAGCTTTAGGTTTTTAGATTCGCAGTAGCGTAGCTCCGCCACCTCCACCAGCCGTCTCCGTCTACCCATCCGATCATCCGACACCGCCATCACCTCCGCCAGCCTTCTCTCCACCTGCTCCGCCCCTCCATTCCCCCTGGCTCGTCCCGGAGCAGGGTTACGGGTCTCCTCCCTCCGCCGCTCGCCGGAGACCCTCCACTCCGCCTCACCGTTCACTTTCCGCCCGCTTTGACGGGTCGAGGCAGTTTGCCCTCGACCCCTCTTTCTTTCTGTGCAGGTCTTCAGGTCTATCGACCTCATCTGGAGGTCGGAGCTTCAGAGCGCAGCAGCTCCAGCTCTTGGACGTCGCCGGAGCTCTCCGGAGCTCCTCGCCTCCATCGGAGCAGAGCAGCGGGTGCGGGGCTTCACGGCGAAGCTCCCCAGCACCTCAGAGGCAGTAGGCGAGGACCATCGCGCACACGGAGGGCCGGCGAAAGTCGCCGGCGACCAGTTCTTCCAGCGTCCTCGCCGACCGTCGGATCGCCCTCATCGCCCCAGTTATCATCTGAGCCATCCATCCTAGGCGAGGCGTGACCGTCCGATCATCTCGAGGGTCGATCTTGACCGTCCGCGCGGAGAGAGAGAAGCGCCAGCTACTCGCGTCCGTCAGATTCCCCACGTGCCTTCCTCTCGTCCGTCGGATACACGAGGGTTTCATCTCCAGCCACCCTTAGCCGTCAGATCTGCCACGTGGAGCGCCCTCAGACGTCGATCAGCCCAACGTTCGCAAGTTCAAAGGCGCCGTTGATCTCCATCGTCAGATCTGCCACGCGTCATTCATCCGGGCGTCGACATTAATAAAAGGGGTAATTTGTCTTAGGCCCCTTTACTTTCGGCATTTAGTTTTTAATCCTGTAAATATTTAGTGTAGTTCTGTTATTTTTGTAAAAATTGCACTTAGGACCTTAACTTTTATGAGATTTGCATTGACGCCCCTGCCTGTTGTGGACACGTGCATCGACACGTGATTATTTGGTGTTTTTGCATATCTGGCCCTGCATTTTTGCCCTGTTACGTTTTCTATTTTTAAAAATAGGATTTGCAATCAGGTCCCTCCAGGCCTGAGTCACGCGCATCGTGCGTGGCCTGGAGGGTAATTTGCACTCTTAGTCCTATACTTTCCAGGGTTGTTGTCCCAGGGGTCCAGAACTTTGCTTTAATTGCAGAAAGGTCCCTGTGCACTGTTGGTTTTCTTTATTTTTGAATAAATATCAAATCACCTCCAAATCCAATGAGATTTTGACACATGGCTCCTGCCATGGTGTAGGAATTTTACGGATTTTTGAGGACATTTTTTATTTTATTTAGTATTTTTAAAAATTCAAAAACCTATTTTTTTAGCTACTGTCTAGATATAAAAATACCAAAAAAATATAAAAACACCCCCAAAAATTATAAAAAAATTAGATACTGTTGTTTGCTTGTTGTTTGATTTTCTAGCCAATTTTGGCTATTTTTCATCACTTAAAAACCCTAAAAATTGCAAAACCCTCAAAAATTCATAAAAATTATAATAATTAATTTAAAAATCCAAAAACAATAATTAAGGTGCCTAAATTTTCCTTATTCTTTCTAGATTACAGGAAAATTACCTCCAGGGCTTAGTGAGACTCTTAGATATTTTATTTTTGAGTTTCAAGCCTTGCTGGACAGTACCTTTCATTTTTCGCACTGTTTGATTTTTAGAAAATAATTTACCCATTAGAAAAATCTCAAAAATTCACCAAAAACACTTAAAAACTTAAAAATCATAAAAACAATTTTTCCTTAATTTTTGCATTATTTTTGGTGTGTTTAATAAATTGTTGAAGTTGCCTAGATGTTACTTTCTTTTATTTTCTTTATAATTTGAAAATCCAAAAAAATATAAAAATTCATAAAAACCTCTAAAAAAACATTTTCTTTTTATTTTTATTTCATTTTCACTACTTCGTAGGCCCTAGGCCAATCCGTGCTCCTTGTGTTCGACCCTGGGAGCTATACCAGGTTAATCCTATAGCTAGACCGCTCTTCTTTCGTGCTTGATTATTTTATCTGTTTGAGTGGTTGATTCTTCTTGATATACATGGTCTGATTGCTTTGGTCACAACGACCTGATTTTTGTACCTCATACCCTAGTGATCAGGCCTGTTATCAGAATGGCGCCGTTGCCGGGGAGCACGGCTTAGTAGTTGTTTTTGAGTTTTTATTTCATTTTTGTTTTTGCGGTTTTTCGCGGCTCTTCGGAGCTCGCGGCTTTTCGCGGCTTTTGTTCATAGTTCCTTTTTGATTTATTTTGTTTTATTTTGATTTTCTTTTCTTTTTATTTCTGTTTTATTTTGTGTGATTATTTTGTTTTCCATTTTTGCACATATACCCTTGCTTTTATTTTCATTTATTATTTGATTGGTCTGACCACTCTTCCTGTTTTCTTGCGAGGGCCCGAGGACCGCGGAGGCGACTTTCGAGGAGCCGGTGCAGCCGCGGCATTCGGAGGCGGCTTTTCTTTCTCTACGAAGCCGCAGGAGAGAGCGAGAGGAGAGAGTTGAGTGGAGTGAGGCAGTAGGATAGAATTTTATTCATTTATTATTAATTGTAATAATACAGGACTCTGAGACTGTTTAGACACTTAGACTGTAGCGGGTCTGTTTCGCCGAGCACCGGCGTGCTCGGGGGACCCATTAGGACCCCTCGGTTTTTCGCAGTTTTCTCGTTGCTTTTCTTTTTATTTCTTACTGTCATTTTCCAGATTTTTCGCGGTTTTTGCTCGAGCCCCTAGACATAGGATTTTTGTTGGTTGTGACGTAAGATTTCTAAGGCCCAACACTTAATAGAATATCTGTTCCTATAGAACGTAATTGGACCTTACTAAAATTCACTAAAAAAGTTAGTTTAATTGGATTTGAGACCACGTGCCGTTAGGAGTCACATACAGCGCTGGCAGGACCCGTTGTGGCAGGCACCGAGTGACTCCCAAGATCGGACTCCGGACTCGATTCGGTTAACTAACTATTGTTCTTCACGATCAATAGAAGTTGCTTGTCTTAGGACTCGGCTTTTTACCGTTGCATCATATAGCTTAGTTTACTTTTCTGTCTTTATTTTATGCGCGAATCACTCTGCATGTAGAGAGCTGGAGGCAGGTACGCTTTTCTGACTTTGCATGCATCATTGATTTCTCGTGCATCGGCTTTTTCGACTTCTCCCCCCCCCCCGATTTTGGACTTAATAATCAGGAGAAACCGAAAAATTCGTTAGGCATTTCTTTTTATTGAAAAATACCTAAAAACAAAAACAATAAAATCGGGACTGCTAATCTTACTTGACCTAAAAAACACTTCACCGAAAAATCTGTCTTGGGGAGAGTAACCCCCTCCTTGTCTGGTTTGGATGAGCGAGAGAGTGATCCACACATTAGGATAGAGCCTCCGATCTTTTCTCGACTGATTACCGGCTTTCAGTACGGGACAGTCGGTTGAGAGAGATTTGGATACCTATTGACCTCACGTAATCGCTCTGATAGATTGGATGATCACCTAAAATAAAATTGACAAGATAATTGACCGATCCCTTCGGTCTTCAGCTTCGTGTGCGTAGGTGAATTGGGGGTTTGCTTGCTCATCTTGTTTGATGACCAGATCCCTTCGATCCTTTCTCCTTCTATTTCCCCACCCTCTCCTCCCTCCCTTCATTTCTCTTCTCCTTTACCCCTGGATGATGGATCCCCCTCACTGTGAGCCGACTCTTACGGCTTCTTCTCCGCCTTCTGACCATCACTCCAGTCCACCTTCTAGGGAGGTCGGATCTCCGACCAACCTCCCGCTCCCTCCCTCCCTTTCATCTCATCACTCTGGGCATGCTGTGATAGACGTCCGAGAATACCAGCTAGAGCAGATGCGAGACCCGGACGATGTTGTTGCTGAGTTGAGAGTGCACTCCGTTGGTGACCAGAGAGAGCAGTGGAGATTAGCAGACATATCCTATTCCGGAGGGATGGAGGAGCAGATAGCACACGGAGCTCAGTCACTTCTACATTAGGTCCATTCGTCTTGGATTTGGATTACGTTCAGCGACTGCCGACATTTTCAGGAGAGGCACACGAGGAGCCTTATTTTCACCTGTCCGCTTTCGAGGAGTTTTGTAGAGCACAAAGATATTCAGACGTCACTGCAGAGGAGCTGATGAGCAGGACCTTCCCATTCACGCTTCACGACAGAGCCATGAGATGGCACCGACGATTGGGAAGGACATTCGAGACGTGGGGAGAACTACGCCGAGAGTTCTTGCAGAGATACTTCCCTCCACGCAGAGCAGAGTTTATGCGGTCTTTGATCATGGAATTTTCAGTTGACCCCCAGGAGCCATTGCACGAGGCATGGCCGAGGTTTCTTGACCTCTTGAGGAGATTTCCAGACCACGGACTTCCACTGACAGACTTGATAGAGATCTCCATGCGGGGGATGACCGCAGAGCAGATAGCACTGGTGATTACCACATGTGGCGGTTCACACCGCAGTTCCGACATTCACTTCCTGGATATCATCTCGAGGTTACTTTCACAGAGATCTTCTTCGCGAGATGCCATGGTCGGGACAACACATGCGGACGATGCGATACCAGTGCGGTGTGTCACTTTACATGGTGATTCAGCTTCTACACACCAGCCCGAGGATTTGGATGATGACGCACCATTGACAGAGGAGATGACCGCGATAGCAGAGGTTCAGACCCAGAGTCTACTTGAGTTCCCGTTGGCCTTCCAGTTGGAATTCGAGTCAGCCCCAGAGTTCCCTGTTGACGAGTCTTGGATATCAGATCTGTTGATACTCCAGGAACCGGAGGAGCCCCAGCTTTTGCAGCCGTTGATTCAGACACTTCAGATTCCAGTCCCAGAGGAGTCAGTCTCCTTTCTACAGAGACACTTCTCGGATACAGACAGTCACCAGGACGCAGCCCAGCAGCCACAACTTGAGGAGGGACATCACTTTGAGAGTACCGACATAGAGAGTCCCGCCTTCGAGCTGTTTGTCCTCCATTTTGTTGAGACGGATACACTTCTTGAGGACCAGCTGACAGCCAGCATAGCCGCAAAGCGAGGATCAGCTGCAGACACTTTTCCAGCTTCCGCGGTGTTGACTAGTACCTTCTCCTGCTTCCAGATTGCCGAGACTTACACTTCAGATGATGATGCAGACTGGTGCACTGAGTGGATACTTGATAGCAGTGCAGATGCCCATCTAGATCCTGATCCTCTTCTTCTCACTTCTGATCCTGCATCTCTCCCCGAGGGTTATCTGCGGGAGGATGCCACACTCGATGAGTACTCGGTTTCACCTGCTGAGAGTGTTTCCGATCTGGCGGAACACGAAACCGAGTCTTTAGATCATTCTGATTCTGATTCTTCTCACCTCGACGACCCTCGCGAGGATGAGCCCATCCTGGAGATATTCGATGATCTGCCTGATTTTCTTCCATTTCATTCATCGGATATCAGTCTTCTTAGAGAGTCTCCTGATCTTGACCTTCCACATCTTTTTGAGACGGAGATTGACGTGGAGGATTCCAAGACTGATCCATCCTTCTCCACGTTTGATTTCTTTGGCTCCACACTTCCACTCCAGTCTGAACCAGAGCCGATGAGTTCCTTTGTGCTACCGGATCCCGATCACTTATTTCCATATCCTTGGCCGGTAGCAGACACCCGCTTGATTGCATACCTGGGTGTCTTACTTTACACTGTTGAGTTCGTCGTTGTTCTCACACCGAGACTACGACGACAGTACGGCATTCGCCTTACCGATGCCGTCCTGAACCTTGATACTGCATTGTCCTAGCCTTTGCGCCCAGCTAGGGGCGTAAAATCTAGCGCTTGTTGAGAGGCACCTCAACATTGTACTCTTTTTGTATATACGTGTTTTGTCTTATTTTGATCTTTCTTTCTTCCGTTCTTGCTTTCACCCCAGGTCTCGCTTAGGATTATCTTTGCTATACTTAGGATATTCCTCATCCTAAGTATAGGGGGGTGAAAACATCGGGTTGTTCTTCGTTCTGTACCATCACTCCTGTTGTTGCCTATACTTAAGGTTCTTCACCTTAAGTATAGGGGGAGTGATGTCCTCCTTCTTGTATATATTCGTCATTTCCTTCATGTTTCTGTCTACCCCTGTTTTGCTGCCTATACTTAGGGATATCTTACCCTAAGTATAGGGGGGGTAGACCCTGTACATTCTCCACTCGGTTTTCCCTTAGTATACAGCCTGCTATACTTAGGATTACTTGATCCTAAGTATAGGGGGAAGACCCGAGAACCTTTTGACTTTTCATTCTCCTTTTGTATAGCCTTCCTTTTCACTTCCCTATACAAAGCACGAGTTATGTCTTCTTCATCGCTCTTGACTCTGAGGACATCGTTCGAGCTAAGTATAGGGGGGTGTGTATATATTTTATATATACTTTAGCCATAACTCGTACTTTGTGTGAGTGTGTTAATAAATAAAATGGCTAAAAACCACAAAAATTTAAAAATTTTCATGTACATAATCTTCTTTTATTTTGCACATACATAGCTAGTGTACAAATTATTTTTGTAAAAATGATTTCAAAAATCTTTTGTGTAAAGCTTGTGTAAATATTTTCTGTATCAAAATTATGTATATAGTACAAAATTTTTCCAAAATGTTTTGAAAAATCAAAAGTTTGCAAAAATCTTGTGTAAATGTGTGTAAATATCTTTTTGCAAAACTTGCACTTCATGCATCATCATTCATGATTTCAAAACATTTTTCAAAAATTTTGCATGATTGTAAAATATTGTGCAAATATGCATCTTTTTGTACATATGTATATAGTTTTCCTTGGATGATAGTTGACACTTAAACTAGCCTGGAATCAAATTGAGAAATGGAGCTTGATTAAGATCTTAATCCACCTAACTTCTAAGAGGAACCTTATAGGACTTAGGTTTAAGGCTTTTCAGGTCCATGGTGACTTAATTCTTTGAGTCCACTAGGCTATGATCACATGTCATCTCAATGAGCCTAAGTAGAGCACTTAACAACAACACATGACTCATATAGATTATGGCTTTACTTGGACAACCGCACTATGCACCGAGCTCTCTACGGATGAGGTGGTGAGGAGGCAGTCTTCCTTGGCTTGGGGTAGCATATGAGGGTAGTACTTCTAGGCGGAACCTCTCTTCTTCATTTAGTGAAGGAAGTGCGTCTCAACTTGGTCTGGTTGCCATGAAGTCTAACGACGAGAGTTGTGGGTTGCAATAAAGCTTCAAAAGAGGGATAGTCTACTGGCTCAAGAGGAAAAACTCCTTGTATATATGCTGCACATGTACATGTTGTATAGATGCACTCGAAAAAAAAATGCAAAAAAAGAAAAGAACTCCAAAAAAGTGGTGGGTCTGAGAGAAAATGATAATCCCACCGGAGTATGTATATAAGTGCAATAAGCAAAGCTTGGTTTCATGATCCACCTGTTGTAGCTTGCAGCAGGGAGACTTGGCTACACTGGTCAAGCTCCCAAGGGTACTTGGCTACACTGGCCTTGACCCATTCTCTTCTTCCCCCTCTTCTTGAGCCGGTTGTACTTGAACTTAGAAGGGAATACCCCGCTCCTCGAGGAAAGAGTGGCCAGATTGAGGTCATAGAGTTACCTTGTTGGGGAGGGTTGTCAAGTTGCCATTTCTGAGGTGGAGAGCTTAGACCTCACTTTCACAGGACAAGAAAAGATTCATGGTCTTCAGGGTTTGTGATTGATGACTTGTTCTGATCTGGAGCATTGAGGAGTCTTGGTTATAGAATAGTGGAACTTAGAGGCTGTTAGGTTTTAAGCTTAAGTCTAAATAAGGTTCCGACACATTAATAATCCAAAGATCTGATTAAGCTCCATACCTCAATTTAATGAAGGCAAGTTTAATAATCAACCTTGATCCATGTACATTCTCTTTTTCTTTTTCTTTTTCTTTCTTTTTCACTTCTTTTTCAAATAAGTGTTTGCTAAGGGACTAGCAAAGTATAGTATAGGGGGGTGATGAATACCCATTCATCACTCTTTATTCTTATATTTTAGCTACAAAAACCTATGCAAATGCATGTAGATATGTGTAAATAGGACAAATTAGCAAAAGCATGCATGTTTGTAAAATTAGATAATTAGCATGTTTTTGTGCAAAAAATAAAAGAATAAAGATGAAAAAGAAAAAGAGGGAAATATTTAGAATAAATATTGAGCAACCTAACCCAAGGGAGGGCTCAGCATGGGCCTGACCGCATAAAAGCCAAGTAGAGGGAGATAGGGGCTCACATATGTACATACTTGTAAATAAAATAAATAAATATTTTCCTCATCCAAAAATATGTTTTTATATTTTGTATATATTTAGAAGCTATTAAAAACAAAATAAAAATTTAAAAATCAAAAATCCAAAAACATCTCTTCACCATGAACATAGACCACCTCCTTTATTTATTTCACCTTGTAAATAACCTAATTTATTTTCAAACCTTTTTGTAAATATCCCTTTTTATGTTTTGTAAATAAAATAAATAAAAAGAAACAAGACAAAAATCAAATAAAAATTACAAAATTAAAATACAAAAATATATTGTATATATACCATGTACATATATGTATATCACTAATTATTTAACCTATGTATATAAATAATAAAAATAAAATAAAAATAGCCTTTTATTCCTCCTTTTATCCTATAAATAAATAAAATATAAAATAGGAATAAAAATGTATAAAAATAACTAATTAAAAATCAAAAATCAAAAATCAATATAGTGTATATATACCTATGTATAGCTATTATGTAAATACCTTATTTTGATTTCCAAAAATTAATTAAAAACCACAAAAAAATAGAAAAAATTAAAACAAATATTTTTCATGTTTTGAGTTTTTGAAAATTCGGCCATTTAAGGCCCCAAAAAAATCAAATAAAGATATAAGCCTTGGCGGGCTCTGATTGGTCCACGGGGGATTGTTGACCCCCGGTCAACTCTCCCCCCAGGACCACCAGAGCCGGGTCCCCCTCGCCCGACCCGTTTTCTCCACTTTCTTCACGGATAACCCGACCGCCTTCTTCCTTAACCCCGTGCCCCGATTGATACCCGATCATCCAGGACCCTCGCCCGGGGTGGGCTTGCCGGATCCGAGCTCCGCCTGACTCGCCCGAACACCATCTTCTCGGACCTGGCACCATATTTAATGTCGTCACCGGCGACCTATTCACGCCATCTTTGATCTTCCCCTCGGCGCCTGTGAGCTCCTCCAGACCACCCGAGTGACAGGCGAGTGATTTGGAGTGGAAGCGAGGCCTGGGCAGCCGGAAATCACTGATCCGGTGGTTGACTCCGCCGTGCGCCGCCGCGAGCGCGCCTGAGCCTCGGGGAGCTCGACGACCCCTTGAGGCAACGACCGGGAGCCTCCTTGGCTCCAGCCCAGTCGACTGCGTCCATCAGGTAACTTCCTTAGCCATTAGAGTAGCGTAGCTTTAGGTTTTTAGATTCGCAGTAGCGTAGCTCCGCCACCTCCACCAGCCGTCTCCGTCTACCCATCCGATCATCCGACACCGCCATCACCTCCGCTAGCCTTCTCTCCACCTGCTCCGCCCCTCCATTCCCCCTGGCTCGTCCCGGAGCAGGGTTACGGGTCTCCTCCCTCCGCCGCTCGCCGGAGACCCTCCACTCCGCCTCACCGTTCACTTTCCGCCCGCTTTGACGGGTCGAGGCAGTTTGCCCTCGACCCCTCTTTCTTTCTGTGCAGGTCTTCAGGTCTATCGACCTCATCTGGAGGTCGGAGCTTCAGAGCGCAGCAGCTCCAGCTCTTGGACGTCGCCGGAGCTCTCCGGAGCTCCTCGCCTCCATCGGAGCAGAGCAGCGGGTGCGGGGCTTCACGGCGAAGCTCCCCAGCACCTCAGAGGCAGTAGGCGAGGACCATCGCGCACACGGAGGGCCGGCGAAAGTCGCCGGCGACCAGTTCTTCCAGCGTCCTCGCCGACCGTCGGATCGCCCTCATCCCCCAGTTATCATCTGAGCCATCCATCCTAGGCGAGGCGTGACCGTCCGATCATCTCGAGGGTCGATCTTGACCGTCCGCGCGGAGAGAGAGAAGCGCCAGCTACTCGCGTCCGTCAGATTCGCCACGTGCCTTCCTCTCGTCCGTCGGATACACGAGGGTTTCATCTCCAGCCACCCTTAGCCGTCAGATCTGCCACGTGGAGCGCCCTCAGACGTCGATCAGCCCAACGTTCGCAAGTTCAAAGGCGCCGTTGATCTCCATCGTCAGATCTGCCACGCGTCATTCATCCGGGCATCGACATTAATAAAAGGGGTAATTTGTCTTAGGCCCCTTTACTTTCGGCATTTAGTTTTTAATCCTGTAAATATTTAGTGTAGTTCTGTTATTTTTGTAAAAATTGCACTTAGGACCTTAACTTTTATGAGATTTGCATTGACGCCCCTGCCTGTTGTGGACACGTGCATCGACACGTGATTATTTGGTGTTTTTGCATATCTGGCCCTGCATTTTTGCCCTGTTACGTTTTCTATTTTTAAAAATAGGATTTGCAATCTGGTCCCTCCAGGCCTGAGTCACGCGCATCGTGCGTGGCCTGGAGGGTAATTTGCACTCTTAGTCCTATACTTTCCAGGGTTGTTGTCCCAGGGGTCCAGAACTTTGCTTTAATTGCAGAAAGGTCCCTGTGCACTGTTGGTTTTCTTTATTTTTGAATAAATATCAAATCACCTCCAAATCCAATGAGATTTTGACACATGGCTCCTGCCATGGTGTAGGAATTTTACGGATTTTTGAGGACATTTTTGATTTTATTTAGTATTTTTAAAAATTCAAAAACCTATTTTTTTAGCTACTGTCTAGATATAAAAATACCAAAAAAATATAAAAACACCCCCAAAAATTATAAAAAAATTAGATACTGTTGTTTGCTTGTTGTTTGATTTTCTAGCCAATTTTGGCTATTTTTCATCACTTAAAAACCCTAAAAATTGCAAAACCCTCAAAAATTCATAAAAATTATAATAATTAATTTAAAAATCCAAAAACAATAATTAAGGTGCCTAAATTTTCCTTATTCTTTCTAGATTACAGGAAAATTACCTCCAGGGCTTAGTGAGACTCTTAGATATTTTATTTTTGAGTTTCAAGCCTTGCTGGACAGTACCTTTCATTTTTCGCACTGTTTGATTTTTAGAAAATAATTTACCCATTAGAAAAATCTCAAAAATTCACCAAAAACACTTAAAAACTTAAAAATCATAAAAACAATTTTTCCTTAATTTTTGCATTATTTTTGGTGTGTTTAATAAATTGTTGAAGTTGCCTAGATGTTACTTTCTTTTATTTTCTTTATAATTTGAAAATCCAAAAAAATATAAAAATTCATAAAAACCTCTAAAAAACATTTTCTTTTATTTTTATTTCATTTTCACTACTTCGTAGGCCCTAGGCCAATCCGTGCTCCTTGTGTTCGACCCTGGGAGCTTTACCAGGTTAATCCTATAGCTAGACCGCTCTTCTTTCGTGCTTGATTATTTTATCTGTTTGAGTGGTTGATTCTTCTTGATATACATGGTCTGATTGCTTTGGTCACAACGACCTGATTTTTGTACCTCATACCCTAGTGATCAGGCCTGTTATCATCGACCAAGCCATCATAATGATTTGGTCTCGGGGTCTAGGGTCATTCAATGTTTTTGATACTTCAGTTCTTTTTTTATTTCTATTATTTTTTATTTTAAAATTAAATACATATATTTATATAGGTTTATAGATCAAATATTGAATGTTATTTTGTATAAACTAATGATATATACATGGATTTAGCTAGGGATTTAAAGCCAAAATAAAAGAGTCAAGGTGATGAAATGGAGATTCATCACCCCCTTATACTTGCCTTTGCTAGTTCCTGCAAACACTTATGACAATGAGTGCATAAAAAGAAAATAAAGAAATGAAAAAAGAAAGAACTTGGAATAATTTGACTCTTAAACTTATCTTGATAAAATCAAGTTTGGAGCTCAGTTAAGACATTTGTATTTTAGGTGTATTAGGAACCACATTTAGGTTAGGAATTGTGACACAATATCCCTTAGGTTCCATGCTCCTCTATTTAGGTCAATTCACAACTTGGTTAGAACCATCCTTTCAAAGTATACTCTTGCAACCTTGAAATGATAGGTACCATGTGTGTGGATTGTGTTAGCTCTTCCCAAACAAATCACTGAACTATCAAGTGGTCTCCTCCTCTAGTAACTCGTCCTCGAGGAGATGGATATTTCCTTCTAAGTTCAGGCATGTGCTAGTTCACAACCGAATGTGGGAGAAGCTAGAAAAAAGGAAAAAGAAGTGGAAATGGACTAGTGTAGTCGCATTTCCTCGTGAAGCTCAACCATTGTAACCGAGTCTTCACCAAGAAGCAGGCTTTTTCTGGAAGCTTGAGATTTTTGGAATTTTTTATGTAGGATTCTTTTTGGATATTTTCTTTGTTGGCATTGCTCTGCATTCTTGTTTTTCCCAGACGAATATAGAATCGTTTGTTCCACCCATGTTTTGAGGTCTTGGAAAAAGTTGTGCTAGCAGATCATTCCTCATCTGAAGCTTTATTTCAATCCAGTCTCTAATCGTTAGATGTCCATTCTACTAGAGGAAGTGGGTTGAAGTACCGATTTCAGCAATCCCCAAGAATGGTTCTTGAGCCAACCTTGACGAAGCGACCTAGTATCGTTTCGAGTTAGACTCCAAGATCTTTCAACAATCCATCTGGGTATAGATAAATGTTAAGTGCGAGGTTACTAGTCAAACCACTATTTCAAGAGTCGTACTGATGACATGAAGGGGTGTAGTTAGACACATTGAATCAACTCATTAATACAGTCTCATGCAACCTAAAGAATTAAGTCATGGTGTCCTGAAGTGTCTCAATTCCAGTCCTGGATGGGTTCCTGTGAAATTAAGTGGATTAAGGTCTAAACCAAACTCCAATCTTCGGACTTTAATTATACTTTTTCAATTGTCATGATCATTCTGAAAAATGCAGATGCTAATGCAATGCATGAAAATCTTTTTGTGAAATATTTTCTGATATTGAACTTTTTATGGATTTTTGAAAAAGGTTTTGTAATTTTTTATGCAATTTTTTAAAACATGTTTCAAATTTTTATATGTTTTTGAAAATTTTGAATCTTTAGGGATTTTTCTGATAATGTTTATCAAAGAAGTATATACAGATATTTACATGAGAGTGCGTGCGTTTTTACAAGAAGTGTATGTAGAATTTACACTAGGAATTTCTACAGGAGTTAGTTATTATGTAGAGATTATTTATACAATGATTATATATATGTATTTTATTTCCTACAATTATGTATCGGGTTCTCAAAATAGTTTGAAAAAAAATTTTAACAAACATTTTGAAAACTTTATTTTCTAAATAATTTCTACAAATATTTTACAAATATTACAAAATTTGAAAATCATTTTACAACGATTTTTTTCAAAGGTAAGGATAGTTTCAAAATATTTTTTTACAACCACTTTTCAAATCATTTGCTAACTGAATTTTCAAAATATTTTATTCACACAAATAAAACAAAATTTATGCAAATATTTACATGAGATTTTACAAAGGTTTGAAAATATTTTGAAAAAAATTTCAAACTATTTTCAAATGATTTTTTCATTATATTTTACAATCATTTTTCAAATCATTTTGTAAAATATTTTTAAAATGGTTTATTAATCATATTTATAAAGAATTTTGAAAAAAAATTATATAATTTATATGAGTGCATTATTTATAGCTGATTAATTGTATACTCTTGCCCAATATAGTATTTTAGCCATATTATTGAAAATATGAAAGTATGAGTTATGGATAAAGTATATATGACATATATACTACCCCCGATACTTAGCTTGAGTTATGTCTTATCGTGATCAAAGAGAGAAAGGAAGATAAAACGCGTGTCGAGTATAGAAAAGCCTATATTACAAGGATTGTAAGAATGAGAAGTCGATCACCCTCCTTATATTTAGGATTACCTAATCCTAAGTATAGCAGACTGTACACGAAACGGGGATGCAGAGGGTTATAATTATGAAATCAATCGGCTCAGCTTGTCCCCTATATACTTAGGGTGAAATATCCCTAAGTATAGGTCGAATATCAACAAGTTAGGAGACAAGCGCGAGAATAAATGAAGAGTAACTCGAATATACTCATCTCTCTATACTTAGGATGAGTATCTCCTAAGTATAACACAGATGAATGGGACAAATGAAATAATGGAAGAATGAAAGAAATGATAAAGAAATGAAAAGAAGAAAATAAGAAAATAAAATATGTTTTTGATGCTCATATGTCTGATCTTTCTTCCTCTAGAAGCTCATCTTGAAATGCCATTGTATCGAGTCAACCACGGATATGAATGTATTATGATTGGTATATGGCTTCAGTAGTTGTCCATTCATGATGAAAGGTTGTGAGTCAGCTAACAATATGGATATAGTGATGTTGCCATTGTCACGCATATTTTTGATAGCAAAGGACCCTGGTCATTTTCTTTTCAATTTTCCTGGAAATAACTTTAACTTTGCGTCGAACAACCGCACCTTCTGATTCAGATTGAAAGTCTTTTGTCTGATATGCTTATCGTGCCATCTCTTGACTTTCTCCTTAAACATGAAGATGTTATAATATGCATAGTTTCTGAATTCCAACAATTGATTCAGGTCAGGTTTTCTGCTCTTGCTAGCTTGCTCTCTGTCCAAGTTGCATATACTGACTGGCCACAATGATTTATGAATGGGTTCCATGGGCAAGTGACATGGCTTATCGTACACCAGATGATATGGAGGCATTCCTAGAGGAGACTTGTACATTGTACAATAAGCCCAAAGAACTGAGTTAAGCAACTACGACCGGTTCTTTCTGTCATGACATACAAGCTTTTGCAAAATAGATTTGATCTCCCTGTTAGAACATTCGACCAAGATGTTAGTTTGTGGGTTGTAAGGAGACGCGACACAGTATTCAATGTCATACTCTGTAGTCAGCTCCTTCACTTCTTTGTTGATAAAGTGGCTACCTCCGTCTGATACAAGGATTTTTGGGATCCCAAATCGCGTAATGATGTTGTCTTTAAGAAAGCCACACACTGTGCAACTGTCTGAGGATTGAGCGGGGATTGCCTCTACCCATTGACTAACATGAGTGATAACAAGTAGGATGTACTCATAACCCTGACTCTTGGGGAATGGGCCCATAAAGTCGATCCCCCGTACATTAAAGATGTCTGATATCTGAATGTACTTGAGAGGTATTGTGTCTCTTAAATTGATGGTTCCACCCATCTTCTAGTAGTAAGTACAACCATTAATGTATTACATAGCATCCTTGAAAATAATATGCCACCAGAGGCCACATTGAAGCACCTTCACCCTCGTACACTTTCAATAATGGTGTCCTCCATATTCTAGTTTGTGACCGTGGTTCAAGACACTTGTGTATTCCTCCTCAAGAATGCATCTTCGCTAGATACAATCTGCGCCCTCACAAAACAAGTGTGGATCTTCCTACTGGTAAAAATGTATTTCGGATATGAACTTGTCCATTTTCAGCTTTGGTCAATCTCATGGAACTTCTTTGGAGACAAGGTTGTTTAAAATGTTAGCGTATCAGGGGAGAGAGGTGACTGCTAGGATAGATTCATCTGGGAAGGTTTCAGTAATTGGAATGATTTCATGTTCAGGAGTTTCTATCTCAATGATTCTGAAAAGGTGATCAGCCACAACATTTTTGAGTCTATATTTGTCACGTATTTCTAAATCAAACTCCTGAAGAAGAATGATCCATCACAATAGTCTTGACTTAGCATCCTTCTTGCTTTGCAGGTATCATATGGCAGAGTGGTCAGTATACATAATAACTTTTGATCCGAGCAGATGTGACCTGAATTTCTCTAGCACAAACACCACAACTAATAACTCTTTCTCCATGACAGTGTAACTTTTCTGTGCATCATACAATATTCTGCTAGCATAATGAATCACAAATGACAATTCATCCCGTCGTTGTCCCAACAAATCCCCGATAGCATAATCAGAAGCATCCATCATGATTTCGAATGGTAAAGACCAATCTGGTGGCTATAGGACATGAGCTTGGGAGATGATTTCTTTCAGTTGATTAAAGGCTTGGAGTACTCTGTCATCTGCAATGAATTCGATGCCCTCACCTAGAAGTTCTATCAGAAGTCGGGCAATTTTGCTGAAATCTTTGATAAATCTTCTGTAAAAGCCTATGTGCTCCAGAAATGATCTGACTTGCTTCAATGATGTAAGTGGCTCGAGTTTGGATATGACTTCTACCTTGTCTGGTTCGACCTCCATGCCTTTCTTGGAGATGGCGTAGCCCAATACGATTCCATCTATCACCATGAAGTGACTATTGATGAATCCACATTTCATCATCTTTATTCTATCATTTTGGCCTCAAAAACCCTAGTAAATGCTTGAAAATAGCATTAAATAGAGCATATTAGCATCCTTGCATGTACCTGTAAATAGTGTATAAAATACTGTAATTAAAGCCAAAATAATAGAATAAATAAAAGAAAAGAAAAAGAATAAAATATTGTAAATATTTTATGACCCGAAACCCTGAGACCTAGGCATCTTGATGAATAGGTCGACCAGGAATAAAGTAGGGGGAGATAAGGGTCAAATACCTATACTTTTTAATTCAGTCTTTATTCATTTTGGGACCTATTTTTGGTTCCACTTTTTATACATAAAAAAAAGAAACTTTGAACATAAAAGTTGTAGATAATTTTATAAAGAAAAATACAAAATTGATTTCATTCAAAAATAATGTACAGGTAAAAAGTTATGATCTGAACAAAAATCCAGAATCCCAACTTCCCAGACCCGTATCTCACAAATGAAAACTCCAAATGCAGCAAACTCACCTTTAATGATATATAGAATAAAATAAGCTATTTAATGGCAATGGTTTCGCATTTGGCGGAGATACGGTTTGAAAGTTGAGTTTTGGACCCACATTGTATACTTGTACAAATTAAAATATTCGATTTATTATTTATTCATTATTTTTGTAATTTTATATTTTTATAATTATGTAAATATTACTTATAATAATTATGTACATTAAAGTCAGACTAAAAACCTAAATAAAACATAAAATAAAAATACATGTATATAGGATACATAGGTATACTACCTATAATTATACATATATAAATTATACTTTTATTTTATTAAATATACAAATCAAATCAAAAAAATAAAATAAAAATATAAGTACATGTATAAAAGTATTTTATAATTATATAAAATAATAAACAAAATTAATAAAATTAAAATACACAAAATAAAAATAAAATAATAAAATATATAGATAATATACCTATATAAGCTATAAAAAGCAACTTGTAAAAATATACTTTATAAAAATAATTAAAAATCAGAATAAAATACTACATAAAATAAAAAACATTTTTTATTAAATAACCTAAAATTAATTAAACCATTTAATATTTTTAATTTAACTTACGAAACTTTTATTTAATGTTTGTCTTTTTGCGGATGACGTGGCCCAATCAGGCCACGCCATCCGTTGACCGGGGGTCAACTCCCTGACCCCAAGTCTGTGACCACAGGACCATCGTCTACACCCGATTTCTTGGAATTTTTGCAAGCACGCCTTGCATCATCTCGTGTCCGACCCTTTTTGACTTTTCAAGCCCAGTATTCCATGATTCACGCCCAAGGGTTTTTTCGGGCTTTGGATCGTCAAGGCGTCTACAACACCTCGGTTTTCTCGCCTAATCGACCACCCGTTCAAAACAACCCCAAAGTCTTCCATCCTTCCTTGGACCGCCTTTGGCCAGAGCTGAGACATCCGAGGAATCGCTTGGGATCCCCAGTGACAGGGGGTTGATCCCCGACCTTGTCGAGGTGCAGCGGAGGGCCGAGGCACGTTCCCAGCCATCTCCGGTGGCCGCGCCGCCATGAGGTATCCAACCTTGAGCACACAGCTCTTGAGGTCATTTCTTCTTCTTTTTCTTGCTCATTTTCATTTCCAGTAGCCTTAGGAATCGTTTGCCACTTCTCATATCTATCAGAGCACCTCCAGTTCATCTCCGCCATCACCTCGTCGGAGCTTGCTCAGGCGAGATCCTCCACGCACTATTCCCTTCACCTTTCATATCTTTTAGCCCTTGGAATCATCTGCTGCTTGTTTGCTTGTGTCATTGCAGGTTCCAGAGCTCCAGTGACCCGGTGAGGTCGGGTTCGAGCCTTGGGTTCAATAGACGGTCCCGAATCTCCCTGCAAGTCCTGGAGTCATTGCCGCCCTTCTTCTTGTACCCGCTCACGGGGGGACCTTCCTCCTCTTCATCTGTTGCCTCGAATGCGGCTAGCTGAGGTCAAAGGTTGGACAGGGGATTTCTTCCAGTAGAGAGTCCGTTTCCCTATTCATCACTGCATTCCAAGAGGTCAAAAATGCTAGGACTCGGTAAAAAGGTGAAAGGAAAAACGGAAGAGGAAGCGGAGCATCAAAAGGTAACAAGTAGGTTCGTCTTGTTGTCTGTGTACAACTTTCCTTCTGTAAGACAAATCAGTTGAGGGGGCGTTTACAGAGTGAAGACTGAACACTCTTGGACTATCGCGAAATGCGCGTGCTCGATGACGGACAATTTTGCTCACTAAACTCTTCCAAAGCATACGGCTTTCTATATGTAAATGATGATAACTAGACAGATAGATCTTATATGTCCATCTGGGGTCGTGATTTTGAAAGGGAAGGTCCCTGAAGCAACCACCGTCCCAGCACGTCACGGCGGACCTCTGGCTGCTTCCAAGCCATTTTGCGGCCACCGTCCGATCGAGGTTCGCTCCAGGAACCCCCTTGGCGCTTCTGGGCGTCGGCGCGTGGTCAGAGGAGCTCTGGGCGCTCGATTCAAACTCGCCCCGCGCGAGTTCCTTGGCGGTTCTTCCACCGATCTCTTCCGTCGTCCGATCGCTGCTCTTCTCCAGATGTTTCAGCAGCCGTCGGATCTTCAGGAGCTTCAGTCGTTCGATCATTCAAGCACATCTAATCGAGACCGTCAAGCCGAAGGGGTATCGCGCGCCCTGAGAGCGACGCGTGGCGTAAGTGGGAGGTGCGCCGCCGTCGGATCGCGCAACAGTTGGGGTATTTTGCTTGATCTGCCCCACGAATTTTGTATTTACATGTTAGTACTCAATCTTTCATTGGTTGTATAATTATTTTTGTAGTATTTACACACGACCCCCCTAAACTTTTGATTATTGCATCTAGGTCCCCCGCCTGGCGCACGTGCCCGTCACGTGCGTCTGGGCTTTTTGCGAGGGAACCCATGAACTTTTGCGTGTTTACTTTTAGTCCCAAGACTTGTGTTGATAGTTATATTATTTCTGGGATTTTTGCCTTCAAGCCCCTTAGCTTTGTGATATTACAGTTCTACCCCTACCAGGCGCGCGTGCTTGCGCACGTGGCTTGGGGTTATTTGCAGGATCACCCCTGCGGGTCTTGATATTTGTTCTTGGTCCATCAAGTTGTTTAATTAGTTGTAAATTTTGTGGTAACTTTACATCTAGGCCCCTGGCTTGTCTGAATATTACATAAATAGCCCTGACCGTGTGTAGTTTCCTTACGCTTCTAGTAATTTTTGCATGCATTTCTAAAAGCCCAAAAATTCTACAAAAAATTTATTTAAGCTCCTGTTAACTTGCATTTGCACGTCATATTTTTATTTTTCATTTTTTTGCAACTTAATATTTATTAAAAATAAAAAACATGCCATTTCAGTACTGTCTAGCTTAGAAAATACCAGAAAATATTAAAACCCCTAGAAAAATTCTAAAAAAATTACCTACTATGTATTTTAACCTATTCTAGTGTCAGTCCAAAAATCACTAAAAATCTCAAAACCAAAACCTTAAAAATTAGAAAATACCTAAAAACTTCAAAAAAATCTAAAAAATCCTACAAAAATCAGAAAAATATAAACTCAGTTCCTGTATTTTCCCTATTTTATTTTCTTTATTTTAAAATTAGTTTGGAAAAATTTTGTGGATGTTTGATATTTTTCATTCCTATTTTACCTTCAGCCAGTGATTTATTCCCTGTTTTCCTTTATTTTGATATTTAAAAATACCAAAATATTCTGAAAAAATCCAAAAATCACAAAAATAGTAAAAATTTATAAAAAGACCAAAAATATTTATTTCTGAATTTTTGAGTATTTTACATATTTTTATAAATATTTTATCGTCTCTTTTATTATATAGTTCATATATTCCAATATTTAAAAAAAAGAAAATAAAAAAATATAAAATATAAAAATAATATAAAATCAGAAAATCAAAAATCAAAATACAATATTAAAAATTAAATTAAAAAAATTAAAAATCTAAAACCCACAAAAATGTTTGCACCTGCATAGTGTAGACATACACATCACTTTCACACACACACACACACACACACACACACACACCTGTTTGATCTACCCTGCCTTGCTCCCTGTGTTCGAACTCTCTACGTACTTGCTTTCTATACACCATTTATGTAGAGTTAAAAATAAATTTTAACTTCACATCTGTTTGTCATTGCTTGATATCTATAGTGTGGGTTGATTTTATGCGAGATTCATTTGAGGGTCGCCACAACGACGGTTGTCTCCGCCTTGTGTGAGACACTAATTTAGACCCCGTGAATTTCGTGTAAATCAAATGGCACCGTTGCCGGGGAGCAACAACGCGTAGATCATTTTTGCCTTGTGTTGTGATTATTTGTCTACTTTTGCGGCTTTTATCTCTGCTTTTTATTTTTGATATTTCTTGTTTGAATTGTCTAACCCCTCTCTTGTTTGACTTCTTGCGAGGAACGAGGATCGAGGGAGGAGCTCTCTTCCAGGAGCACCTGCGCACCCACGTGAGGCGATTTGACTTAGCATGAAGGCGGGCTAGGAGAGGATTTTGAAGACAGTTCTAGTGTATTTATTTATTGCATTTATTAGTGTAATTTAAGTGAGAGAGCAACCTATATTTGTAATAATACAGGTACCCCCGGACATTTAGACTCTCGAGCCTAATTTCCAAGTGATTGTTCACTTGGGGGCTCGCCGCGGTTTTTGTCGGCTTTCTTCGCATTCTTTTTATTTTGTTTGTTTTTCGATTTTATTTATTTTGTGTGATTGAGCCCCTAGTTTTAGGAGTTGTTTGCGATAGATTAAGGCCAAACACCTAATATCTTTGTATGTGGCTATAGTATCGTTTGTACTTAGTCAAATTTAAACAGTTGATTCACTGTCTTTGATCCGCTGCACCGCGAGCTCACCCTGCCAAGCGCTTCTCCTGAACTCGATTTGTTGAGAGGAGGAGGGGTGAGCCTAGACCGGACTCTAGGGTTGAGGATTGGTGGTCAGCTTGTGGTTCTTCCTGCTAATAGCAATTGTTGAAACTTAGGGCGATTTCATCGATTGCATTTGCATATAGATAGGTTTCAATTCTGCTGAGCATCTTTGCATGTAGAGTGCTGGAGGCAAGGTGAGCATTTCTCTTTAGCATTCATCATCGATTGCCGCTTGCATTGCTTTTCCGACTCTCCCTCTGATTTTGCCAACCTAGGTGCTTAAAGGAATTGACTCCTCGTTAGGCGCATGCATTTCTCACTAAAAATCCAAAAAAAGTGATAATCAATAAAATTGGGACTGCTAATATTACTTGACCCTAAAACTGATCAAAAAGAAAAATCTTATCTTGGGCCGAGTAATCCCCTCATTGTCTTCATTTTACATTGCTCACGCACACACTAAGGTTAGAGCCCAAATCCCATTCTCAGCCCCCTAAGTGTTTGTGCAACTTTTGGACTCTTCACCTAACTCTAAAACAGACAAGATAAAAAGACCGACTTTTCGGTCTCTACCGAGTTGAGTAGGTGAATTGAGGGTTTGTATTATTTTTATTTTATCTGTGATTATTTTGTGTGTGTCCTAGATCATTCATGCGTATTTGCGCCTTATTCTCTACTCTCTTGACTTGACCGTCATGCTCCCCCGAATCATTTCATTTTGTTTTCGAGATGGACCCATGGAGTGCATTTTATCCGGACTTTGCGGACTCCTCGTTCGCTCCAGCCGGTCCACCTCCCTTTTACCAGGAGGATCCTCCTCCAACTTTTTCTGATTTTTGTACATACCCATCTCAGCCACAGTCTCAGACCTCGGACTTCTACCCACCTCCATCCCCATCTGTATATTATCCACCTCTACCGTCACATCCACCTGAGTCTGACCTGTTGGAGTCTCCTCCCTTGATCTCTGTGAGTGATATCTTGAACCGGATGATGGTGCGCATTGATTTGATGAATGATAATCTTGCTATCTTGAGGAATAATCAGATTAACGCTCCTTTCGTCGGGGATACGGATTTACTTGTCGGTAATCATGGGAGCTTGCAATCGCCCAAAACACACAAAAATGAGAAAAAATTAAAAACACAAAAAGAGTTCGGGAGACACTTGGTTGATTCATATTGTGAGGAGAGAGTCCACTTTCCAGAACCCTTGACCACACATCCATCCACATCTAGTCCCACCTTTGACCCCGAGGATGCCGCTGTACAGACTGTTCTTGGCATTCCTCGTGTAAATGTTGATTCCGACTTCCTCCCTTGTTCGGAGGAGGTCCAAAAATTCAAAAAAATGTTGACTGAACCTGAAGTGGTGGCCACTATTCATGAGATTATCCGTGCCCCACTTCAGCAGGCCATGACCAAATTATCTGCTCCTCTTCCCAAGAAGAGAAAGCGGAGGAGCAGATCTGAGCGTCACATTCTGACCATGGCCACTGCCCACGCCATCACACACCGTCCCATTCCCAGAAAGAAGAACACAGCTACACCTTTCATGACTTGCACCATCTCTGACTATACTTGTGATCACACTCTCCTGGATGGCGGTGCTTCGATTAACATATTACCCTTCTCGCTGGTACAGTCTCTTCACTTAGGGCCTCTCAAGAAAATCAGGATGATCGTTCAGTTTGCTGATGGATCCATCAAGAGGCCGAAGGGTATCCTTGAAAACGCCGTCATTTCTATTCAGGGAACGAGCCACCATGTTGATTTTGTCGTGTTGCCCATGGAGACCTCCACAGGGGAGCCATCTCTAATCATCCTAGGACGACCATTCCTCGCCTCTGCGAGGGTCGTTATCGACTATGGATCAGGAGAGGTTCTCTTCCGTCCTGTTGACGAGAGTGAAGTGTCGATCACCGCACCCACAGTTGATCAGAGACCTGCACCTGATGCTCCTTCACCGATTATGGCTGACTCCGAGGCCTATGACCGATCTGATACTATTAGATATGTTTGCTTAGCGACGCCTAATGAGACCCGAAGGATCCCCCGAAAGGGGAGGAAATTGGAAAGCATAGACCTCGCAGTTCCTCCTCCTGGTGTGTGGCGATGTGTTGATGAAATCCAAAGCATTTACGTGATTGATCCCATTGAGCGGCGGACAAATACCATGACTAGACAGGACGGGCCTGGTTTGACTACTTCCACTGATAAGTTCGTTCCTGGTCACTCTCAGGTGAAGATGATTGAGGTCGGTTATGATGCGAACCTTCACAATTTTTGGCCTCTTGATGAAAAGATGATCCGGGTGAAACTCTTGAGGACGAACAGAGTTCGTATACTTCCACTGATGATTTCGTGCCTTTTGACTTTGACCTGGACGATCCCTCGCAGGATGACTCTAATTACACTTCTTCTGATAAGGATGAGTTTGTCCCATTCCACTTTGATATCTGTGAGACTTCCAAGGCCAGACCTGACCACACTTCTTCCACTCACCAGTCTGTACCTTCACACCATAGGACCACCAAGGGAGAACCTCGCCGTACTGCTTCCATTGATCAGTTCGTCCCTTTCCGTTTTGATTCCACTGAGTGCCTTTACCGTGTCGACCCTGATCGGCTTCCGTCCACTGTGGACCCCGATGTCGACTTGCATCACACCAGATCTATCCCTCAGCGGTCCTGCAAGAAGGTTTGCTTTCCACCTTATTATGATCATCCATTTATGTTGTAGATTCTCTCCCGTGACTCTCTGTCTATCTTCCGCATTGCTCGTCCACCCATTCTCGTGTTTGCCTTACTTAGGACGTACTTTGTCCTAAGTATAGGGGGTGGACGAGCCGAGTGTTCCTTCATCGTTCTGTGTCGTCACTCCTGTTGTTGCCTATACTTAGGGCTTCTTTTACCCTAAGTATAGGGGGAGTGGTGTGTACATCCTCCTATCTCTTCTCCCATGTTCATCTGTTCATATCATTCTTTCATCTTCAGATCTCTTTTCTTCTTTTCTTCTTTTCTTCTTTTCCTTTTCTATTTTCTTTATCTGCCAAAAAGGTGCCGCTCTTGTAGATAGTTTTCCATACTTAGGACGTACTTTGTCCTAAGTATAGGGGGGTGTGCACCCCAAGTTGTTCTATTCTTTTCGATCCTCTCCATTGTCTCCTCTTCTTGTCTATACTTAGGGATATCTTACCCTAAGTATAGGGGGAGACAATCTGAGTATGATCTGTTTGTTCCCACCCTTGACCCTCCCTGCGTTGTGTACAGTCTGTTATACTTAGGATTCTTTGATCCTAAGTATAGGGGGGACGGTCAACTTCTTATTGGTTCATTCATTGATTCTTTAGACTTGTCTATACTTAGTACGAGTTATGTCTTCTCTTTTCTCTCCGATCTATGAGGACATAGCTCAAGCTAAGTATAGGGGGGTCGTATATATTGTGTATATACTTTAGCCATAACTCGTACTTTCGTATTTTCTTAATAATATGGCTAATAATTCTTTAAAATTCATGAGAAACCCTTAATAAAAAGATGTTACCATTCCTCAAATTCTTTTTGTATATACTGATTAATAAGTCAGGTGAAAATGTTTTTTGCAAAATATTTGAAAAATAGTTTGAAAATCTTTGTGAAAATCTATTGAAAACTATTTTCTAAATGTTTTGTTACATGTTTTCAACCTTTGTAAAAATGTGTGGTTTGTAAAATTTTTTTTCTTTGCGTGAAATAAAACAGTTGAAAAATGATTTGCAAATGGTTTGAAAAATGGTTGCAAAAATATTTTGAAAAATCTATCTATACTGTTTGAAAACCTTTGCAAAATGAATTTCAAATGTGTGTACATGTTTGTAAAATTGTTTGTAAAAATTATTTTGGACTATAGTTTTGAAAAATTGTTTGAAAAACTTGTGTCAAATAAGTTTGAGGAATATTTACTTCACACCAAAAATCACTATATATATGTATAAAATTGATCACTTACCCTTGTAAATTCTTAAAATCCACATCTTGTATATATAAGAAGCACTCCCGTGTAAATATTTTAACCTAGCTTTTATCCAAAAAAACTTTTTATTTTCAAAAATCCCAAAAACATTTGCAAAACTAAAATCCAAAAATGTTTGAAAAATATTTTTGAAAAAATACAAAAAATGCATCTGCATATGCATCATCATCATATTTTCAAAAAATCCATAAAAAGTTCAAAATCTCGAAAATTACATCACAAAAATATTATCTGCATTCTGCATATCATAGCATTCGCATTTTTTCGGATTGAGTTTGATAGTTGAACAAGTCTAAGTAAAATCCGGAGATTGGAGCTTGATCGGACCTTAAAATCTACCTAATAACAGGAACCTTATAGGAACTGGGTTTGAGGTACTTCAAGTCTAGTTGACTTAATTCTTTGAGGATCACAAGACTTGGTTCAATGGATTCTTGATTGCCTAAGTAGAGTATTTCGGAGCACACACATGACTCTTGTTGATAATGACCTAACTTGGACACCTGCACCTTTCACATGGCTCAACTCAGTTGGAGTGGTGAGGGGATTGGATTTGCCGGTATGAGACACACACAAGTGGAAACATTTGTCCTCCTCTAGGGAGGGAAGTGCACCCCAACCCGTCCAGTGATAAGGAAGTCTAAAGACAGGAGGCTGTAGGTTGCAATAAAGCTTCAAAAGAGGGATAGTCTACTTACTCAAGAGGAAAAACTCCTTATGTAAATGCTGCTGTGAATAGCATCCAAAAAAATGTTCAGGCAGGTACAAAAATAAAAAGCCTGCAAAGTATGTACATATGTTGTAAAGAAAATAAGCAAGCTTGAGTTCCAAAGTCAAATATGTGAGCCTGCAACAGGATGACTTGACTACACTGGTCTTGCATCCCAGGATAGGTAGCTACACTGGCTAACGTCCATTCTTCTCTTCACCCCTCCTCTTGAGCTGGTTGCCACTTGAACTTAGAAGGGAATACCCCGCTCCTCGAGGATGGAGTTATTGGATTGGGGAATCATTGGGTTGTCGTACTGGAGAAGTCAGTCTCTTTGTCATTCTAGTTGGGGAGAGCCACCATCACTTACACTGTACGAGTCAGATTCATAGTCGTAAGGGTTTGCGTATGAGTTGAGATCTTTCTGACCTGGCTATTGAGGAGACTTGAGCAGAGTTTCGGGATTCTCAAGGACTGTTGGATTTCAAATTCGGTTCTCATTAAGGTTCCACACGCACTAAACTTCCAAAGGTCTGACTTAAGCTCCAAGCTTTGATTTTGTGAAGACAAGCTTGATAATTAAACTAAATCCAAGTTCTTCTTTTTCTTTTCTTTCTTTTTCTTTTTGCACTTATTGCATAAGTGTTTCCTAGGGACTAGCAAAGGTAAAGTATAGGGGGATGATGAATCCACATTTCATCATCTTTATTCTATCATTTTGGCCTCAAAAACCCTGGCAAATGCTTGAAAATAGCATTAAATAGAGCATATTAGCATCCTTGCTTGTACTTGTAAATAGTGTATAAAATACTGTAATTAAAGTCAAAATAATAGAATAAATAAAGAAAAGAAAAAGAATAAAATATTGTAAATATTTTATGACCCGAAACCCCGAGACCTAGGCATCTTGATGAATAGGTCGACCAGGAATAAAGTAGGGGGAGATAAGGGTCAAATACCTATACTTTTTAATTCAGTCTTTATTCATTTTGGGACCTATTTTTGGTTCCACTTTTTATACATCAAATAAAGAAACTTTGAACATGAAAGTTGTAGATAATTTTATAAAGAAAAATACAAAATTGATTTCATTCAAAAATAATGTACAGGTAAAAAGTTATGGTCTGAACAAAAATGCAGAATCCCAACTTCCCAGACCCGTATCTCACAAATGAAAACTCCAAATGCAACAAACTCACCTTTAATGGTATATAGAATAAAATAAGCTATTTAATGGCGGTGGTTTCACATTTGGCGGAGCTACGGTTTGAAAGTTGAGTTTTGGACCCACATTGTATACTTGTACAGATTAAAATATTCGATTTATTATTTATTCATTATTTTTGTAATTTTATATTTTTATAATTATGTAAATATTTCAGACCGTTAAAAATTACCCGGTCTAGATGGAGGGCATAGGAGTCTCCGTTTCTCACGAAATTTGAATGACACGTAGGAGGAATATATAGATGAATATACATGGAAAAAATTTCAAAAAAAATTAAAAAAGGGAGGGGGGATTGCCCCACGGAGCAGCTAGCTTAGCTGCTCCGCGGAGCAGCTTCCCTTTCCTCTGTGTGTGTGTGTGTATATATGCATATACCTTTGCCAAAGGAAAAAATAGTCATGATAAAACAGTATTTACCCCTAGAAATTCTTGATTCAGAAACAATAGTACAAAATAATAGAAAAGTGTTTTTGCCTACCGAGTAAATAATTATACATGATGAAAATTATCACAAGGAACAATGTAAGCACTACTTATTATCTCTAGGCATCTCTTTAAGAAACGTGTGGAACATATATTATAATCACAAGATTAAAAGTGATATCAGCCTACGGTAACATTAGTATTTAGCATATCGCAACCTACTTGATAATAACCTGAATTTTCTTGTATGTATACATGCAAGCATCAAATTCCCGTTTAAATGGGATGCATAACTTCAACAATTAACTAAAATGTTGAGTCAAAATCAAAAGCCTCAATCATCTATGTAAAAAAAGAATAATGTCATGAATTAAAGTCTTTACACATCTGTTTATTGCATCAATTAAATAATGTTGAATCTTTTCAATTAACATTGTTAAAAATAGATATTAAGAGCAATATGGGATTCGTTGTAAATTGAAAGTTCATATGGTATCACAATGCATCAGCCTCTTTTGTTCTACGACATCCTTCAACAATCGAGCTTATACATCAAATTATTTTCTCGGGTAAAGTTCTAATCATGAAGTATATTTATTAAGAATGACAAGATTCATTGATAATTATCATGGATGCTAACCTTTAACGAGGTACCACAAGAATCCTATGGTTCTACGAACATTTAAGCAAATAGGAGCCGTGAAAACATATGAAGCCAACATCAAAGAGGAACAGATCTTCGTTACAATTTAAGATTCATGGTATAAAGATATCTAAGGATCTAAAAATGTTCCAAACATATGATAGAAAAATCGTGTGTAACCGACATCAAGGAGGGATAAAATTTCATTACCTCCGAGGGTGCTCCCTCGAGACCTTCTCTTGCACGGAAACAATATTTCTGATACTCCTATCACATCGAGAATGCCCCATGAAAATGACCTCACAATCCCTTACATGATAGCGGTCTCGAATCATTGATCCACACACCTTCTCTGTCGACGACGATGGCTCTCCGGTGAGTTTTTCGACCGAATGGGTGGCCTTCTGGTGAGGGTAGAGAGGATGGGCGGCCAGGGCGTGAAAGAGTAGCCCACTTATCTCATATTTATAGAAAAATGATGGCATTCGAATCTGGTTCAGATTCATATACGACCTTTGACCCATCCTCTTCGAACGTTGATATCTTGAGCTAGGAGGCTCAAAATTCAACGTTCTCGTGCTCTTTGGAAAGGTCTCGACGAGCCCTATGAAATGGTGTGATCATCTACCTTTTTAAGATGTCAGATGTATTTCAGATTTTAAAATGAAAATTTGAGTTTTCACATCATAAAAATTTTAAAGGAAGTCTCGTCCTCGAGATGTAAGATTCAACATGTAAGTTTAATAAAAACATGGACTGAGGCATAAAAATCTTAAAGAGAATGAAACCCATACAAATCTTAAAGATAATTGAACCGGGGTCTCGTGATCATACCTTCAAAAAGGCAGGAGTACTCCTGTTACATATTTGACTCGAGCTCCCATGTGGCCTCTTCGACATTCTTACTCTACCACAAAACTTAGACCAAAGGGATGTCTTTCTATCTCAGCTCCTTGACAAAACAATCAAAGATTTGCCCATGTGCCTCAAGGAAGTATAAGCTCCACTATACTAACAAGCCCTCATAGCTAATCACATGCCGATGATCTTGGGTATATTTTTGTAGGTTAGACACGTGGAACACATCATGTACTCTTGCTAAGTGCGGAGAAGAGCTACTCGATATGCCACCTTCCCAAAACGAGCAAAAATCTTGAAAGGACCAAGGAATAGTTGTGCCGACTTACCCTTAGCACCAAATCTTTGAATACTCTTCATTAGAGATGCTTTCAAAAATGCAAATCTCTGACCTCAAACTCGAGATCGTGATACCTTAAATCGACTTAACTCTTCTGGTGGCTCTGTGTGGTCAACAATTTCTTTCTATCCATTTCAACTGATTTTGTAGTGTTCTCGATTATCTGGGTAGAATAAATTGCTTTATCACCCACCTCCTGCCAGTACAAGGGAGTGATGCATCTTTACCCATACTACAATGCTTCAAAATGTGTCATGCCATTGCTAGCATGGCAATTATTGTTATAAGTAAACTCCATGAAGGGATAAAGATCTTTCCTAGATCATTTCCACTCAATGACACATGTTCGGAGTAGGACCTCGAGGGTATGAATTGTCCTCTCCAACTGTCCATCCATATGTAGATGATAGGATGAATTAAGACACATATCAGTTTTTAAGGCCTTCATGAACTCCCCCCAATAGTGTGAGGTAAATCTGAGTCTCTTTCAGAGATACCTCTCTGGGAATGCCACGTAGACGGATGACACGCTGTACATATAACCATGCCAGATCTATCACCATGTAAGTCATGTTGACCTGAATGGAATGTGTAGACTTGGTCAATCTATCCACAATAACGTAAATAAAATCATATCCACCCACAATGCAAGGTAAAGAAATCACAAGATCTATGGAGATGCTCTTCCATACCGAAATATGAAGTGATTGTAACAAGTCATGACACTTGTGCTCTGCCTTCACAACTTGATAATAAGGCAACAAGTAACATGTTCTGCAACATCTCTCTTTATCCCGAGATCTCTGTTCATCTTGGTGCTTCTCGGGTGGATAGATAATCTGAATTATGTGCTCATCCAATATGTCTCTCCTCAGCTCATCATTATTGGGGACATAGACCTGATCTTCCATACGATGGACTCATGGTCTGAATCCATCAAACTCCTCTTTCCTACAATCGTGGAACAAGTCTCATAATTTCCGATATATCCATTGATTACACACTATCTTTTCACATAATTCACTATATTTGGCGAGTCCAATCATGGTGTCTGAGGTACTGCCGAATGGGTGACATTCAATGAGTGCCATGAGCATATCCCAAGTATGTAGCCATGCTGCAGTTTCCTCAGTATGCACTCTCTTACTTAAAGCATCCGCTACCACATTCGCCTCACCCAAATGGTAAGAGATCGTACAATCGTAATTCTTTAGTAGCTCCATCCATTGTCTTTGCCTCATATTTCGCTTGCACTAGTCAAAAAATATATTTATGACTCTTGTGATATGTAAAAATCTCAAACATGGCCTCATATAAATAGTGACTCCATATATTCAATGCAAATGCTACAACTATCAACTCCAAGTTATGAGTAGGGTAGAGATCTTTAGTTGTTGTTATGTGTATCCCACAACATGACCACGTTGCATCAATACTGCTCCTAAATGCTCATTCAATGTATCGAACTCTCATTTGGTATCAAAGCAGTTCAAGTTTTGTGGATGTAATAACCTATTTCCATGTTCCAAATGACACAAAGAAACATATCCACCAACTCGAGTATGTTTGCCTACTCTATCACAAAGCTGCCCTACTTTGATGGCACCAACTATACCTAGTAGGTTAATCGCATGGAGATATATATGCAATCTATATATTACATGATGTTGGCATGCACGAGAAAGACCTTTGTGAAGCCAACTTTGAAGGAAGTCGTAAAAGAGTTCATTGATGCCAAGATCAAGGATATGGAAGGAAATGAAAAGGCCATGAATGTGATGTATTGTGTTCTTTCCACAAACGAGTACAATCAGTGTCCCCATCCAAGATAATTCATGAGATTTGAAAGACACTTTAGCTCACATATGAAGGTACGCATAAAGTCAAGAGTTCAAAAGTTATAATGCTTACCAGGGAATACAAAAACTTTAATATGAAGGAAGGAGAGTCCATTTAGAAGATGTACACAAGGTTAACCATTGTGAAAAACCTAAAGGCTATGGGGAAGAACTTCATCAAAGGAGAGTTGGAAGGAAAAGTTATCGAACCACTCAAGTGAATGGGAACAGAAGGTGACAACAACAGAAGAAGCAAATTATGTAGAAGACATTGAAATGGACGACCTCATTGGGAACATGCCGCATGAAGTCAAGAAGAAGAATAAGAAGCTGATCAAGGAATCAAAGAAGAAATCGCCCGCCTTCAAGGTCAGTACTCAAGACTCATCAGATGAACAAATAAATGATAAAGATCTTGTCCTACAATATAAAAAGTTCAAGAAGTTCATGGGAAGCAAAAGAAGCTTCAAGTCAAAGAAAGAAGATAATAAAAATGCATCAACATGCAACACGTGAAGAAAAGGACATTTCAGAAGGGATTTTCCCCTAGTGAAGTAAGAAAAAGGAAAAAAAAGCAACCAAAGAAGGTCAATAACTATCATAAGAGAAAATCTCCACAACCAGCACGGAGCGATTTAGATTCAAGCGACTTCGACTCAGACTCAAGTGATGAAAAATCAACATGCCTTGGACTAATGTCTTTAGAGGACTAAGTAACACAAGAAACTTACCATGAAGTTATAGATGTTTTTCGGGATTTTTTTTAAAGAATTAGAAAAGTCTAAATTAGAGAATCAAAAGTTAGTTAAAAAGATAAATAAGTTAGTCCTTGAAAAAGAAACTTTTAGTGAAGAATAATCCTTTATAAAAGGAAATATTACCTTTCTTGAAAAATAAATTAGTAATCTTAAATTTAAATGTGATAAGCTTGTAAATGATCTGTTAGATTCATTAAAGGAAAAGAGATATTAGATAAACCTCTAGGATCTAAAAGAAATCCCTATGATAAAAATGACATAAGATTTACTGGTAATTAAGGAACCATAACAAGTTGCTCGGTCAAACTGGAGAGAACAACTCTAACCCCCGTTGACCCAAAAGTGGGTGCCAAATGATCTTCTCAACACTTATTTTGCAGGTAGGTCACAAGAAATGGATATACATACTATCTCAAACTGGATAAAGGCTTCGAATCTTATTAGATCAATGATGACACCAACTTCAACTATTGTTGGATCAAAATGGTGGAACTGATGGAGCATGGATTCAAGACTTTCACAGCATATGATAGAAAACAAGAAGTTGTTACCACCTTGGAATGTAAGGAAAGAAGTTCAGTCACATTTGGGAACAATCGCAAGGGCCGTATCATATGTAGTCATGTTGGTAAGGGTAAGCTACCATTAATAATGTTTCTTTAGTCAATGATTTAAAACACAACTTACTTAGTGTAAGTCAAGTTTGTGATAAATGGTTTAATGTTATGTTTTCTTTTAATTATTTAAAATACTTGATGAATCTAGTAATGAACCCTAGCTACCTGGAAATTTATTTTAAAGATATTTTTATTTTAGAGTAAAAAAAGGATAATGCTTATATTGCTTGGTTGGTAGTAATAATGAAATTAATCTTTAGCACAAAAGATTAAGTCACTTACACCCCAAGTACCTAAAAAAGTTGATTAAGAATAACTTCGTACGTGGACTGCCTATTAATAGAGTTAACCTCAAAACGCCATATGAATGTTTTCTCACTAGGAAAACTCCACAAAAGTTCTTTCAAAAGCAAAAACTTAGTTTCAACATCTAGACCCCTGGAACTACTTCACTTAGATCTAATTTGTACTAACAAAAGTAGAAAGCTTTAGTGGTTGTAGATACTGCCTTGCAATATTAGACGACTACTCTAGGTTCGCTTGGACCATCTTCTTAAAAAATAAAAGATCAAACAGTAAAACTTTTTTATAAACTTATCAAAATTAGTTCAAAAGAGAAGAATGAAGAAATTGTTAAAATTCGTTTAGATCATGTAGGAGAGTGTGAAAATGAACAATTCACTAAGTTTTGTGATAAACATTGAAGAAAGCATGAATATTCTTTTCCAAGGGTATTTCAACAAGATGGGATTGTAGAAAGATAGAATAGAACTTTACAAGAATGCCCATGAACTTTGTTAATTGAATACTATCTACCTAATTACTTCAAGGCTGAAGCTACTAATATGACATGTTATGTACTAAATAGAGTATTAATACGACCAATCTTTAAAAAGACAAGTTATGAACTTTATAAAGCTTAAATTCCCAAGATAAATCACTTAAAAGTGTTTGGAAGTAAATGTTTAACACTAAACAAGATAGATAGCTTAGACAAGTTTGATGCTAAAAGCAATGAATGCATATTCATTGGATACTCAACCTGTAGTAAGTCTTATATAATTTTTAATAAGAACACACTAGTTGTGAGAGAAACGATGCATATGGATTCTACGAAAATCCACAAGAATTAAACAGTCCAGAAAATATTATTGAAGATGAAGAAATGGTGACCAAACATTCATTGATATAACTAAGATCAAAGATACTAATGCACACAACTTACCTAAAGAACGAATATTTAATAAGGAACATCTAAGACATAAGTAATTGGAGAAATCTCAGAAAAAGTCAAGAGAAGATCTCACTAAACATAATTTTGTACTTTATGCTTATGTATCACAATATAATCTAATAATGAAGAAGATGCACTAAAAGATGAATTCTGGATAATTGCAATACAAGAATAACTTAACCAATTCACAAGAAAAAAAGTCAATCAATGAGGAATGTCAAGTGATTAGGAACAAAGCCAAATTAATTGCTCAAGGTTACAATTAAGAGGAAGGTATAGATTTTGATGCAACATATGCGCATGTAGTCAGACAAATATCAATTAGGATGCTACTTGCTTATGCTGCACACTTAGATATAAAACTTTAACAAATAGATGCAAAAAGTATTTTTAATGGGTATCAGAAGTAGATTTTTTTATATAAACAATCACCTGGATGTGTTGGTAAAGACAAACTTAGATTTGTTTATAAATTGAACAAAGATTTATATGGATTTAACAAGTACCAAGAGATAGATTGAATCTTTTCTCTTATCTGCTAACTTTGAAATTGGTAAAATAGACTCAACTTTATTTACTAGAAATTCAAACGATCTGTTAATATTTCAAATATATGTTGATGATAGCAACTAAAGAAAATTTGTGTAGAGATTTTGCTAAGCTAATGAAGGAAGAATTTAGCTTCATTCTAGGCCTGCAGATTCAACATCTGCCACAAGGGCTCTTCATAAGTCAAATGAAGTACACTTAGGAGCTTCTCAAAAGATTCGAGATGGAAAGTATGAAAGGGAAAATGAGACCAATGAGAGCCCAAGCGTGGCTTGATGCAGATGAAAAGGATAAGGGTATTGACGCGACTCAATATCGAGGTATGATTGGTTCATTATCGTGTCTTACTGCTAGTAAACCATACATATTTTTTAGTACTTGTCTGTAAGCTAGGTTCCAATCAACCTTACCTTGAATTAAAATTTTATAGTGATACTAATCATGTTGGAAGTAGAACTGATAGGAAGAGTGGTAGTAGGATGTGCCACTTCCTTGGAAATGTAATGGTCTCTTGATTTCCTAAAATTGTATAGTTCTATCGTCAATAGAAGATGAATACATATATGCATCTCTTGCATGGTCAGAAGTGTTTTGGATAAAACAAATCTTAAACGACTTTGGGTTAAAGTTTGAAAAAGTTAAAATTCTGTGTGATATGCAAGTGTTATCAATCTTACACTCTAGGATTAAGTTTTTTTAATGCCCCTTGACCATTTGGTTTAGTTTAAATCCACTCCTTAACTATCAAAACTGTGCAAAACTACCCATCTTAGACCTTCTTTTAGAAACAAGAAGATATGCATATCTTTCCACATTTTATAGGGTTGTCAGACAATTCTCAAGTTCTTATTTAGATTTAGTTTGAAAATAAATGAATCGGACCAAAATATAGGTTTGTGAAACATGGAAATGGTAGGTTCACTCAAGCTCGGTTCGTTAAAAGCGATACACACACATACATTCACATATTTACAATTCCGTATCTAAGATAAGTAGTCTTTATTTCATGATAAATGGATCTTATTTCAGGATAAGTGGATCTCCCCCCACGATATGTTGACTTCATCTTGAGATATGTGGACATTTGAAAGATAAGCGGACTTTGCTACATTTTTATCAGTAATATTTAATATAGAGAGATTGATGAGAGACATGCAATAAGCTGTGCCACCAATCCCTTTTGGACGACAAATCCAATTCTCCGAAACACAACATCCACAGATCTGAGAACCATAACATTGCTATGCATAATTTTTTGGACCCTCTTGAGGAGCTCTACCGCTTTAGTTATCAATAAACCAAAGGTATCAAAATCAAACATGATGAAAATATGTTGATTATCAATAAAAGCGTTCTCATGCTTAGCTACTCTAACTGAGGCAACTGGATTTTATCCTAGGATAAGCTATCCCAAGATATATGGTTACGATGTGGTTACACCAACCATTACGTTTCTGTCTACAATATTTTTATCTTCCTTATACCTTAAACCAATAGAATAAGTATAAAAATCATTTATCCCTTATCTTGCTTATCCCTCCTCATCCGTCGGTTATGTTTTTTTCAAAAAAAAATCCTTATTAATCCAATTTTCTTAGAAGATGAAGAAGAGTGAGATAAATAAGAACAAAATTGAATAAAATATTATCCTAATTACTTGTAGGTGTGTATATCTCTGTTCGTTTCTTTTCACTTCTCATCAGGAAGTTCTAAAGTTCGACATTCATTTAGATTTGATTCAATTAAATATAAGTTTGATTCAGATTTCTTCCAAAAAAAGAGCATAATCTAAACATATGTTTCGGCTCATTTATATAAATAAACCTAACTTAAAAATGATAGCTCAGGTTCGATCCATTTATACCTCCTAAAGTTCAACCTAACTTCAGTGGGACATTCATTTTTATTACAACATGATAGGCATACAAACGGATGCTCCAATCCAATACATACCCTCTTAACATTAAAAAAAACGCGAGAGAACTCAAATTCAAGGGTGGCAATTTGTTCTTTCTTTCTTCTGGAAGATAGGGTTTAGGGTTTATGTATATTGTATTATTTCAAATATACAAACGGTCGGATGACCGTTGGTTTTTTTTAAATTTGTGCGAATTTCAAAATGTCCGCATCCGCTTATCCCTCTCCCCATTTCCTTACACATCACAGCGACACAAATCTGAGCACTTTGTCCTTGAGATGAGCTCCTCAGCAGCAGCAGATGCTCCTGCTCCCATGGCAAGATCCGGCATCTTCGCTTCTCCCGTAGAGCCGCAAACACCAATGAAACTCGGTCGCACAGCACTCCTCGACATCACGAATGACGTGATTGCTCTCGGCCTTTCAACCGGGAACTCGAAGAAGACAGTTGGCACGGAGCTCTCGAAGGATGTGCAGGGATCGGGAAACCATCTGTCGGACTTGAAATCAGTTGGGATATCCTCGGTTGAAGTCCCGGATCGTTTTTCAGTGGAAGGAGCTGTGCCTGTGACCGCGCTTCCTGCGGAAGACGATGACGAGAAGACAACAAAGGTACGTGTTTCTCAATGCTCGTATTTCTTCATACTTATGGGGATTTCTGACAGTTTTTTCATGGAAACTCTACTGTCTTGTAGGGGTCGCTTCTGCATACTGTGGGGCATTTTGAGGAATATTGCTCTTCCTCTTGGTCGACAAGCTCGTCGGAAGCAGGACGAGAAGAAGAAGATGATTATTACTATGGTGCAGAAGATGACACCTTTTTTGACGGTCTGTGTGAAGATATAATGCATATGAAAGTTGAAGAGAAGAGAGAGATTCCTAAATTCAGTGGAAAGCACACGAGGTTCATCTACAGCAGCGACGGCGAGGAGATCGAAGGGGCGGAGGAGACAATGGAAGTGCAAATCTCGCCTAATGTGCTTCTGTTGAAAGGCTTGCCGGTGCCGGAAGGGAAGCATCTCCCCTTCCAGGAGGACGAAGAGGACTAACAGGATCACTGCTGCTGAGATTTTGTTGCTGTTTTTTTTTTAAATTTGGCAGATAATTGTTGCTCAGGAAGCAAGAGCTGTGTACGTTGCTTCTTCCAATGAATCATCGGATATGGATTTTGATGCATGGTTTTATTATGAAAAATGATGGAAATTCTCGATCTTTCTGGGGGGTGGCGGACGTTGTTATCATATATTGGTATACCAATGTGACTTGACTGTACTGGAGAATCGATACTGGTGAGCCTGAAAGACTTCCTCCCATCACCTGTTACATGGAGTGCAAGTGGTATACGTTGTTAAAGTAGAGAGAATGTTGTGATGCATCTCTTATACAACATGGTAGGAAGGAAATCTTCCAAGTCTGATTTGGAACTTGATGGTATGGAGAAAATCTTCCAAGTCTGATTTGGAACTTTATCTCATTAAATATTTTGGGTGGTTGTCATCGGATACATTTGGGTCTGAACTCATTAAGCTCATTAAGTTGTCGATCCATCCTCGATAATTGTCTAGAGATCGAAGCTTGGGATGTTAGACTTACGATCTATGTTGAAGATTATAATCAGATATGCACAACATGAATACCAAAAGGTCAAGACATAAGATGGTTTGTGATTATACTGCACATCTTCTCATAGACCGAGCAAGTATCCACCTCTCGCTCAATCCGCTGATGTGGCACACTCAATGTGTGGCATCCTACCACCATAAGTCGTGCGTTCACCCATCGTCACTTCACGAGCACCAACGTCACTACCACCATCATCTATTTCCTACGTCGGGAGTATGACCATTGTCACAAGAGTAGTTGAACACAAAAAATTAACACCACGCATCACCGAGAGATAGGATCGTCTTTTGTGCCATGGGCTGCAGCAGACTCTGCTGCAAGCTCGGGAGCTGCTCGATCTTGATCGAGCGGTTCCCACGATTGGATCGAGCGGTTCCCACGAATTCGCATGATCCAATCGTGGGAACTGCTCGATCAAATCGAGCGGCTCCTAGGCCTGCAGCAGAGTCTGCTGCAGCCCTTGGCACAACAGTCAGCAGACGATCCAATCTCCATCACCGAAGCTTCACACTATCTTCTAATGCCACTACATCCTTTGGTCCACTACGAATTCTCATGTATCAGAGTTGAGTTGTTTACGGTACACATGCAAATTGGATGTTTATATAGCCTTGTTGATATGCTTCGAATCATAATCATCTAATATGTTGAAGAATCGTCATATGCAACCTAACTCCCCGACCCACTAAACCCCACCTAATGGAGGTCTGATTGGGAGTAATATATAAACTCCCTACAAATTTTTTATAATCAGTTTCTTTTCTATTTGGGTATTCGTATCCATTTGTATCATGGATCCATCTGTACCAAGAGTAATAGATATACTCCAATAGGGTTAGAGCTCTCGGTAGCCTTTATTTTCTTCTTTCTCCACATAATGAAAGCCAATCACCGCCAAGCAAAAACGTAGCCCAGTTACCGGTGAACTTTTCCACTATTCGCAACAAGGCTCATTTTTTCTCTATTTTACCATGTGTTAGAGAATGTAATAGGTGGGTAATGGGATCTCACCAAGATCCAATTACCCCACTCAAGTTTAGTCCCACATGGATGAGCGGTGGGACTCCGGACTGTCTGAGGGGTTATATAAGGAGCCCCTCACCCCCTGTACTCATTGAGAAATTCCAATAGAATATCCACCCCTTTGAAGTCTTCTCCCGTGGTTTCATCCCGCTCCTTAGGGAGTAGGGTTCCACGTTAAATCTATGGTGTTAATGTTTATTATTTTGTTTGTAGATTCCACATTCGCTTCTCAAGATTTCAACACCATGTATTATTAGTTGTTTCCTTGAAAAGTTCATCTTAGAGCGGTCATCTACTGTACAACCCTTTGATGGATAATGCCTCTTTTTCCCCATCTTTTTCCAAGCATTGTTTTTTCCCCTACAATCCAACGTAACCACTTGTGCATAAGCCATGCATATCTCGTTTTTTTTATTTCTTATCAATGAAATGATATTTTTAAAAAAACACGCCACATCAACATACTAGGTGGATTTGAGAGGATGGAGAAGTGGTCAAATTATAAAATAACTATTAGGGTATATTATATTCTTTTCTGTTTGCAAAAAATAGGCAGTACATGACTATGTATATAGGCATACCACACAATGGAAAGACAAAACACTATTCATAATTCATACTAATATGATTTATATTCGTTAGATATTCTTCCTTCTGGAGTCCACTCAACATGATCTGCGTCCTTTTTCGATGGGAGAGGAAATAAAAGTACACTGTTCATCTACAATGCCCAAAACTCAAGTAATTGAATGATCAAATGAAATTAATGTCGTTTCTTGGTCACCGTCTCCTTCCAAAAGCGCAAACCACCGTTCCTGCGAGGACCTGAATATGCAGCCACTCAATAGTCATCTCCCAAGCAGTAAAAAACTCAAGCAGTTCTTATACTCGAGTATCAGTGCAGACTATAGTAACGACCGCAAAAACATCTTCACATTACATAAAGCGGCTAATTTTACCTCGAAGAACATGCAATCAAATACTCCTTTATTTGTATGTAAAAATCAAATTTACAGGAAAATCAGTGCAAGAATCCCTCCTGTAATCTCCCAGAGGAAAGGCCTTCAAAATATGAACCATGGCTTGAGGCTGTAATTTGTACAACAAAGTGCAGAAAGATATGGACATCTCTTTGTCTGAATATTTTTTGTCGCAAGTAGACTGCCTTTTCTTTTCCTTCTCAAAATGTACACCAGATTTGCGGTAGATGCAACACGCCATTGATTATCATATGGTGAGATTCTCCTCGACACCGAAGAAGGTTCCGCATATTTTCCCACCTACATCAGGAAAGGTCTCACATCCAGGCAAGGCACTTACCTTACCATTCCTGGCAACAGAAACTGGGTATTTTAAGAGGTGGCCATGCATTTCACTGATCTGGGGAGCGGCAAATCTGTTCCAGTTTTCCTCTCCGCACCTCTTTATCCATCTCATGCATTCTAGGCTTTCCGGACGGTTAAAGCATTCTTCAACACTGCCTATGTGCTCAGCCCACAATGACATTCTATATGCATAGACCTGTGGAAATAGCCACCTTTACCATGTTAATACCAGTACTACGTAAAAAAGGAAGACAACAATACCCTGTAAAAAGAGACATACTCCCAATCAGAAATGATTTTTTTATTTAGTGAACAGCACACAGGTCCACAAAATGTGCGCACGCTTACGTGCCCATACACTTTAAATTAGTGAAAAAACAGTCTAAGAGATGGGCACATACACTCTAAATTAGAGAAAAGACAGGGCAATGAAATGCGCACGCATACACACATACATGGGGAAATGTGGCCCCGGCTTGTTGCTTCATCTAAAGTTGTTTTTAAATGAATATGTGGATTATGATCAGACAAATACCAACATACAGTGTATCAGATCTTGTTAGAGTAATTATGTTATTTGTTTCTTTTAATTGTCCTTTTTCTGTAATTTACCCGTAGAGCTTTTCTCCTATATAAGAGAGCTCTAGGGTTAGATGAATTATTATCTAGTTCATTCCCTTCCAACATGGTATCAGAGCGACGGTCCTAGGCCGGAGTTCTTGAACCCTAACCCTAACCCTACCCCACCCGCCGCCCTTCTTTCTCTCTTTACCTCGAGATCGGCACCGATCGTGCTTGTGCAAGGTCGATCATTCACCGCCGATCGGTCCCTGAGCACCATCGCCAACGGTAGCCTTGCGCGCCCTCATCGCGAACAGGCTTTGCGCGCCACCGTGCGCGATCTGCGCGCGATGCGACACCTGCAGTCGCCTGGCGATTCCTATCGCCTGAAGCCCACGCGCCTGAAGCCCTCGCGCCTGAAGCCCTCGCGCCTGGCGATTCCTATCGCCTATCGTCTGGAGACCTCTCGCTTGTAGGGCGCCTTCTCGCCTGGAAGCCCTATTGCCTGTAGCGCGCGCCTGAAACCCCTATCGCCTGGTGCCTTCTCGCGCGAGTTCTATTACGCGTCCTCACAAATGCTGTAGAGCGCCTTCCTGGAGACTTGTGCACGCGAGTCATGTTCTGTACGCGCGAGTCATGTTCGGTAGCATGCAGTCACGTGCACCATATGCCCTAGCCGTCCCTTGCGCGTGACTGTGTTGAGTCTATGAACAAGTAAACACTGTCTTCAGATTGTGTAACCCCAGTTACAGGTTATTGTTATCATCATGTCAGACAGCAAGGTAGATTTTCCATCTCTGGGTGCATTCAAAGGTCCAGCACCCGTTGTGAAGATGGATGGTACGAATTATGAACTGTGGGCCATGCAGTTCATGAGTCTTATGCAGTGCAATGGCAAGAAGCATATCCTCACACAAGAGGAACCTGTTGACAAGACTGGGGTTAACGCCTCATGGGAGGTTGACGACGCCTATGCGCGTGTTTGGCTATCCGGTACTGTGTCCATGGAGATAGCCAACGACATTCTAAGTCAACCCACTGCGAAAGCGATGTGGGATATCCTAGCAGCCACATATTCTCCGGCAAAGAACGAGTCCAAGATCTTACAACTCCAGCATGACATCTTTACCTCGAAGCAGAACGGGCATCCTCTCCATACCCTGTACACCTCTCTGAGGGGTATGTTTGAGAAGCTACACGGATACATTCCATTGACAGCTACACCGGAGCAGCTCAAAGCATACAGGGACTCGGTGATGACTGGAGTGTTCTTAGCAGCCCTTGATCCGGAGTATGATGCCGCCCGAGCACAGATTCTTACAGATGCCACTATACCACCTATGGAAGAGGCCTACGCAGGTTGAGTAGACTCTCCATATCGCATGGTGGAGTTCCGACACCTTCAGCCATGGCTTCTTCTCGCGGCAGAGGAGGCTACTCCCATTTCAGAGGTAGAGGTGGTCGTGGTCGAGGAGGAGGTAACAGACCTCCTAGACAGCCGTGCACCTATTGTCGCAGGACTGGACACACTGAGGAAACATGCTATTCTAAGCATGGGTTTCCTACTACTACGGCACGTGCAGCGGAGCAGGCTCAGCAGGAAGGGGGTCCTTCCCTAGTCGCGGATCAGAGGTTTGAGGAGTTAGTATCGAGACTCCGGGAGATCATGCCTAGCCAGGGACCAACTGGTACTTCAGGATCTTCAGAGATAGCCGGCTCAGCATCAGCATCCTCTTCAGGTACAACGTATGCACTTACTAGTTGTTATAGAGCAGATCTATCAGAATGGATTATGGACTCAGGAGCATCTCACCATTTATGTGGTGACAAAAGGCAATTGGATGATTTTACTGCGACTCAGACAGGACGCTCCGTGGTAATTGCTGATGGAACACTCTCCCATTACTAGTCAGGGGGAGGTGCAATTGACCCCTGGGATACGACTTCAGAACGTTCTTTATGCTCCTGATTTTTCCATGAATCTACTATCCATTAGTCAAATCACTAAAGATTTACATTGTCGTGCCATATTTGACCCATCTGCTCTTGTGTTTCAGGACATACTAACGGGCAAAGTGATTGGAACTGGCTGTGAGCAAGGGGGTCTTTATAGACTGGTGCAATCTCCTTATACTGGTGTCTCTTCTATGAAGGTTGGATCGGTGTCACCCTATACTTGGCATCTTCGATTTGGCCATCTCCCATTGCAAAAGATGGTCCATCTTCTTCCACAGATTTCTCCCAAGTCTAATTTTCAGTGTGAGGCATGCCAACTTGGCAAACATCACAGGTCGTCATTTCCGAGTCGTATAGGTCCAAGTCGTCATGGTCTGTTTGAGCTGCTACATTTTGATATTTGGGGTCCCAGTCGTGTCCCTGATCTTCAAGGACACAGGTTTTATCTTGTTGCTGTGGATGAATTTTCTAGGTTATGTTGGGTTTTTCTACTTAAAAATAAGTCTGATGCTGCGTCTGTTATCCAGTCTTTCATCATTGAAATAAAAAATATTTATTATGCTAGAGTGAAGTTCATACGGTCTGATAATGCTCTTGAATTATGTAGTTCTCATATCTCAAAATTTCTTATGTCTCATGGAATTGTGCATCAGAAGTCATGTGCTTACACCTCCCAACAAAATGGGGTAGCTGAGCGGAAACATCGTCATTTGTTGGACATTACCAGGACCCTTTTGATTCAGAGTCGTGCCCCTCACTCCTATTGGGGGGATGCGGTTCTAACTGCTTGCTATCTGGTCAACCGTATGCCTTCGTCAGTGTTAGGAGAAAAGATCCCGTTCTTGACTGCGTTTCCCGAGAAGGATCTTTTCTCCCTAACACCTCGCGTCTTTGGCTCCGTTGCGTTTGTTCATCTCTTCTCTCCTGGTCTTGACAAGCTCTCTCCCAGGGCTGTCAACTGCGTTTTTGTGGGTTATTCCAAAATCCAAAAAGGGTATCGGTGTTTTGATCCAGTTAGACGACGGTACCATGTTAGTGCTGATGTCACCTTCTTTGAATCCATTATGTATTTGACGACGGTACCATGTTTCTCTCCTACAGGTGACAGCCTCACTCATTCAGACGAAGGAGATGATATCTATGTGCCTCCTCCACCATCTATTCCATGCTCTACTCTGCCGCCACCACCACCACAGCCTATACCACCACCACCTCCTCCACCACCTTCTACTTTTTATCCTCAGGTCTATCAGCGTCGACCCTCTGCTCATGTGCCTCCTCCATCATCCAGCACGCCCGAGGTATGTAATGAACATTTGAGTACTACTAATGGCACGGGTGATTTGCATGCGCAGCCAGATATACGGGGCACAGATGATACTACCACTCCTCCAGTTGATGATCTTGATCTTCCTATTGCCCATAGAAGGCAAAAGCGTGCGCGGACAATGAATCCCAAATATGGGATGGACTTTGCATCACATGCCTGTTTGGAGCGGTTGTCCCCGGAGTTTCGCAAGTTTGTCCTTGGGTTATCAGCAGTGGAAATCCCAAGGTCATATCAGGAGGCACTACAGAGCAGTCCATGGCGTTTGGCTATGGAAGAGGAGATGGCGGCGTTGCAGTCACGTGGCACGTGGAGTGTTGTGCATCCTCCACCAGGTGCGTCAATAGTCGGAAGCAAATGGGTTTTTACTGTTAAGCATAGGGCTGATGGTACAGTTGATAGATACAAAGCCAGGTTGGTAGCTCGTGGCTTCACCCAAACATATGGGGTGGACTATCAGGAGACGTTTTCTCCAGTAGCCCGTCATTCTACCTTACGGATTCTCATTGCAGTTGCTATTGTCCGTGACTGGCCCTTGTTTCAGTTAGATGTCAAGAACGCTTTCCTATATGGTGACTTGCAGGAAGAGGTCTATATGCAGCAGCCACCAGGGTTTGCTGCTGAGGGGGAGTCCAGTATGGTGTGCCGTCTTCATAAGGCCATATATGGCCTGAAGCAGAGTCCACGGGCTTGGTTTCCGAAGCTCTCAGAGTTGATTGAACAGAAGGGCTTCGTCAGATCTACAGCAGATCATACTCTCTTTGTAAAGAGAGACCAGCAAGGTATTGTGATCATCTTAGTGTATGTGGATGATATTGTTATCACTGGTAGTAATAAGCAGGGCATTCAAGCAGTCAAGGATTTCCTTAGTGAGCAGTTTGTTACGAAGGATCTAGGTACACTTCGTTACTTTTTGGGATTGGAGTTTGCAAGAAATGAGCAGGGCATGGTAATGACACAACGGAAGTATGTTACTGACCTGTTATCTGAGACAGGAATGGCAGGATGTAGACCAGCTACTACTCCTATGGATCCTAATGTTAAACTCTATGATGATGACTCTGAGGAGGTGGACAAGAGACGGTATAGAGAGCTCATGGGAAAGTTGCTATATGTCACTATTACCCGACCAGATATATCCTTTGCTGTCAGTAGGGTAAGTCAATTTATGGAGCAACCCAGACAGGCTCACATGAATGCTGTTTTTATGATCTTGAGATATCTGAAGTCGTCTCCAGGTGCTGGTCTTCTATTTAGGAAAGATACCTCTATATCTGTCACAGGTTGTGCTGATGCAGACTATGCTGGGTGCCCTAATGATAGAAAGTCTACTTCAGGCTTTATTGTATTTGTTGGCAGCTCACCAGTAGCATGGAAGAGTAAGAAACAGACGGTCGTGGCTCGATCCAGTGCAGGGTCAGAATATAGGGCAATGGCCCAAGGTAGTGCTGAGATGATGTGGGTTAAATCGGTTCTGAATGATTTAACTATTGAAGTACCTCTTCCTATGCATCTTAAATGTGATAATCAGGCAGCCTTGTTCATAGCCAATAATCCAGCCTTCCATGAAAGGACAAAGCACATTGAAGTGGATTGTCATTATACACGGGACTTAATTCAAAAGGGGCTTATTTCAACTTCTTATGTATCATCAGGAGAGCAGATTGCAGACATGTTCACCAAGGCTCTTGCTAGAGGTCCTTTTCATCTATGTTGTTCCAAGATGAGCATGATAGATATATATGCTCCAGCTTGAGGGGGAGTGTTAGAGTAATTATGTTGTTTGTTTCTTTTAATTGTCCTTTTTCTGTAATTTACCCGTAGAGCTTTTCTCCTATATAAGAGAGCTCTAGGGTTAGATGAATTATTATCTAGTTCATTCCCTTCCAACAGATCTCAATTAATTTTGAGATCCCAACCCCTCCATCAAGGATGCTCGGGTCTAAATATTGCCAAAATTTGAAACTCTCATGATGAATGGGCTAGAAATATCCGATGGAACTGAAATTGGATACAGTTCTTCCTCTTATCAAATAATGTAGGTCTATGACAGACAATTGCAAGATAAATTTTTTTAGTCAAAGTTGAAAGCTGATGAGGTAGCAAGTTGAGGGTAGCCCCATTTGATTCTCTCTCTCTCTCTCCACACAAACACACACATAAAGATGACCGGTCCCAATTAATATTGGGACTTGTATTTTTTTGTTTATAACTAAGAACACGCAAGAGGTAATGAATGTTCTTTAACAAAACCAAAACAACACTATCTCATTCACTCAAAGGGATGTCGTGAGGCTTTTCATTAGGCCTTGGACCAAACTAAACCAGAGCCGGAGGACTACCATCAAGGGGAAGAGAGCTAAACTATTTTGTCCCACAAAATCAAGCAAGGTGAACAAATATTTTTAAAAATAAATAAGAATAATGAATGCATATACCGTGCATGGAAAATGAAAAAAACAAGTCTCTTAGTCAGTCACGAGTTTCTTCTAAGAAACTCGGTAATTCAGTGAGAACCTTTTAGTGTGACGGAAGCAGCAAGGAATGAAATATATGGACAAAGTCCCTCTTAGAGAATAAATGTCGGAAGGAATGTTTCTATCTATTTCAGAACTTGAAAAATACTCAATAATATAAACTTTCATGTTTATTGGATCCCTTTTGAAGGAGGTTTTCTAAAGTAACTGACTTTTTTTAAATGAAATTTTGATAGACGATACCATGTTGATCAATATTTGTGGGGACCTCCGGAAACTATATCCATAATGTTGGATAACAAGTCATCATTCTATAGCATGCCAATTTTTGAAAAGGTAAGTTATTTGATCTTGATCGTACTTTTATATTCAGGTCATGTGTTGTTATAAAAGATAAACACAGCATTTCTGAATTTTCATAAACCTGTCCACGTGGACCAGCTGAAGTTCTTGACCATGTATGCTGAGGCTCATATGCGCCCATTGCTATTTCAGAGTCCCTTGTACCTTCCAGTGAACGCTGATTGATGTTCGCTGATCCGATTAGTACATATTCATCATCCACTATCATACCTTTAGAGTGAACATAGATCATGAAGCGTCTATTCTTCTGTGCAAGTGCCTATAAGAACAGTTAAGAAATTATAATACTGTTGGAAAAAGTTGTACAATAAGAGGTAGAACAGCTTCTGCCATGTCTTTTAATTCTGGGTAGGAAAAGAAGTTACTTGGGGAGTACTCCCTTCCGAATATTTGGCAGGTGAAGCATGGTTTCCATCATAAGCCTCACGATTTCCTAAGCAAAAGAAATTCAGATAATCGTCTGGAGAATATTGATTCTCTAGACCCGCTTCTACCAAGGCATTATAGATGGTTTCGTACATCATTTGCATTGTGTTATTCTGCAGCAAGTTGCAAGATTGCAATTAGCACGTTATCTATGAGCATGATTTAAAAAAATGGAATGTCCAATCACCATCTGATATTGTACCAATATACTCTTACCTTGCTCATATTCACCGGTACACCTATAAAGTTTGTTTATATGCCTTGAATCTTATTCAAACATGCGGACGGTTTTATTTGGTTTGAGATTCAAAGTTCTGTTTGCTTTAGAATTTGAAGTCCTATTTGTTTCAGGATTTAATGTCCTATTTGCTTTAGAATTTTGTTTTAGAATTTATTTGTGGGAGGAGATACTATATAAACCTCCACAGGCTTAGTGCTTTAAATCATCCTCTATCGATCGCCACCACACAAGGACGTAACTCAGTTACAGGTGAATCTTGTAAATTAATGTGTCGTCGTGCTTGTGTTATTGATCGTTTGTGCATGTTTCGCTTATATGACTCGCAACAAAGTTAACATTTACATGAATATGCCTTCCTGAGATATGTTGTCAAAAGTTTACCATAATCAATAAAAAGTGTCCTTGCCGACTAAATATGTTCTTCGGAGATTGATGCTTATGGGTGCCAAGAGTATTGGGACATGAACATATGCACAATCAACTGCCATTGAAGCACGTAAACAACAAAGAAAATTCACTAAGAAAAAGAACAAGTACAACTCTATCTGCTCTCTCGCTCTCTTCCTTCTCTCTGTATCTCTGTTTCCTTCTCTCATGGTATTATTGGTGGAAATGCCTCCATCCCTCTATATATAGATGAATTATAAGTCTCATAGTTATTTCTCTAAGGACTCTACGTGGAATACAACTCAATTTTTGTTAGGATTTAAGATCCCAGTTCCTTTAGGATTCTAATCCTGGTGAGTAATTAAGCTTTGATAGAGTGTTGCATATAGAAGAATAAAATGCATAACAGTGATATGGAAAGGTCAAAAATGGGCTCTACAATGCATTGGGTCATACAAATGGGTCACATACACATACACAATACACACACATGGAAAAAAAGGGGTATGTTGATGAGTTGTAGGAAATTGTGTGTTCATCACCTCCACCCACCTTGATTCTGCTCAGGATGAGTAAGTGCAAGTGGCTCTACCTTGGAGTATGTGCAATTTCAAATTTCAAAGCAAATGAGTGGTTGAGAGGTAATGAACATGGAAGTTTCATGGAGATGAGTTACATACTCTATTAGACATGTGAGCCCCAACAAACCATTTCTATAATAAATGTTATTATAAATCATTTATCAATAATTCACTCCTTTTTTGAGATTATAATATGCATGCACTTATTGGGTCTCACTGTACAAATAGGGTTATGTACGGCCATCTTAATATCATACATCTGTTGATCCAATTATTGGACATAAAGGCTGGTGTTGGGTTGAATTTTTAAAGTGTTAGATTGAAGACTCAACTGCACCGTCAAGTGATTATCAAGAAGAGGTCTCCAGTCATGAGAAGGAGATAACAGTCCTTACTCTAAAGGCTGGCATCCACCAACCTCTTGATACATGTCTTCTGCATAGGAATACAGATTCAAATGTATTGGGTGATTTATGTCAAAAAATGACTTAATGAGATCAAAATAGCAAAAACCTATGTCGTAAACAATCATGATATAGACACACATCCTCTGACCGGAGACAAATATGTTACTATAGTCTAAGTGTGTACATTTAGCATACCATTAGGTTGATGTTCTAATTAAGGTCTATACATCGACGCACTAGTGTACATATAAGGGCATATGAGTAATGCGATCTCTTAAAGTGATCATACATGTTCACCATTGAATCGGAAAACATGAGCTCACTCATGAGATATTGGGATAAGCCAAATTCCATCAATGATCATCTTATTTTGGAAACAAGACAGGATTTGTAGGTATGATATACACTTTTGAAAAATATGTGATACTATCAACTCCCAATGATCAAATAGGAAAGTTAATGATAACACTTTGAAGGATAATAAATATTATATCAGAACTTCGGGTTTATTAACGGTCTTCCAGTATGTCGAATGTGTTAGGAATACTCAAGGGTAATGTGATCTTAATTAGATGTATACCATGACATTTCCATTATGAGGGAGTGATGAAATAGGTTTAGATTTTAATTACTCCACTCAATGAACTGATTATCCAACCTTAGTCCAAATGTTGGACATTGTACTGAATTGAATTCTCATGCAATGAGAAGATAGGAATACTTTGTCTGATACTAGTTATCCAATTTTAGTCCAAATATTGGACATTGCGAACTGGATTTGGATGCATTGAGAAGACATGGATATTTTGTCTGATATGATCTAGATATGAGATTCGATTTCAATATGCAAGTTACTATACATGATTTATACAATTACCCCAACCTTATCTCTAAGTATCCGCAAAGAAGGAAAACTATTCATGAAAGAATTCATGGATTGTTTCGAAACCAACAAAATACAATTATTAGGTAAAAAGAAAAATTAAGATAATTAAATTGGATTTAATTATCCAAGATAAAATTAATGTGGATAGTGATATCCATAATAATTTTGGAATAGTGTGGATAAAATCCACATTATTATTGAGACACACAACATAATCATCTGCACATACTGTGACTGAAAGGGATGTACCTCTACTGAATAGAAGTCCAGTGCCAGGTGATGCCTTCAGATATCTCAGAATCATATGGACTGCATTCATATGTGCCTGTCTGGACTGCTCCATAAATTGACTCACTTTACTCATGACAAATGATATATCCAGCCTGGTAACGGTCACATACATGATCTTGCCAAAAATCTCATTGAACCTCCTTTTATCGACCTTCTCAGTGTTATCATCGTAGAGCTTCATGCTCTGGTCCAAGTAGTGGCATGTATGCAATCTGCCATGTCTGTCTCATAAACAAGATTTGTAACGTACTTCCTTTGGGTCATCACAAGATCTCGCTCATTCCTGGAAAACTCCAGTTCACGGAAGTAGCCTAAAGTACCAAGGTCCTTGATCACAAACTGTTGTCTTAGGAAATCTTTGGCAACCTGAATGCCTTGCTCATCATTCCTTATAACAATAATATCATTAACATAGACAAGAATGATAACTGTACCTCTCTGAGTCCTTTGCACAAACAAAGGGCGATAGGCAGTTTATCGCACAAGCCCCTGTTGCTCTAAAGTCCAAGAGCTTTTGGAACCATATTCTTGAACTTTACTTAAGGCCATAAATAGCCTTGTGTAGCCTGCAAACCTTCTGACACTCCTCAGCAGCAAACCCATGTGACTGCTGCATGTAGAACTCCTCCTGTAGATCACCATATAGAAATGTATTCTTCACATCAAGTTAATAGCGGGGCCAATCTCGTGTCACTGCAACAGATAGAATGACACGCAGAGTAGAATGCCTGGCAACTGGAGAAAATATATCTTGATAGTCCACCCCATTTGTCTGGGTGAACCCACGTTCCACAAGTGCCGCCTTATAGCGATCTATACTGCCATCTGCATGGTGCTTCATAGTGAATACCCACCTGCACCCAACAACAGATGCGCCAACATGAGCTGAAACAAGACTCCAAGTGCCACGCGACTGAAGCGCGACCATCTCCTCCTCCATGGCTAGACGTTATTGACTGTCATGAATACCCTCCTGATATGTCCATGATATCTCCATAGCTGATAGTGCTAAGGTAAACCTCCTGAAATCACCTGACAGTCTGCTCAAAGAAACATGAGCGATAAGAGGATATGTAGCACAAGTACGTCTCAGCTTTCGCAGAGCAATCGACACATCAAGATCATCTATCATGTCTTGAACCTGTAAGTTCCCCTCTTGAGAGGGAACCTGCTCATCCTGCAGGGAATCCTGCTACACAAACAACTCAATATTGCCATCAATATAAACAATGTGGTCATGACATACTTGAGGCGTGCTGGATGATGGGGAAGACCTGTGAGCAGGGGGAACAAAGAGAGACCTGCGAGTATACATACGTGGCAAAAACTTAGTCAAGGTAGGTAGTGGTCTGGGAGCAGGTGGTGGTGGTGGAGGTGGTGGTGGCGGCGGTGGTGGTAGAGGAGTAGGTGTAGGTGGTGGTATGATAGTAGGAGGTGGAGATATGTAGATCTCCTCATGAGTCTGATGGGTCTAGTCTGTCACCTGTAGGAGAAAAATACATAACATGCTTAAAGAAAGTAACGTTAGCACTGACAAAATATTTCTGCCGAAGTGGATCAAAGCAACGGTAACCCTTTTGGGTACGAGAGTAGCCAACAAAAACACATTTGACAGCTCTAGGGGAGAGCTTGTCACGACTTGGTGAGAAATCATGAACAAAAGCTACCAATCCACATGAGATGTAAGGGAGAACACATCCTTCTCGGGAAACGCAATCGAGAAAGGGATCACTAGGTTACATGCAGTGATGATCGCATCACCCCAGTAAGCATGAGGAACATGACCCTGAATCAACAGGGTTCTGGTCACATCAAGTAAGTGACGATGTTTGCGCTCAGTAATACCATTCTGCTGGGATGTATAAGCACACAAGGTCTGGTGAACAATGACAAGAGATCTAAGAAACTCAGAAAGCTGTAAGGTGCATAACTCTAAGGGTGCGTTTGGTTGGCGGGTTAAGGCGGGTTAAACTGGTAGAGGGTAACCTATTTTTGTATTTTGGTGTTTGGATAGAGGGTTAAACTGGGGGTGGGTTAGAAGTGGGTTTGGGGTGATATGATTGTATTGGAGTTTGAAAAAGTGAGTAGTTATTGTGATGTGATTATATTGAAGTTTGGAAAAGTGAGTAGAAGTGGAGTAGTTTATAATTTTTATATGATATGATGGTATAATATATTATTTTTTGATAGGATTGATGATGTAAAATTGATTTATTTAATTTTTTAAAAAAGGAATAAAGTGGGGCCCACGGGGAGAGAGGGGATGTGGGTTAAGGGGGGTAAACCCCCCTAACCCACGGGTAAACTGGTACCCGAACGGGGCCTAAGGCATTATCAAAACGCAGATATTTGACATTAGCAGAAAAATATTCTTTATCTCATTAATGAAAGATTTGATAACAATCCCAACCTCAGACTTATTCTTCAATAGGAAAATCCAAGAAAGTCTAGAAAAATCATCAACAACACCATATAAAAACAGTGTCCATGGTAATCAGGGAGACGACTCGGACCCCGAATATCTAAATGAAGGAGCTCAAATAACTAAGAACTGATCTGACACTGACGAGATGGAAAGGAGGAATAGTGGTGCTTCCCAAGATGGAAAGCCTCGCATTGGAAGGAAGATTGTGTGGAAATCTGTGGGAGGACATGACACAACTTCTGCAGAGGAAGGTGGTCAAAATGAAGGTACCATAGGTACGCTGAGTCTGGTTCAGTAGGAATAGTGGAGACACCAACATGAGGAGGCTGGACCAGTCTATAGAGACCTTGTCTCACGACCATATCCAATCACCCTGTCCGTGAGTATGTCATGAAACACAAGAGATGATGGGTCAACAATTACACGACAATGCAGATCCTTAGTAATCTGACTAACAGAAAGTAAGTTCATCTGAAAATCAGGAGCATATACAACATTCTACAGGCACATGAATGGCATCAAATGCACCTCCCCCTGTCATGTGATGGGTAAGTGGACCCTATTAGCAATAACAATCCATCTACCAGGAGATAATAGTCCTGTAGGACCTCAATTGGGCTCTGTCTCCAAACATATGCTGGGATGCACCAGAGTCCATGATTCATAATGTCATATCTGCACCGCTACTACCAGTAAAAGCGTAAGCGATACTTGAGGAGTTCGAAGAGGCTCTGGCTGCGGTAATTGTAGATCGTGTAGTGGTGGTACCTTCCACTAGAGTCATGATCTCTCGTATATGAGAGATAATATCATTCATGCATGGATCAGACTGGGAAGCTGTAGTCTCTAAAGGCTAATCTATTATGCAACATGAGAAGATGCAACATATCCATGCTTCTAGTAGCATGTATCCTCCGAGTGTCCTGGCCGATGGCAGTAGGCGCAAGGACCACACTGACATCTACCATCTTTGCCACAAGAGGTATACCCTATGAACTGGGTGGACCCTCCTTTGTCGCGAGAAGCGGCCATCGTTGAAGAGGGTTGTGGAGTTGCAACAAGAGGAATAATAAGCCTGCAGAGATGGCTATAAGCCTCCTCCATGTGAGGTATGGTTGCTTCAGTGAGGATCTGTGCATGTGCAACATCATACTCTGGGTCAACCACAACCATCGTGGAGTTCCTATAAGCCAACTGCTGCTCTGTAGATGTCGTAATAAGCATGAAGTTGTCCTTGCCCCTGTAAATGTCGAACTGAAGTTGAAGAATCTTGGCCTCATTCTTCGCTTGGTCATAGGTAGATGCCAAAATGCCCCACACCGCTTTAGTGGTGGGATGATTCACAATATCATAGACTATCTCTGTGGTGAGGGTCTCGAAGAGCTAAATACGCACATACGCATCATCTTGCTTTCACGAAGCATTGGTCCCAGTCTTATCTATCAGCTCTGGATGTGTCAGGATGTGCTCCTTATTATTGCACTGCATGAGGGTCATAAAATGCATGGACCACACCTCATAGTTGGTCACATCTATCTTCACGATGGAAGTCGGGCCTTTGAAGGCACCAGACGAAGAGAAAATACCTCCCTTGTTCTCTGACATGATGAAAGAAGGCTGAAAAACAGAAGTTGACTAGGAAGTAAACTGATTGTAGCAGGTTTACACGATTATTTGGATGATTGGTTGTACGTGTAGACTCATACAACTATCCTCGTCAATCCTTAGTGCTCACTAGGGTCGGAAAAAATGATTTATGGGTATGTGCTGGGAAAAACGAGATACTTGTTTATTCCTTGAGCCCTAAGCTCTCTTATATAGGGAGAGACCTATGGGTAAATTACATAAAGTAGACATAGGGAAAAGGAAGTAGATAAAAAGATACGTAAACATGAAATATATCTCTACACCACCCATAAGATGGAGCATAGATATATATCATGCTCAGCTTGGATGAACATTTCTGGAAGGACCCTCTAAGTAAGGCTTTGGTGAAAATATCTGTCGTCTGATCCCTTGAGCTGACATGGGATGTAGAAATGAAATTATGGATCATGTCACGTATATAATGGCAATCAACCTCAATGTACTTTGTCCTCTCGTCGAATGTGTGATTATTAGCAATGAATAAGGCATCCTGATTGTCGTATTTCAGCGATATGAGAAGAGGAGCATCTATATGTAGATCTGTCAGGACTGCTCAAACCCACATCACTTCTGTACATGCTTGTGCCATAGCTCTATACTCAGATTCATCACTAGATCTAGCAACAACGGTTTGCTTCTTACTTCTCCATGAGACAAATGAATCTCCAACAGATATAGCAAATCCTGATGTAGACTTCTTGTCGTTGGGGTACCCTGCATAGTCTGCATCTGCGCATGCTAAGATAGTAATAGTGCCACCCTTTTTAAATAGCAGCCCTGCACCTAAAGATGATTTAAGATACTTTAGTATCATCTGTATATCATCCATATGTACATGAGGAGGTTGTTCCATGAACTGGCTCACTCGACTAACTGCAAATGGAACATTAGGTCTGGTAGTGGTAACATAAAGAAGCTTTCCTACCAGCCCTGTATATTATCCTGTCAACCTCATCAATATCATCATCATCATACAACTTCATGCTTGGATCCATGGGTGTAGTAGCGGGTCGACATCCAAGCATACCCGTGTCACTTAGCAAGTCAACGAGATATTTTCTCTGAGTCATCACAAGCCCTTGTTGATTTCTGGCAAACTCCAATCCCAAAAAGTATCTAAGAGCTCCTAGATCATTGATAACAAATTCACGGCCCAGAAATTCTTTTATTCTTTTTATTCTCTACATATCATCTCATGTAATAAGTATATCATCAACATACACCATAATAGCAGTCGTACCTCTGGAGGTCCTCTGTACGAAAAGAGAATGATTTGCATTCGACTGTTTGAATCCTTGCTTCTCAAACAAATCTGAGAGCTTATGGAACCAAGCTCTCGGGTTCTGCTTAAGGCTATAGATTGCATTATGAAGTCTACATACTTGTGTGGACACTCCCCCTCAGCAGCAAACCCTGGCGGCTACTGCATGTAGACTTCTTCCTAAATATCACTATACAAAAAAGTATTCTTGACATCCAACCGAAACATGAACCAATCTCGAACCTCGATTATAGATAAAAGAATTCGTAAAGTAGAATGACGAGCAACTAGAGAAAATGTGTCAAGATAATCCACCCCGTACGTCTAAGTAAACCCGCGGGCAACCAATCGAGCCTTGTACTTATTTTGCTTCACTATAAATACACACTTGCATCTTACTATAGATGACCCAGTGGGGGCTGGGACAAGGCTCCAAGTACCTCTCGAATGAAGGGCCGCCATCTCTTCCTCCATAGCTAGACACCATCTACTATCAGTCAATGTCTTCGGTACGTGTGTGGTATGTCCACAACAAACAAAGCAACTGCAAACCTCCTGAAGTCACCCGTCAGACACTCAAAGGTGACATGAGAAGCAATCGGATATGAAGCACATAACCGTTTCTGCTTCCTCAGAGCAATAGGCAAAATCACATTTTCCAATAAAAAACAGTCCATTTCAGACTGCGGATGGGGTTTTTAGAGGAGCATGAGGATGAGCGGAGGCGCGTAGAGGCGTGAGGTAGCCGCTCGGAGGGTGCACCAACCCTAGCGACGTCCTAGCCACCTTCCTCTGCAGAAGCTGTGTCATGTTCTCCCTCAGCTCTCTACTGGCACCACCTTGGAATGTGAGGCATGTCATCTTGGGAAGCACCATCGGTCTTCTATTCCGAGTCGCCAGAGTCGTCAGTTGTTTGAGTTGTTTCATTTTGTTATCTGGGGTCCTAGTCGTGTTCCCGATCATCAGGGACATCAGTTCTATATGGTTGTTGTGGATGATTTTTCTAAATTATCTTGGGTCTTCTTGTTAAAGAATAAGTCCGAAGCTGGACCTGTCATTAAATCGTTTCTTATTGAAATAAAAATATTTTTCTGATAATGTGAAGTTTATTCGCACTGCTAATGCCTTAGAATTTTCCACATTACAGTTGTCTGAATTTCTCAGATCTCTTGGTATTGTTCATCGGACTTCTTTTGCTCACATTTCGCAGCAGAATGGTGTTGCTGAATGCAAACATCATCATCTTCTTGATGTCACGAGGACTCTTTTAATTCAGAATCAAGCTCCTCATTCTTTCTGTGGTGATGCGGTTCTCACTGCTTGTTACATGTGAACCGCATGCCTTCCACGGTACTCGAAGAATTCCTTTCTTGATTGTGTTTCCTGAGAAGGACCCATTCTCCCTTACTCCCAAGGTTTTTGGATCTATGGCCTTTGTCCACAATTTTATACTTGGCCGTGACAAGCTCTCTCCAAAAGCTATCAAATGTGTGTTCGTTGGCTATTCTTGTATCCAAACATGGTATGGACGTTTTGATCCTGTAGGAAGAAAATATTATGCGAGTGCTGATGTTACATTTTTTGAGTCTATTATGCATTTTTCTCCTATAGGTGACATGTTGTCTAACTCCGACTCTGGAGAGGATATTTTTGTTCCACCACCTCCATTATCTCCACCACCACTACCTCATGATGAATCACAGTCATCTCCACCACCTCCACCTCCGTCTACCCTAGCACAATTCCTTCCACATTTCTACATTCGCATGTCCTCCACTCGCCCCTCTGCTCATGCGCCTTCCCCGTCATCTAGCACGTCACAAGTATGTAATGAACATATTGTATCTACTAATGGCACTGGTGATATGCTTCTACCCCATGATACTAGACAGGGGGAGGTAATAACAAAGGACAGAGAGGATGATGATCTTGATGTACCTATTGCCTTGAGGAAGCCACGTCATAAATGTGCCACTTATCCTGTAGCTGCTCATGTTTCCTTGGATCATATGTCAGAGGAGTACATGAGGTTTGTCATGGGACTCTCGACTGTAACTATATCACACACATACCAGGAGGCCGTACAAGATAGTAGCTGGCGTCTTGACATGGATGAGGAGATGGTCGCTTTGCAGTCTCGTAGTACTTGGAGTGTTGTTTCTGCTCCTCCAGGTGCATCTATTGTAGGGTGCAAATGGATCTTTACAATGAGGCATCAAGCAGATGGCAGTATGGATCGCTACAAGGCAAGGCTTGTAGCTAGAGGGTTCACCCAGACTTATGGGGTGGACTATCAGGATACCTTTTCACCGGTGGACATATATTCAACACTGCGCATTCGTCTATCAGTTGATGTGTCTCGAGACTGGCCTCTTTACCAACTTAATGTGAAGAATGTGTTTCTATATAGAGATCTAGAGTATGAGGTATATATGCAACAATCAACAGGATTTGCTGCTGGAGGGGGTCTCATGAGGTATGCATGCTCTACAAAGCGATTTACAGCCTGAAGCAGAGTCCGAGAGCTTAGTACCAGAAGCTATCAGAGTTGATTGAAAACCATATGTTTGCGCGGTCTACTGCGGATCATTCACTGTTTGTCTAGAGGACACAGAGATGTATTGTTGCTATTCTGATTTATATTGATGATATTATTGTCACGGATGATGATGAGCAGAGCATTCAGGCTGCCAACGAGTTCCTAGGTCAGCAGTTTGTGACTAAGGATCTTAGTAATCTTCCTTACCTCCCTCCAGATTTCAAGCTCCGTTTCTTATCTTGTCCAATAAAATATTGTCACCTGCAAACAACACACACCATGGCATCTCCATTTTTTGTAAGTGATTTGTAAATTCTCCTATTACGAAGGTAAAAGAGTAAGAACCGGCACATGATCTTTAATGAAGAGCGATACTGTAATCGACCTCTTAGGGTATGTTTGGTTACTGGGATGGAATGGGTTGGGGTAACCTGATGTGAATAGTAGATGTTTGGATGGTTATGAGGGTTGAGATAAGGAATGTGATGTGATGTCACCTTGATTTATGATAGAATTTCAACTCAGGAATGCAGGGGGTACACCGGGTTACCCCCGGGTAACCCGGTAATTGTGGAAGGAAAAGACGAAGTTGTATTACATCTAACCCTAGAGCTCTCTTATATAGGAGAAAAGCTCTAAGGTAAATTACATAAACAAGACAATAGAAATAAATAATACATGAAAAAGGACACAATAACATAAATATTTTAACACTCCCTCTCAAGCTGGAGCATATATATCTATCATGCTCAGCTTGTAACAACAATGATGAAAAGGACCTCTAGCAAGAGCTTTAGTAAACATGTCTGCAATCTGATCTCCTAACGCTACATAAGGCGTTGAGATAAACCCCTTTTGGATCAAATCACGAGTGTAGTGACAGTCCACCTCAATGTGCTTTGTCCTTTCATGAAATGCTGGATTATTAACTATGAACAAGGCTGCCTGATTGTCGCACTTGAGATGCATAGGAAGAGGCACTTCAATCGCTAAATCGGTCAAGACAGATTTGACCCACATCATCTCTGTACTACCTTGGGCCATTGCCCTATATATTGATTCCGCACTAGATCGAGAAACAACAGTTTGTTTCTTACTCTTCCATTAGACCAATGAGCTACCAACAAACACAATGAAGCCTGAAGTAGACTTCCTGTCCTTAGAACACCCAACAAAATCTGCATATGCACATCATGTAACTGAGGGAGACGTATCTCTCCTAAACAGAAGGCCTGCACCTGGAGTTGACTTCAGATATCTCAAGATCATGAATACTGCATCCATGTGCGCCTACTTGGGTTGCTCCGTGAATGGACTTACTCTAATCGCAACGAAAGATATATCAAACCTGGTAATGTAACATATAATAATTTCCCTACCAGCTCTCTGTACCACCTCTTGTCCACCTCCTCAGATTCATCATCATGGAGCTTCGCATTAGGATACATAGGGATAGTAGCTAGTCTGCATCCTGTCATACTCGTCTCAGATAGAAGATCAGTAACATACTTCCTTAGTGTCATAACCATACCCTGCTGATTTCGTGTAAACTCCATGCCAAGGAAGTAACGAAGCATACCAAGATCCTTGGTAAGAAACTGTTGTCCAAGGAAATCCTTGGCTGCTTGAATGCCCTGGTTATCGCTGCCAGTGATAACAATATCATCAACATAAACCAGAATGACTACAATACCTCTCTGATTTTTCCTTACAAAGAGAGTATGATATGCAATAGATCTGACAAACCCCTTTTGTTCAATCAATTCTGAGAGCTTCTGAAACCAAGCCCTCGGACTCTGCTTAAGGCCATATATAGCCTTATGAAGACGACACACCATACTTGACTCCCCCTCAGCAGCAAACCCATGTGGATGCTGCATGTAGACCTCTTCTTGCAAATCACCATATAAGAAAAGCATTCTTGACATCTAATTGGAAAAGTGGCCAATTACGTACCACATCAACAACAAAAGTATCCGTAAGGTAGAGTGACGCGCGACAGGAGAAAAGGTGTCCTGATAATCCACTCCATAAGTCTGGGTGAAGCCACGAGCAACCAGCCTGGCCTTGTATCTGTCTACGATACAATCAGCTTGATGTTTCACAGTAAATACCCCAACAACAGACGCACCTGGTGGAGCATGGACCACACTCCACATACCTTGTGACTGTAAAGCCGCCATCTCCTCCTTCATAGCCAGACGCCATTGACTGCAGTGCCTCCTGGTATAACCGGGGTATCTGTACAATAGACAACCCCACAACAAAGTGTTGAAAGTCCTTGGAAAGACGCTCGAAGGAAACATGAGAACCAATAGGGTGCATAGTGCATACACGTTTCTGTCGTCGAAGTGCAATAGGCATATCTAGATAGGAGATGGTAGTGGGGGAGGTGGTGGGGATGGAGAGGACGATGGTGATGGAGTAGAACATGGTAATGACGGAGGCGGAGGCATATAGATCTCTTCTCCATCCTCTGAAGGAGTAAGCCTGCCACCTGTGGGAGAAAAATAAATAATGGACTCAAAGAAGGTGACATCAGCACTGACATAATACCTTCGTCGAACAAGGTTAAAACAACGATATCCCTTTTGGGTTTTGGAATACCCAACAAAGACACATTTGACAGCTCTGGGAGAGAGCTTGTCAAGACCAGGAGAGAGTTGATGAACAAACGCTACAGAACCAAAAACACGAGGCGTAAGCGAGAAAAGATCTGCCTCGTGAAACACAGTCAAGAATGCGATCTTCTCCCCTAGTGCCAAAGAAGGCATACGATTTACCAGGTAACAGGCAGTTAGAACCGCATCTCCCCAATAGGAACGAGGAGCACGACTCTGAATCAAAAGGGTTCTGGTAAAATCCAAAAGATGGCGGTGTTTCGTTTCAACCACCCCCATTCTGTTAGGAAGTATATGCACATGATGTTCTGATACACAATACCAAGAGACTTAAGAAATTGAGAAAGCTGAGTACTGCAAAATTCTAGTACATTATCAAAACGTATGAACTTGACTTTTGCAGAAAAATATTCTTTATTTCATTAATAAAAGACTGAATAATAGGACCGACATCAGACTTGTTCTTAAGAAGAAAAACCCAAGATAATCGAGAAAACTCATCAACTGCAACAAGATAGAATCTGTATCCCTGATGATCTGGGACACGACTAGGACCCCAAATATCGAAATGGAGCAACTCAAACGGACTATGACTACTTGGACCCTGACGACTCTGGAAAGTAGGCCGATGATGCTTCCCAAGATGGCAGGCCTCGCACTGAAAAGTGGAGCGAGGAGAAATATGTGGAAGAACATGAATCAGCTTTTGTAGAGTAAGATGATCAAATCGCAGATGCCACATAAATGGAGAAACAGATCCAGTACCGAAAGAAGAAGAGACGCCAGCATACAGAGACCACTACACTAGTCTGTAAAGACCCCCTTGCTCACGGCCAGTTCCAATCACTCTACCCGTGAGTATGTCCTGAAACACAAGAGCAAATGGATCAAATATGACACAACAATGTAAATCTCTGGTGAATTGACTAATTGATAATAAATTCATAGAAAATTCATGAGCATAGAGAACATTCAGAAGCCTCAACGTAGAAGTCAACTGCACCTTCCCTTGACCAGTGATGGGGGAATGTGTTCTATCTGCTATCACAACTGATCGTCCAGGTTGAGTAGGACGAAAAATGCTAAACTGACATCTGTCACCACAAAGATGATGGGATGTGCCGGAATCCATGATCCATTCCGATAAATCTACCCTGTAGCAACTAGTAAAAGCATATTCTATACCTGATATAGACGCAGATGCTGAGGCAACAACCTTTGAGGATCCTGAAGGAGAGCTAGTGGATCCAGACGTACCAGGCATAATCTCTCTCAGTCATGCTACAAGCTCGTCAAACCTCTGATCAGATGCAGGTGATGGACTCCCAGTATGTTGTATCTGCTCTGCAACTCTGGCTGATGCAGGAAACCCATACTTAGAATAGCATGTTTCCTCAGAGTGTCCTGTCTTGTGGCAGTAGGTGCATAGTTGACGGGGTCGACCACCCCCTCCTCTGCCGCAGTTGGAACTCACCCTGCCATGATATAATGTATGGCTGCCTCGACCACGTGATGCCGCCATAGCTGAAGACGTCTGGTGCTGTAAATTAGTACCAGAGGATATCGATAGTTTACTCAATCTGCGATACGCCTCCTCCATAGGAGGTATGGTAGCATCAGTGAGAATCTGGGCATGAGCTACGCCATACTCCTGATCTAGGGCTGCTATTAATACCCCAGTCATCACAGAGTCTCTGTATGCCTTGAGCTACTCTGGTGTAGCAGTCAAGGGTATGTAGCCATGTAACTTCTCGAACATACCCCTCAGAGAAGTATAGAGGGTGTGAAGAGGGAGACCATTCTGCTTCGACGTGAAGATATCATGCTGGAGCTGGAGTATCTTCGACTCATTCTTTGCCGGAGAGTATGTCACAACAAGAATGTCCCACATAGCCTTTACAGTAGGTTGACTCAGTATATCATTAGCTATCTCCGTGGATACAGTCCCGGATAGCCATACGCGAGCATATGCATCATCCGCCTCCTATGAGGCATTTGTCCCAGTCTTGTCACGTGGCTCCTTTGTCGTGAGGATGTGCTTCTTGCCATTACACTGCATCAAACTCATGAACGGCATGGCCCACAGTTCATAGTTGGTTCCATCCATTTTGACAATGGGTGCCGGACCTTTGAAGGTAAATAGGGATGGAACTTCTACTTTGTTGTCGGACATGATGACAACTATCTTCAAGACTGGGCTAGAAACAAGAGATACCACGTCTATACTGACATACAAGAAGATAATTGTGGGTGTAGACTCATACTAACCTCTTCCATTCTTTTGGAGAGTCCTTTGGGTAACTAAGGTGTCTCTAGGGCTTCACGTTACACCCTAGGTACCCAAGAATCCACGAGACGGTGCACACGCAAAGAGGCACGTGATGGTGGAGTCCTGCAAAGAGGGGGGAAGACTACGCGTGGGCGGCAGCGGCGAAACTTGAAGCTGGAGGCGGCGACGGGACGTGCGGCCGGAGGCGGCAGTGCGTGAAGCCTGCGAGGGCTAGGCGGCGGGGAGCCCACGGAGGCGCGGCGGCGCGTGAAGCCCGTGAGGGCTAGGGTTTTGGTGGGGGGGTAGGATTCTAGGGCACATGCTCTAGTCTAGGACCGTCACTCTGATACCATGTGGAAGGAAAAAACGAAGTTGTATTACATCTAACCCTAGAGCTCTCTTATATAGGAGAAAAGCTCTAAGGGAAAATTACATAAACAGGATAATAGAAATAAATAATACAGGAAAAGTACACAATAACATAAATATCTTAACAATAACCAAACAAAACCTTAGTCAACCTAATTGGAGTCCCTCCGCAAGATGCCATATTTCTTTGTAGCAACAATCTTTATAGACAAAAACATTCCATATGGATGATAAATATGCTAATATGGTGATTGGGTCATTATCTGGAGAGCCACAAGTAAAATGCCGATGACTAGTTGGCATGGATTCTAAGGAGCTGGCAGAATATCACTCATGTAATGGAGGAGATTGTTGGACCCATGGTATTTCCAGTCTCTAAGGACATACACACAAATCTTTAGAATCACTATGATATTGCTGATGTTTACCCTTCAAAAGTTTTAAATGGTCCAGTAAGTAAAGAGTTCTAGGAAAGACTTCAATACAAGTTTTACTTCCACCACTATAGAAGGGGATCGTCAAAGCATACCCAAAAGAAAGGAAGAAGAAAAAGAGGGAGCAGAGGAAAGGAGCGAAAAAGAGCTCAAGCTATTTTTCTTCAAATTTTGGTGTTCATAACTAGAGACCTGATCGTCAGATCACCACAATTTCTGTTTCAGTCTCTTCACATTCCTGGGATTTTTTCTTTAAGCAGGAGAAGTTTCTTATAGATTGACCAAAATTTTTAATCCAATGGTACTTACAAACCCCTTCACACTACACTTTATGATTTGTGAATCCATGTTTTTTTTTTCAGGTCTGATAGGAGAACCTTGTTATTCATTATTTCGCACACTGGATTTCTCTAGTTGCACATGGTGTTTGGCCCTCCCATTGGGTCGGTTTTTCCTTGTGATGTTCTTGGGTGGGTATTTCTTGTGATGTTCTTTGGGGCGGTCATGATGGTTTTTGTGTTTATATTTTTTGTGATTCCTTTTTTGAGGAAAAAGAGGGCATGTCGAGGAGACACCCACATGTAAATATCTATATATTCACGTTTTCGAAAAAGTGGTTACAAGGATCAAAGGGTCTTTTTTCATTTCTTTTTTTGTGGTTCGTTTTGCTTAATTATTATGGTATATTTTACAAATTCATCTACCATCTTTTGCGATTATTTTACTATATCAGTAATATGCATGGTGGTTTGTTCCAATCAAGCAGTTCAGAGAAATCCAACTTTACACAGTAAAGGTTTATGTATTCTTATTTTCTCCATTTGTTTTCTCTACTGTCCACTCAAATATTTAGATTGTACCTAATTACTTGTATCTGTCTCTATATTCGCTCTTAAAAGAGAGATTTATCTTCAGTTACTATCTAATTGTTCAGATAACAAAATTGAGTAGTGGCAAACTGGGTGAGAGAGGCAAACTGGGTGAGAGGTGCAAAAAGCGAAGGCAGAGGAGGAGAAAGCATGCAAGAGCAAACACATATGTTGTATGAGGGAGAGAGGATCAACGGAGGTGGAGAGAAAATAGAGTATACTCATGATAATTCACAAGAGAAATAGGGAGTACATATTTTATATAATTACTGTTCCATTGATGAGAAAACTAGCTTAAGAGACTTTCGTATTGACATACCATTTATTCTTGCCATTGATGCCTGGCCTTTCAATCATAATAATAAGGGATTTTACACCACGATCCCTGAAAACTTTATAAATTACCTTCTCAACCATGTATTCATCGTAATTATCATCTAAACCCCGCAAACTTGCTAATTCTTACACTACGAACCCTGACAGACTCTGTGGTTAACTTCTGGAAGGGTTTTGGTGTAACAGTTAGCAAGTCTACGGGGTTTAGGTGATAATAACAAAGAATACATGTTTGAGAAGGTAATTTACAAAGATTTTAGGATTTGTGATATAAAAGTCTCCAATAATAAATTTGGTATTTTGTCTATAGTTTCAAGCAATTAAATTCCTAAAATGATCAATCAATTAAATACATCAACTTGGATCCGGTCTTTTTAATAGAAAAAATTTCACAACATAATAAACTGATATGATACCAAGTATTAAGCATGCACCTGCCAATAGAGAATTTGTTGTGTAGCCTTTCCAGTTGGCACACCTTCAGGCCACATAGGTATCACTATGTATGCCGAAAATCTCTCATTAGATTTGATTTTATTCACAATTTTAAGAGCGATCTCCATAGGTATTAGATTATTTGCACCTGCAAAATAGAATTTGTGTTTACATATACTAAAAATAAAATATCACCCTTTCATAAAAACTCACTATGATCTAAAAAAGAAGTGGATAGCACTTGTATACACTTCATCCAACTGACCATTCAACGGAAAAATGTACAATTAAAATTCAATGCTGATAATTGGTGAGGTACATTATCAACTCAAACTACAAATCGTTTAAAGGAAGAAAGTATTATGGTACCATGAAGATCATTTCCCTATCACTACAATTGTTGTCTTGTTGCGATTCTCATTGCCCTTTCATTGTTGTCATTGCTGCACCTACCTGCTCGGCCTCATGACCTCTGATAGGCGTTCACTACTCAAAAATCTGGATAAGATTTTACAAGGAATCCCACAAAGAGAGATGATTTGCATAGGTGGAGATCTTAATGGACATGTGGGAGAAGATGCTTCAGGATATATGCTAGTGTTCATGGAGGACATGGTTTTGGGGATAGAAATGAAGAGGGAAAAGTCATTCTGGATTTTGTAACAACATATTATCTTTTCATAGCAAACACTCTCTTCAAAAAGAGGGCGGAGCATTTAATTACTTATAAGAGTGGCCAAACTAGAACACAGATAAATTACTTTGCGTTGAGGAGAAGAGATCGGTTGTGTTGTAAAGACTGCAAAGTAATCCCAGGAGAGATTTTGACAACCAACATCACTTGTTAGTCTTGGATGTGCAAATAAAAGGGATGGTAAAGAAAAGGAGGGTTCCTAAGAAAAGGAGGCTTCATGTATACCTCCTTCTGTAGATCTTCATATAGAATGACATTCTTCACATCAAGTTGATAAAGAGGCCAGTCCTGAGTCACAACAACCGATAGAAGAATGTGCAATGTCGAGTGTCTAGCCACTGGTGAGAAGGTATCCTGGTAATCCACCCTATATGTCTGGGTGAACCCTCGCGCTACTAGTCATGCCTTGTAGCGATCTACACTACCATCTGCCTGATGATTCACTGTAAAGATCCATTTGCATCCCACAACAGAGGCACCTGGAGGAGCAGAAACAATACTACAGGTACCACGAGACTGCAAAGCCACCATCTCCTCTTCCATGGCAAGTCGTCGGCTACTGTCATGTACTGCCTCCTGATATGTTTGTGGGATAGTGACATCAGAGAGTCCCACTACAAACCTCATGTACTCTTCTGTAAGATGATCCAAGGAAATATGAGCATCCGAAGGATAAGTGGCACATCTACGACATGGCTTCCTCAAGGCAATAGGCATCAAGATCATCAGCCTCTCTATTCTCTGTTATCAGCTCCTCCTGTACAGTGCCATATGATACATGTATGTCACTAGTGCTATCAGTAGAAATAATGTGTTCAGTACATACCTGAGGCGTGCTGGATGATAGGGAAGGCTCATGAGTAGAGGGATGAGTTGAAGGCCTGCGAATTCAAAACTATGATAGAAACTGCAGTGTAGACAGTGGTGGAGATTGTGGTGGCAAAGGTGGTGACTGTGGCTCAACATGGGTTTGTGGTGGTGGAGGTAACAGAGGTGGTGGAACAAAAACAGCTTGGCCAGAGTCTGAGTTAGACAACTTGTTGCCTGTAGGAGAGAAATATACAATATACTCAAAAAATGTGACACCAACACTCACATAATACTTTCTCCTTATAGGATCACAACATCTACACCATTTTTGGGTACGAGAATAGCCAACGAACACACATTTGACAGCTTTTGGAGAGAGCTTATCATGACCAGGAGTAAAATTGTGGACAAAGGCCACAAACCCAAAGATCCTAGGAGTAAGGGAGAATAGGTCCTAGGAGAAACGCAATCGAGAAAGGAATCTTTTCTCCAAGAACTGTGGAAGGCATGAGGTTCACTAAGTAGCATGCAGTAAGGACCATATAACCCTAGAACGAATGAGAAGCTCAACTGTGAATCAAAAGAGTCCTCGTGACATCAAGAAGATGATGGTGTTTGCGTTCAGCAACACCATTCGGCTGTGATGTGTACGCACAACAAGAAGTCTGGTAAACAATACCAAGAGTTCTGAGGAAGTCTGCAAATTATAAAATGGAGTTCTAAGGCACTGTCAGTGCGAATAAACTTCAAATGGGCAGAAAAAATATTATTTATTCAATAAGAAATGATTTATTGGCAGAACCAACTTCAGATTTATTCTTAACAAGAATACCCAAGAAAGCTTGGAAAAATCATCTACAACGACAAGATAGAATCGATGTCCCCGATGATCAGGAACACGACTGGGACCCCAAATATCAAAATGAAATAACTCAAACGACTGAGAACTGTGACGACTTTAGCTACTTCGAAAGGAGGAATGATGATGCTTCCTAAGCTGGCATGCCTCACACTCTAAGGTAGTACGAGCATCTGTAGAAGGACATAACATAGCTTCTGTAGAGGAAGATGTCCAAAGCGAAGGTGCCGCATGAATTGAGAGATTATTCCCGTAGGAATGGTAGTAGAACCAGCAAAAGGAGGTTGGACAGGCCTGTAAAGCTCTCTCTGCTCACGGCCACATCCAATCACCCTGTCCGTGAGTATGTTCTGAAACACAAGAGAGGATGGGTCAAATATGACATGACAATGTAAATCTTTTGTAATCTGACTAATAGACAAAGGATTCATCTGAAATGATGGAGCGTGTAAGATATTCTACATGCGCATCAAGGGTGCTAGGACAATCTCCTCCCTAACCAACAATGGGTAAATGAACCTCATTTGCAATCACCACTGATCTACCAGGAGGGATAGATATGTAAGAGCTAAACTGTGCTCGATCTCCGCACATATGATGAGACACGCCGGAGTCCATGATCCAATCAATCAAATCTGAGCTGCTACAACCAATAAGTGCATAAGTTATACCAGACGAACTCGTAGAAGCTCTGGCAGCGGCTGCAACATCTGAAGGTGCTGCAACTGGTGGGTCGGTGTGGTCATCATCTCTCTCAATCGAGAGACAATATTGTGGAAAATAATGAAAAAGATGAAAGAGCATGATCTATTCAAGAGGTCTAGCGATCCTTATATAGGACAAAACCCTAAGAGTTCAAAGGAGAAAATACATAAATGCCCCTAAGAATATTCTCCTATAGAATATTCCTAGCACATAGAATATTCTCCTATAGAATATTCCCAGCACAGAATAGTCTCCTAACAAATATACTCCTAGCACAGAATATTCTCCTAACACCTCCCTCAAGTTGGAGTATATTTATTAGCCATGCCCAACTTGGAAACAATCCAGGAAAGTCGCTTCTTTGATAGTACCTTCGTGAAGACATCTGCAAGCTGAAGGTCGGTGTTGATGTGAGGAGTAGTAATTCTTCCAATCCTGACAACATCACAAACAAAATGGCAGTCAACCTCTATATGCTTGGCTCGCTCATGGAACAATGGATTCATGGAAATATATGTAGCAGATTTGTTGTCACAATAGAGTGGAATAGGAGTAGTGACAACAATACCAAGTTCTTGCAGAAAAGTTAATAGCCATGTGATTTCGCAAATAGCCTGAGCCATCGCCCTGTACTCTGCTTCTGCACTGGATCTAGATACAACAGTATGCTTCTTGTTTCTCTAAGTAACAAGATTTCCTCCAACCATCATAGCATAACCTGTGGTGGAGCGCCGATCCTCTGGCGAGCTTGCATAATCGGCATCAGCATGTGCAATAACATCGGTCGACCCATTTGCCCCATAGAAGAGGCCATACCCTGGTGATTTCTTCACGTATCGTAGAATCTGAAGAACAACCTGCCAGTGACTGTAACAAAGTTGCTCCATGTGTTGACTAACTCTGTTGACTGCATAGGAAATACCTGATCTGGTGACAGTAAGGTAAAGAAGTTTGCCAACCAGGCTTCTATATCGAGTAACATCTTCGAAGATAAAGGATCAGAGGATGCGAAGTGTTTCTTAGGATCTGCAAGAATGCCAGCGGGCTTGCATCCAAGTAGCCGGCTTCTGTAAGAATGTTCAGACAATATTTCCTCTAGGAGAGATGAAGACCCTCTGTAGTCGTAGTACTCCTATGCCCAAGAAATATCGTAGTGGACCAAGATCCTTGGTAACAAATACCTTCTGGAGGAAGGCCTTGGTCTCTAGTATCCCTTTATCATCATCACCTGTGATAACCATATCATCCACATAGACTGCAAAAATCACAATACATGATGTTCGTCCTCTGAAAAACACTGAGTAATTAAAGGTTGTTCTCTGGAAGTTAAGAGTGCTGATCTTTGCAGTAAGTCTATCGAACCATGCCTTTGGACTCTGCTTTAGGCCATATATTGCTTTGTGAGATCGACATACATACTCCACCTCGACTTCATAACCTGAAGGCTGCATCATGTACACTTCCTCATCAACATCACCATGTAGGAACGTATTTTCACATCTAACTGAAAGATAGGCCATGCCTTATTAGTTGCCACAGAAAGAATAGTCCTTATTGACCCCATACGCACAACCGGTGAGAATGTCTCAAAGTAATCCACTCCATATGTCTATGTGAAGCCCTTTGCCACAAGACGAGCTTTCAACCTGTCAATCGACCCATCTGGTGATTGTTTGGTCGTGAAGACCTATATACATGCTACAAGTCTAGTCCCTTTGTGACATTGCACTAAATCCCATGTTCCCCTGGTAATAAGAGCATCTATTTCTTCATCGATGGCCTTTCGCCATTCTGAATCATGCAAAGCACTATGGTGGTCTCTCAGAATAGAAATAGTCATGAAATCATCTGCATATCGTCTGTCAGTGCAAGATAAACCAGCAGTAGAGGTGAAATGAGACATGGAATGAGAAGTACATTGCCTCTTAGTCCTGCGCAAAGCAATTGGAAGATCTTGGGGATCATCCGAGACAACATTGGAGGGGACACTTGTAGAAGGCATATCATCCTGAAAAAGAGAAACGGACAAAGGAACATCTGGTGGTGAAGGTATTTGTCTGCGTTTATAAACAATGGGTGGAGATGGAAGATCTAGAGGGATATCTATAACAGATTGAGTGAAGAAGCTTGTCTGCTCAAAAAAGGTTACATCTGCAGAGATAATAGCGATGTTCAATTGGATCATAACACCTGTAATCTTTTTTAGTACGAGAGTAACCGAGGAAGACACATTTGATCGCACGAGGAGAAAGTTTGTCTGTAAAGTGAAAATTATGAATAAAAGAGACACATCCAAAGATTCTCAATGGAAGAGGAAAGGGTGACTCAATTGGGTAAAGTAGAGAGAAGGGGGTTGATCCATTTAGGTTTGGAGATGGAATTCTGTTGATAAAATGAACAACGAACGGCATCACCCCAATAGGTTTTGGGAACCTTCATCTGAGTAAGAAGGGAGCGGGCAATATTTAGGAGATGTCTGAGTTTTCTTTCTACTATCCTGTTTTGTTGGGACGTATATGGACAGGAGGTTTGATGTATGGTACCGTGGGAGGCAAAGAAATCTGTTAGGTCATGTTGTGTAAATCCCATGGCATTATCAGAACGGAAAATTTTTATACCAGAGGAGAAGATATTCTTGACATAATGAAAGAGGTTTTTAACAATTTTATAAATCTTCGAACGCTCTTTTAGAAGATAGACCCAAGACGACCTACTATAATCATCAACAAAAACAACAAAATACCTATGTCCACCCAATGTACGGACCGGGCAAGGTCCTCAAATATCACAATGGACGAGGGAGAAAGGAACTTCATGACGAGGCTCAATACGAGCGGAGAATGACGCTCGATGATGTTTCCCGAATTGACATGCCTCACACTCAAAAGGTTGAGCATAGGGAGTTGATGGAATATTAAAGAGAGAGCATTGACAGACGGATGACCGAGACGAAGATGCCAGAGAAGAGGATCAACAGAGATGGACGAAGCGCCAACAAAATCAGAGTCAGAAGGAATATCAAGATAATAAAGATTATTCTTCTCATATCCCCCACCAAAGATCTATCCTGTCCAGATGTCTTGAAAATAACAGCAAAACTCATCAAATATAATTTGACAGTTAAGCTCAGTGCACATCTTGCAAATAGATAATAGACTAAGAGGAAAGTCAGGAGCACAGTGAAAGCCAGTAAGCCGGAGTTTTGAAGAAAACTCCATGGTGCCCACATTAGTAATAGGAGAATGGGCACCGTTAGCAACTCGAATAGTCTTTGCAACGGAAGACGATCGTGAGGAGGTGAGAAGACTACCTTCTCCTGTCGGATGATTTGATGCACCCGAGGTCGATGATCTATGCAGGAACAGATGTAGAGGCAGAGCTGGTAATTGTACCTGATGTTGTGGCCACGCTAGCAGTAGAAGTAGAGGCAGGAGTATCACTGGCAGAGTTCTGTAACAATTGTCGAAGGCAAGCATACTCAGAAGCAGTAAAGGAGGTCTTATTGTCACTGGAAGATTGAAAATGAGAGGTGTCCATAGTATCATAGGTTCCATCGTAAGAGACAATCTCAGATGTGTTGTTGGCATTGGGAGGCATGCCAAACTTCGCCCAACAGCGTTCTGACGGATGATTCATGCGTCCGCAATAAGTGCATGGTGGATAGCAAGCGGTAGTAGGATCACGCCCACAGTCGCGACCGGAGTTACGTCTTCGTTTAGACTCATGGCCTCTACCTCGACCAAAGTCACAACCACGTCCTCCTTGGTAGGTCGAGCGTTTTCTAGAAAAATATGTTGTAGTCTCAGCAGACAGAGGAGGTAGAGGAGACTATAGTTCTTGTAGTCGGCCAAAGATGGTCTCAAGAAAGGGTGGAGCTGTAGCATCAGAAATTGATCCTTCACTGGCTTATACCGTTGATGTAGTCCTGATAAGAAACGATACACTTGTCATTCTGCGTGTTCTCCTATCTATTTGTCACAACAAGCAGGTTGGAAGATAAGGATCTCCTCAAACAGGCCAGTGAGCAGTCGATAGTACTTGATCAAAGATGTATCTCCTTGATTTGTAGACCAAATTTGTGTATAGATATCTGAGATTCTAGACTTGGTTGTCTTCTAGGAGTAAGTGTTCTCAAGGCTCTCCCACATTGCCTTTGCAGTTTCCTTATAGAGAAGATTGGAGGCTATATTCGGATCGATATTGTTGATCATCCAAGTAATCACTTGGCAGTTGTCGACGTACCATGTATTGTAGTCCTTTTCTGTCTCCTTGGACGGATCCTTAGTAAGGACATAGTTCTTTCGCTGACCACCAATAAAAACCTTGAAGGATCGAGACCATAGTACATAGTTCTCTGAACCCTTGAGTCTCATAGAAATACCCAGGACCATTACAGAGGAAGTCGGGTACAGGAACATGGGTTCAACAAATGCCATGGTGGCCGTAAAGGTCAAGAAAAAGTGACCTAGATAGTAGTTGTAGCCTTAAGTATCATGTAGACCTAGCAGTACATCGAACGGATGTCCGGCAGACGGTGCAATCCGAGGGGTGGCACGGGGCCGTGCGAGGGTGGGGCCGCTGATGGTGGCGGTGCATGAGGGTGAGATCGTTGGAGGCGGGGCGGGGTCGGTGAGGCAGCAAGAGGGGCCGCGAGGGTGGGCGGCGCGGGGCCGTAAGGATGGGCGGCGTGGGGCTGCTAGGGCTGTGTAGGGCCGCATGGAGAGGGCGGAGCAAGGCCGCTGGAGGCGGCGTGAGACCGTGTGGGGATGCGGCGTAGAGCAATAGGAGGGGGGCGATGCGTGGCTGGTGGTAGCGGTAGGATTAGGGGCAGAACACCGGTTTAGGACCATTGCACTGATACATGTGGAAAATAATGAAAAGATGAAAGAGCATGATCTATTCAAGAGGTCTAGGGGTCTTTATATCGGACAAAACCCTAGTGAGCTCAAAGGAGAAAATACATAAATGTCCCTAAGAATATTCTCCTATAGAATATTTCCAGTACATAGAATATTCTCCTATAGAATATTCCTAGCACATAGAATATTCTCCTAACAAATATACTCCTAGCATAGAATATTCTCCTAACAAATATCATCAAGCCTCACATCATGAGAGGGAGCTGGACTCTGGAGTAGTCTCTGTATGCTCAGCTACACGGGTAGTCCCAGGATACCCATGCTTCAGATAGCATGTCTCCTCAAAATGACCTGGACAATGGTAGTATGTACATGAGCCACACTAATGTCCACCTCCTCGGTCGTGGGTCCTCGCCTGCAAAACTGTGAAGTGAATTACTCCCTCTGTCGCGAGAAGTAGCCATTGCAGAGGGGGTTTGGGCCATGGCAGTAGATGAACTAGTGATTCTGCTCAATCTATTGTGGACCTCCTCCATCGGCGATATCGTCTCTCTAGTAAGTAACTGAGTACGTGACGCGTCATACTCAGAGTCAAGAGATGACAGGAAAACTCCTGTCATAGTGGCATTTCAATATGCCTACTGCTGCTCTATGATGGTAGTGATAGGCATAAAGCTATGAAGCCACTCAAACATGCCTCTAAGATGCGAGAAGTAGTCATGAAGAGGTTGACCACTCTGCTCAGTCGAAAAGATGTCATACTGAAGTTGGAGGATCTTTCTCTCATTTTTCGCTTGCCCATATGCGACAGCTAAGATGTCCCACATAGCCTTGGTTGTGGGCTGATTGACTATGTCGTTGGAAATCTCCGTGGTGAGCGTCTCGGAGAGCCAAATCCTTGCATAAGCATCATCTTGTTTCTAAGACGCATTAGCCCCAGTCTTGTCCGTCGGCTCTGGATCAGTCAGTATGTGCTCCTTGTTATTGCACTGCATGATGAAATAAAACTGCATGGACCATAACTCGTAGTTGGTCCCATCCATCTTTATGATGGGAGCCAGTCCCGTGAAAGTTTCACACCGGATGATGAAAATATATCACCTTTGATTTCTGACATGATAAAATAATAGACGGAAACAGGAACTCGACTGGGGAGTAGATAAATCTGAGAGAGTCTACACACTTATAGTGAGGAGTAGTTGTACGTGTAGACTCATACAACCATCCTCCTCAATCCTACTGTGCGCTAGGGCCCGAAACACGATTTATAGATCTGAAATCGTGCTTTCCGGTAAAACCCAATCGTGCAAGGTGCAACCGGGGGCCTGGCGACCGGAGAGATGATCTGTAATAACGGCTCGACGACCTAGACAACGGTAGCACCAACTCGACGACCTGGCGGTAGCTGAGGCGGTGGCTTGAACAATGGCCGAGGCGGCAGCCTGATGCCATGGGCTGTGGATCCAAGCAGCCGAGGTGGTGGTCCGACGGTAGGGGTGTCTATCGAGTTCAACGAGCCGAGTTGGCCCCAACTCGGACTCGAACTCGATAAGAAACATAAGGTTCGAACTCGAGCTCGATAAGGGTCGAGCCCTGGATCACCAACTCGAACTCGAACTCGTCGAGTTCGAGGTAACTCACGAGCCTCTTATCGAGCCACGAGTTTCTGAGTTGGCTCACGAGCCTCTTATCGAGTCATGAGTTTCTAAGCTGGCTCACGAGCCTTAAAATGAGCTGGCTCATGAACCTCTTAACGAGTCATTGCTCAATTTTATACATTAAATTATGCAAATAAACCTCTTAATGAGTCATTAGGGTTAGGAAATAGGAACCGTCGGTCTATAGTCTGGGGAAGTTTCGGTATACAGGTTTTCAACTTTTTACTAAGAGGGAAAACGAGTTATCGAGTCGAGTTTATGAGTTGAACAACGCCCGACTCGGATTCGACTCGATAAGCTAACGAGCCATAAAACCCAACTCGGGCTCGGGCTCGTTAAGGTTTCGAGTCAGGCTCGTGCGCCCTTAACGAGTCGAGCCCGAGTTCAGCTCATCGAGCTCGAGCTTTCCTGACAGCCTTATCCGACGGCCGGAGGGCTTAGGCAGCAGTAGCCAAGCCTAGGCGGCGATGGTCGCAGGGCCTAGGTGACGATAACCTAGGGGGCAACCCTGGTCTAGGGTTTTTGCGAGAGAAGGCTTGCGGGTAGGGGAAGGATTTAGGTCAGGGCTCCAGTCTAGGACCGTCTCTCTGATACCATGGGAAGATCAAATATAGCAGTTCCTGATTGAAAATCTGGACAATACAGTACGCGTTATGCTGAAATAACAATCGATATCTTCTGCACTCTTCCACACATGGTCATGGAACTTTATTGTTCTAGGAAATTGAAATAGAATTTTGAGACAAATTCGACTACAAAGTATCAATTAGAAGAATAAATTGAACTGAATTAGGACCAAATCAAGGTCTCCTATGTCTAACCCCATTCACGACGGTGTAGCCTCAATGATTGCTGAGAGCAACAACAGAGGATTGACTTTATCACTTTGGGTTCGTAATAGACTTGAAGAACGAAACCCGTGCATAATTGTTGCCCAATGGTAGATTTCCTCCTTCCTTTATCTTTTCTTCTCCTCTACCATCATTGATGGTGACATAGCAGACCAAAAATCTCCATCTTCCTCCGCCACTCGCCATGCAACTCCTTCCAAACAATCTTTCGATGTCCTCTGCCTTCAGCAGCAGAGCTTGAGGCTGATGCGGTCTCTACATCCAAAGGATCTCCCAATATTGACCTCCACACACCCTCGCAAAACTACCGTCTACAGCTCATCCCACGGCTACCGCTTCCTCCTCCATCCTCATCCACTCCATCTCACTTGACACCGGCACCGACAGAAGAAGAGGTGGTGGTGGAGGAAGGAGAAGAGGAGCATGTAATTTAAGATGGAGAAAGTTTACATGGGTTATGTGATACTTAAAAAGATTGTAGGGTTGATAATGTAATTTACAATGTTTTAATGTTTGTGGTATAAAAGTCACAATGTAAAAATGCTAAAAATAAATAAAGCATCGATGCCTAGACATAGAAAATGTCAATAAGTTGGATTACATCATGATCTCCGTGTCATCTTGAGTATGCATTAATCTTTCCTCGTCATCTGCAAGCTCCTCTCGATAGTTGTCATGGAGTGCTGCCTCATCATTGAGTACCCTTGACATAGTTCCTCTTGGGCACACTCGTATAATTCGGTTGCGTGTTTTCTAATGCGGTAACACACATTTCTTATGATTAGATGAGTGTGTCATCATCCTTTAGCAAAGTGAACCACACTCGCATCTTCCTCTTGCACATTTCTATAGTGGAGATGCTGACAAGTCTGTTGTTCTCTATTCATCCTTGGAAAAACTGGAGCTCCATTACCTATCATGACTCTTTCCTCAAACTTGTATACATGTTCAGCATAATTAATCCTCGCATCACTATAAAAGCTTCCTTAATCCGTGAACTCTCCTTTCAATGGTAACTTTATGTCCTCGTGACTTGATCATTCCCAAGAAAATCCATAACTTCTCCATAGACAAGGACACATGATCCGAACATGTCCGACAAGAAGCGATTCTAAATCAGCTTTCAACTCTCTTGAGCATGCCAGTAAATTTTCCTCACAGACGACAGTGTAATCCTCTTGATCTGAGTATGGATCGTACACCTTGTTCTTCCCTTTCTCTTTATGTCTTGAAGAATTAGCAATCCAGTGATCCTCCTTGTCAAAATAGATGCATCTGATTAGATTAGTTGAATTAAATGGACATATGAACCTCATCTTCCTTGATCTCAAATGTTTGCTCTCGGTGGTCAAAACATATGACCTTCATCATTTATTGCCTCATTTATCGACCTTTGTCGATACTCATTCATACGTCGTAAAAAAACTATCTTATCTAATATGAGGGTCTCCTTGTTATAGAGCAACATCATCACAATAATCATATGAAGATGGAAGAAAATCCATAAAACTTATGCCTTATTCTCCTCTTTGAAGAAAGACTCTTATTTCTCATTTTCTCCTCAACTGTGAGTTATGTGTTGAAATTTTCTTATAAATCAATCTAGGAAAGTCACCAGCTTTGTCCTGTCATTATTTTTAGATTACTAAGTTTCTTCTTCATGTATAGCATATTTATCAGATATTTGGACTTGTATTATTCTACAACTTCTTCCAGACCTTCGATGGATTTACCTAGGATGATGATTTTACAAAGAGTATTTTCCACGAGGATACCATAAAAGCATGAGAAGAAGACATGCTATAATGATAGTCAGTCACCTCTCACGATCATCAAAGAGCTAAGACAAAGAACACATACAATTCTCTCTCTCCTTCTCTTTTTTTCCTTATCTTCTCTTCTTTCTCTTTCTCTCCCTCTCTCTCTCTCTCTTGTCTTCTCTTGTTTTTTTGGTTGGTAATGCCTTCACCCCTATATATATATATCCCAAGACTCATAATCCTATCACTATGAAAATTCTGCATGATAAATAACTCAATTTTAATTAGGATTAAGAGCCCACTTTCTTTAGAATTCCTAATCCTAATTTTACTTTTTATTCTAACACAAAATTCAAGCTAATATGCATTTTCTCTAGGGCCAGCTTTTGGATTTTTTTAAGAAACAAACATTAATGAACTTTTGTCTACCTTACTGTAATACTAGAAGCCACTAGCAATACATTTTACAGCAGAAAAAAAACGAATTTATGGTGCTTATAATACATACCTAAGGTCTTATGTCGGGACCAATTATAAGATGAACCGAGGAAGTATTGATTCTCAATGTAAATGAAATGTTGGGCAGCTCGAATAGCCTTCACATATGCTGTGTGAATACTCATGTCGATTAGCACATTCTTCCCATAAGCAAGATTCTGTCCAGAATGAAATTACGTTAGTCACTGAATACAGAGGATTAAAGTGAGTTGTTGTCCAAATATGACTTTAATCCATTTTTCTTCTCACCCTCCTTGAAACATCTCTTGACTCCTTGAAACTTCTCTTGGGGAATCCTTTCACAGAATTTGAATCAATGGAACGGAAAATCTGGTTTGAAGTCACAAAGTCAATTATACAAATATTTGCAAAACTGAGGATTCAAAAGAGGAAGAATTTGATGAGTACCTGTACATGCCAATTATCAGGATAATAATTATTGCTTAGATGTATAGATTCATCTATCCCTATGATTGGTGATATTTTTTGAACTTTAAGAAGAGAGTCATCATGACTGCTTAATTTTTTTAAACCATGACGTTTGGAAGCCTTTGACCATCGTTCTTCAAAATTTCGTAGAACATCATGTGCAGCTGGTCCATCGATTCTACAATGTAAATCATGCCATGGTTCTCGTGGCCCACCATCATTTGCTCCCTACTTTTAACAGTCCACTATTAGAAAGTATGTTTAAACACAGAAACCTCAGTCTGCTAAATTTCGTGAATCAACAGAATCTCGACGGGGATATGGGCAAGCATGTTATCCACAATTATTGTGTATACATATCAATTGTATTCTAAGTCTTAATTAACTATGACACCATTTGAAAGAAACCATGCTAGAAATATACTAAAAACAGACATTGTACAGTAAATAAACCTATAGTGCATAACCACTTGGATCTGTAGCCTTTAAACGACAACAGTAGATACCAAAACGAAGTAAAGGGAAACATAAGCATCCCCCTTTATAGTTTAAAACTATTATTTCTTATCACAAAATATCATTATGCACCACAATTGAAAGAGTGAGGGTTGTCACTGCTCTTTAAAAATACGTTTTTACCCCGGAAATCTATTGTTATTAAATGATGCCATGTAAATCGCTAGAAATGTTAAGTGTATTGCTAACCTGATAATGGGAGTTCCGTAAGGGGATTGGAGCATGTTAGAAAAATAGAGATTTGCTTCAGAACTTCTACTGCGCATTTATTCACAAACCTTATGTAGGGCTGCTAATAGTTATTATTTTTCATCTCATAAAAACCCTTTTTCCTCCACTTAGCCCAGTCCCTCTTTAAGGGTATTTTAGTGATATATTCTATAGGAACTGAATTCAAAGTGAGTAAACCATCAGTTAATGGTACTGTTATTGGTCTATCGTAATGTTTAATGACTGCTCCAAAGCTTATCATTTTCCACGTTGGTCATGATAACATAGTTATACAATTAGACATTTTAAAGCCTACAGTACGCAGCACTGAATTTTGAATTTGAAGGAAGACAACAAAACACTGTAGGGATATGAGAAGCACTACAAAGTTGAAAGGAAAGAACAAGACTATGGTACAGACACATAAAAGTTTGGTGGTACAAATATAGAAAGTAATTTCATGTTGATCGGTATAAATGACATTCCAAAGTAGAATCACAACAACGAAGCTTTTTCCCACAATTAAGTGTGGTTGGCTACATGGATTATTTGCCTCTATTCAGATCTATTGGGTCGTTCTTGGGCTAAAATCTAAATAACTAAGATCCCTCCGGATAGTCTCATTCCAACATTTTTTTTGCCTTCCCCGCCCTCTCTTAACAGGCTCATATCTCAAACCTCGCATCTTCTAACTAGTGCATCAACCGACCTCCTTTGCGAAATGACAAAACCATCTTAAACGATTTTCTCTCATCTTATCCTCTATCAGAACTATACCAGCATTCTTTTTGATCGCATCATTTCAAATATTATCTTTTCATGTATGACCACACATCCACCTTAGCATTTTCATTTCTACTACTGTCATTCTTTGCACATGTCTATAATTCACAAGACAACATTCTAATCCATAAAAAATAGCAAGTCTCACAACTGCTTTGTAATACTTTCCTTTGACTTTCAAAGTGATTTTCTTATCACAAAGAATAGTAGAGGTTCCTATCCAGTTTAGCCAACCTTCATTTGTTCTATGAGTAACATCTCCATCAATTCCCCCTACTGTTGTAAAAGTCGGCGGACTAAGCCGACTAGTCAGTCCGACTAGTCGAGTTGAGGGGGTAGCCGACTCAACTAGGCCTAGTCAGTCATTAGTCGGTCAACCCGACTGCTCAGTCGACTTTTACATAGAGATTTTTTATTTTTTTATTTTGATTTTTCAAAAGCAAATTTATTCTAATATGCTTAATGTTATATTTAAAGTCAATTACTTCTTTTGTATAGATCTATGAAAATATATAAGAATATGTATACAAAATGATTTATATATTTAAAATAATTAAAAAATTCAAAATCGACTAATAGCTGAATAAATCAGATTAGTCGCCCGACTGACGGTTAATCCTTAGTCAATGACCCCGCTGACATAGTAGCTACTACCGATTTCTGCAACTTGATTTCCCCATCCTGTTGCAAAATAAATCACAAATATATAAAAGAATCCTTCTTCTGAATGTTATTGCCTCCATTCTCCACGTCGAGTCCTTCATCATTGTTTCCATCAAATGTGCACTCCATATATTCAGTGTTAGTCCTACTTATACAAAATTCTTTAGTCTCTAAGGCATGTCTCCAAACCCCTAGCTTCTAATTTCCTCGATCTCTTGTTTTTATCAATCAGTACAATATCATCGGCGCACAACATAAATAAAGGTATCTCATCCTGAATATGACGAGTCATTTCATCCATATTCAAAGTAAAAAAGAACGAACTCAAAGCTGAATTTTGATACAGACCGAGGTTGATGTTAAAATATCCAATCTTCCCAGACTGGGTCCTTACCTAAGATGAAACCTCATCATATATATCCTTTATAATGTTAATGTATAGGACATGTACTTGTTTCTTCTTCAAGACTCCCCACAATATCTCTTGTGAGACTTTATCATAAGCCTTCTCCAAATCAATAAAAATAATATGGAGGTTTCTCTTTTTTAGATCTATAAATCTCCATTGTTTTCCTCAACAAGTAGATAACTTCAATAGTTGAGTGATATGCTATGAATCCTAATTGGTTTTCAGTTACTTAGGAAACTTGCCTCAACCTTCTTCGATTACGCGTTACCAAATTTCCATAGTATGACTCATCAGTTTGATAACACTGTAATTTGAATAATTTTGAATGTCTCTAATATTCTTATAAAGAGGCATCACAATTATTCTCATCCATTCTTCAAGCATTTTCTTGCTTCGTCAAATAATATTTAATAAGTTTGTGAGCCAAGTCAAGCCCCATTCAACTAGAACTCTCCAAAACTCTATAGGAATTTCATCAGAACCTACCCCTTTCCCAGGTTTCATAACCTTCAAAGCATCCTCTACTTCCATTGTATCCATATATAGCTTGCACGATTTAGATAACATTCACTACCAACAAGATCTCCCAAAGTAATCCCTTTATTCCCTTCCTCAATGAAAAGCTTATGGAAATACTGCTTCCATCTGGTCTCTATATCCTTATGAGTAACAAGCACATGTCATTCTTCATCCTTGATGCATCTCACTTGAAAAAAATCTTTAGTCTTTCTTTTTCTTACTTTGGCCAATCTAAATATATCCTTCTGGACCTCATTCGAGTCAATCTTTTTGTACAAAACTTCATAAGATTCGACTTAGCTTCATTTATAGCATTCTTTGCTTCCTTCTTTGCTACTTTGTAGGTTGTGACAGTTTTCTCTGTTCAATCGTTATATATAGTATTGAAAGATTTTGAGTGTTTTAGTATTCTTATGTAATATGAGGGGTACACACGCAATTGTTCAGTAAACCTAGACTCCCTTCTATATAAGGGAGTCTTAGTCAATGAGAAAAGTAACAAAATTTTATCCTTTTTAATCTTTCTCAAGATGGTGTAGAAGCCCTAGAGAGGGGCTCCCTCTCTCTCCAGGGTCCCGTGTGACCTAGTCACAAATACCACCACTGCAACCCCCCTTCCATCAACGCCAACCCATCGGATTGCTCCTCCCATCGCCTTCATCGCTGCCAACCATGGACTACAACACACCTCCGCAACATCGTCGCCAATCTTTCATCTCGTCTGCACCGACTACGTCGCCGCCAACCACCCTCTACTGCCAACCTAATAACTTCGTCGAGAACCATCCAACCATGAATATCTCGCCATCGAGAACCACCTTCATAGCCAGGAAATACAACATCACCTCCTCCAGAGCTACTGTTGGAACTCCGCCTGCCCACTTGGGGCACTGACATCCACCTGGGTTGACACCATTCACTTCACGGGCAACCTCCAACACTTCCTAGCGCTTTTACCGGCTACAGGTGTTCCTTACCAGACCTCAAAGAGCCAAAATCGTGGCTGTCCAGATCTGTGGTGCACTCGATTTGCATATTCTTTCCCTACTTCGAATCCATTGCGATTATTATCTTTGTAGTTTGCACCATACTACAGCTTTGTTTCTCTTGATTCTCAAGGAAGATATCATCACCTAGAAATCATGGTCGTGTAGTCTAGTTTATTGGATTTATGTGACCCTGTTGCATATTGTTGAAATCTAGAATGCGGAAGCGAATCGATGAACATAACTGAGCGAGAAATAAAGAAACGTGGAACATTGAATACATGGATTTTATGCGGAACCCTACGCTCAAAGGAGCGGGATGAAATCACGGGAGAAGGCTTGATACTCTATTGAACTTTCTCATTTGATACAATGGATGCAGGGATTCTTATATAGAGCCCTTCTCCAAGTCCCACAAATAGCAGATGCGAGACTAAACCACTGGATGTGGTAATTAGACCCTGGAGGGATCCAATTACTCATCTACACAAGTGACTACACAAGTGATGCATATACTCCAACCCTTAGCCTCAAGCTGGATCATGCAATGCTTAACTTGGATAAATAGAAAGAAATATCAAAGTCACCATACAAGGTACTATGGACAATATCAACTCAATGCATACTCTACCCTCAGTTGCTGTCGAGGATGTTGCTTCTCGTATCGTGCAAGTAAGGAGGAACAACATGGCTGGAGTGTGAGTTGAACTGGGTCTCCTTGTCAGAGAGCATGTGCTCTGTACTGTGTCTGTTAGAGTCACAGAGAACTGAAATGAGTCTCTACTTGAAGAACTCTGGCCCATAACTACTCCATCTCTCTGAAGGGCTGAACTAGAAAAAGAAGTCGTGGAAACATTCTCGTCGGAGTCTACAGCCGGAGAATGGAGTCTGAAAGTCTTCTCGTCGGAGAACTGGATCTCTCTCATATTGGTTCAGAGAATGAGATCTCTACTCTGGAGTCCCTATGAAACCACACGAAAATCCTAGCCCACAATGGCATATAGAATGAGAACTCTACTCCGGAGTCCCAATGGACCACATGAAAACTATGAGATCAAAAAAAAAGACAGGGACCTCACAAATAATGATCGCAGACACGTGCGCATCATACTTAAGACTCAGAAACCAATCTGAATGTTGAGTCTGAATCTGAACTGTAGAGTCTGAAATCTGATTTGGAATATAAAGAATCTGATATCTAAATCTGACCTGTAACTCTACATAATACACCTCCTTTCTCCCATACTTGTCGGAAAGCAATGACATCGACCAAGTTGGGAGAAGACAAGAAAATAGGGAGAAACAAAAATCCAATAAGCCGTCACAATTTTTTTGGCTTTTCTTCTTTTTTTTCAAATCATTTATTTGTATGGATTCTTTTTTCTAGATATTTCCCTTTTTTTATAGCCGTCCCTTTTTTCTCTCTTTTTTGCAAATTGGGTACCCCTTTTTTACCCTGAATTCGACCTCATTAGGCCTAAAACCTTTTTTTTAAATAGATCACGGCACAAGCCCCATTCTTACATGACTCTTTCCCTTTTAGAAAAAGAAGGGTATTAGGTCCTTCACACCTCACGACTAGGGTTCTCGAAGAACCCAAGCTGCTGCCATCGCAAGAGACCTGAGAGGAGAGGAGCTTAGAGGCGGAGGTGCTGGCGACGCTTCTCAAGGGCACCGCCGCATGGATCTTGGAGTGATGCAAGGATCGACGTCACTGCGAGTGCATGTCGCGAGAGGGAAAAATGCATTGGTGCCTCTTGCACGTGTTACATGTAGCATGGAGAAGCTTAACACCAGATGGCAACAAAGAGGAAAAGAAGGTCGGGCGCCATGGGGCCACCGCATGGAGGAAGATGCCGTTGTAGATGCCACCTGATTTAATTGGAGGAGGTTAATGGAATCTGATGGAGAACCCTAAATCGGGAGGTGCTCGTGCGGAGAGACACCCAAATTGTCGCCTTTGATGGTTGATTGATGGAGTTGGGCAAGGGGTCCTCCGTGGGAGATCTGGGAGGAAGATGTTGGGAAAATAAGAGAACTTGTTTATTCCATTCATCCTAGGCTCTCTTATATAGGAGAGTAGCCTATGGGTAAAATACATAAAGAGTCCAACAGAAAATAAAAATATAAGAAAAGTACAGAAGTGAATAATCTATCTCTATGCTCCCCCTCAAGGTGGAGCATAGATATCAATCATGCCCAGCTTGGATGAACACTTCTGGAAAGGCCCTCGAAGTAACGCCTTGGTAAAAATGTATGCAGTCTGATTCTCTGAGCTAACATGGGATGTAATAATAAACCCCTTCTGAATCATGTCGCGGATAAAGTGACAATCGACCTCAATGTGCTTGGTCCGCTCGTGGAATGCTGGATTATTTGTAATGAATAGAGCCGCCTGATTGTCACATTCTAGAGCCATAGGAAGAGGAACCTCTATATGTATATCTGTGAGCACGGCCTTTACCCACATCATTTCAGTACTGACATGAGCCATAGCTCTATATTCAGACTCTGCACTGGACCTTGCTACAACTGTTTGCTTCTTGCTTCTCCATGAGACTAGAGAATCTCCAATATACACAGCAAACCCGGTTGTAGACTTTCTGTCCTTGGGGCACCCTGCGTAGTCTGCATCTGCACAAGCTGATATAGTAATCTCCTTGCCTTTCTTAAACAATAGACCCGCACCTAGAGATGACTTAAGATACCTGAATATCATGTGTATAGCATCCATGTGTGCCTGACGTGGTTGCTCCATAAACCGGCTCACTCGACTTACAACAAAGGAGATATCGGGTCTGGTAATAGTAACGTAGAGAAGTTTGCCCACCAGTTCTCTGTATCTTCTCTTATCCACCTCATCAGTGTCATCATCATATAGTCTCATACTGGGATCCATAGGTGTAGTTGCAGGTCAGCAACCAAGCATTCCTGTTTCACTCAACAAATCAGTGACATATTTCCTCTGGGTCATTACCAACCCATGAGGATTTCTAGCAAACTCCAACCCCAGAAAATATCTCAGAACCCCAAGGTCCTTGGTAACGAGCTCACGGCCCAGCATTTCTTTTGCCCCATGGATTCCATGTTCATCATCACCTGTAATCAAAATGTCATCTACATACACCATAATAGCAATAATACCTCTAGGTATCTTCTGTACGAACAAAGAATGATCAGCATTTAACCGTCTGTATCCCTGTTTCTCAAACATGTCTGAGAGCTTCTGGAACCATGCTCTGGGGCTCTGCTTAAGGCCATAGATAGCCTTATGAAGTCCGCATACCCGTAGGACTCTTCCCCTCAACAGCGAACCCAGGTGGTTGTTGCATGTAGACTTCCTCTTATAAGTCACCGTATAGGAACGCGTTCTTCACATCTAACTGATACAACGGCTAATCACGAGAAACAGCAATAGAGAGGAGAATCCGTAGGGTGGAATGGCGAGCAACTGGTGAGAATGTATCAAGATAATCCATCCCATATGTCTGTGTAAAGCCACGAGCGACAAGACGAGCTTTGTATCTGTCAATGCTGCCATCTGCATTCTGCTTAACTGTAAAGACCCACTTGCAGCTAACTGTAGACACATCAGTAGGTGCAGGAACAAGACTCCAGGTGCCTCTGGACTCAAGAGCTGCCATTTCTTCCTCCATGGCCAACCGCCATCGGCTATCCTTCAGAGCATCTTGATAATTCCGTGGAATATCCACTGCTGACAATGCAAGGGCAAAACTCCTGAATTCGCCAGTTAGACGATCAAACGTCACAGAAGATGCTATAGGATATGACACACAGCTTCGCTTCTGCTTTCATAGAGCAATAGGTACATCTAAATCATCTGTCTCCTCAGCTGGCCTCTGCAACACATCCTGCTCAGGAAGATCATCAGATCCATCAATAGAAATATTTTCAGAACATACCTCAGGCGAGCTAGATGATGAGCGGTGACCATGAGCAGAAACATGCCTACGGGTATAGTGGAATGATAGTGGTGAAACATGCACCGTGACAGGAGGCGTAGAAGATGATAATGGTTCTGGTGGTGGTGGTGGTGGCATGTATATGGCCTCGGGCGTGTCAGAGCGAACCAACTGATCACCTGTGGACGAGAAATACATAATGGATTCAAAAAAGGTGACATCAGCACTGACGAAATACTTCCTTCGCAATGGATCATAACACTTGTACCCCTTCTGAGTTCTGGAGTACCCGACAAAGATACACTTGACAGCCCTAGGAGAGAGCTTATCAGTCCCAGAAGACAACTTGTGAACAAAGGCAACCAAGCCAAACACACGAGGAGTAAGAGAGAACAACTCTTTGTCAGGGAAAATAGAGAGAATGGGGTCTTCTCACCTAAGACAGAGGACGACATTCGCTTAATAAGGTAGCATGCAGTAAGAACATCATCACCCTAGAAAGAATGTGGAGCATTACTTTGTATAAGAAGCGACCTGGTAACACCGAGTAAATGACGGTGTTTCCTTTCGGTTTCAGCAACCCCGTTTTGCTGGGAAGTATAGGCACAGGATGTTTGGTGGATAATCCCTTGAGATGAAAAATAATTGGTTAGGGTATGGGTACAGAATTCCAAGGAATTGTCACTTCTCACAATTTTAACAGATGCAGAAAAAACATTACGAACTTCATTGATGAAATTTATGATAATATTTTTCGCTTCAGATTTATTCTTTAACAGAAATACCCACGACACACGAGAGAAATCATCCACAATCACTATATAAAACCTGTGTCCCTGATGATCAGGAACACGATTAGGACCCCAGATATTGACATGAAATAACTCAAACTTGGAGGTACTACTCCGACACTGACGACTGGGAAAAGTAGACCGGTGATGTTTTCCCAACGGACAGGCCTCACATTGAATAGACGTGTGAGGTGAAACCTGAGGTAACACATGACGCAACTTCTGAAGTGGGAGATGTCCAAAGCGCAGGTGCCACAGTAATGGGGAGATGGACCCAGGTAGGGATGAGGTTCTGGCATAGGGAGTCCTACTGAGGCGATAGAGGCCGCCTTGCTCATAGCCACGCCCAATCACGTTGCCTGAAAGGATGTTCTGAAAAACAAGAGAGGATGGATCAAAAATTGCTCGGCAATGTAAATTTTTTGTAAGTTGGCTAATGGATAACAAATTCATTGAAAAATCAGGTGCATGTAACACATTCTTGAAATGCATGGATGGAGTCAATCTAATCTCCCCCTGTCCAGTAATCGGGGAATGTGTTCCATTAGCAATAACCACTGTTCGACCTCGAGGAACCTGTATGTATCCTGTAAGTAGACCTTGATCACCACACAGATGATGTGTGGCACCAAAGTCCATAATCCACTCTAAGGTATTTGATCCACTACTGCTAGTGAATGCATAGGTGCTACCTGATGTACTGGTGGATGCAGATGCGGCAATGTCGGTGTGACTCTCAGAAGTAGATGCTGATGCAGCTGGACGAGATGGAGGAATGATGCCCCTCAGACGGGCTACAAGATCATCAAAGCGCTGATCCATAGATGACGCAGACAGGGGCTCAATCTGTTCAGCGACTCATGCAGAAGCTGGAAAACCATGCTTAGAAAAGCATGTGTCCTCGGTGTGTCCAGAACGATGGCAAAAGGTACATGATGGCCGCAAGCGGCCTCCTCTACCGCGATGTCCACGGCCACGGAACTGATGATGATGTCCTCGACCTCGATTTGCTGCCATGGCTGAGGCTGTTGAATTCGTAGCAGATGAGGGAACACTGATGCGACTCAGCCTATGAAATGCCTCCTCCATAGGAGGAATAGTAGACTCCGCCAGGATCTGGGACCGTGCTGCCTCATATTCTGGATCAAGGGTAGCGAGAAAAACACCTACCATAGTAACATTCCGGTAGGTCTTCTGTCGTTCTGGAGTGGCTATCAGAGGCATGAAGCTATAAAGCTTCTCAAACATCCCTCGTAGAGATGTGTGCAGTGAGTGTAGGGGCCGTCCATTCTGCTTGATAGTAAATATGTCATGCTGGAGTTGCAGAATCTTCGTCTCATTCTTTGCCTGAGAGTATGTAGCAGCCAGAATATCCCACATTGCTTTGGCGATGGGTTGATGAAGAATATCATTGGCAATCTCAATTGCCAGAGTTCCAGATAGCCAAACCTTGGCAAATGCATCATCTGCCTCCTATGAGGCATTAACCCCAGTCTTCTCAACAGGCTCTTCTTCAGTAAGAATGTGTTTCTTACCGGTTGACTTCATTATACTCATGAACTGCATCGCCCACGGTTCGTAGTTTGAACTATCCATCTTCACAATCGGCGCTGGACCTCTGAAGGCGCCTATAAATGGGATATCTGCCTTGCTTTCTGACATAGTGATAACGTAAGACTGGGGTAGAAAACTGGAGATACGATCGTCTACATAGACATTAACGGGTTTAGTTGCATGTGTAGACTCAAGCAACCAAACCCATTACTTTGGAGAAGCGCGAGCTTGACTTAGGATTTTACGGGAGTCAAGACCTTTAGACGATCACGTGCAGGAAAGACACGCTGGGCACGCGAAGATCACGCGCACGAATCACGCGTGCAGGAGACACGCACAACACGTAGGGTCACCGCGCGCAAGATCACAACACGCACAGGTCAACCGCTAAGGAGGCGCGCAAGGGCACCTTGCTTTGGGTCACAGCACACACAACACCCACCGTGCACAGGCACAGATCTCGCGAGTTTGCGAGATCAAAGGCGGAGGCACATAGGTGGAGGCGAAGCGCGTGGAAGCGCGCAGGAGCGCGCGGAGGTCGAAGACGGCGCGCGCTGAGGCACGCAGAGGTGCGCAAGGGCACACGGAGTTCGAAGGCGACGTGCGCTGAGGCACGCGGAGGCGCGCGGAGGTGTGCAGGGGCGCGCGGGCTTGAGGGTAGGGCTAGGGTTAGGGTTTGGCTCGAGAACTCCGGTCTAGTACTGTTGCTCTGATACCATGTTGGGAAAATAAGAGAGCTTGTCCTAGGCTCTCTTATATAGGAGAGTAGCCTATGGGTAAAATACATAAAGAGTCCAACAGAAAAAAAATATAAGAAAAGTACAGAAGTGAATAATCTATCTCTACAGAAAAGTCGCCCCAATTTTTTTGTCTAACTTGCTCTGATGTGGTGGATGCATCTGGAGTTTGGAGGAGGAAGCGTGCGCTACCATTGTTGGAAGAAAGACCATCTCCTGGGATAGGGATTTATCGCCTGCGACGATGTTGTTGATTGTTGAGGTTGAGGGCGGTACCACCCGGAGAGAATGCATCATGCATGCAGTGGGCATGAGACCCTTGATCTCGATCACAATATGGTTTCAGTCTGGCACAACACATGGTGCGCTTGCACTAGATATTGGAGAACTACAACTGCAGATCAGAGATGAAGGCTTAGATGTATACATAGGAGATCGTGCATGCTTTGGATCCTGTCGTCTTAGAGAATTAGGGTTCCATCAGGAACCTTAGAATTTTATCATCGAATATAAAATGAATCATAAAATCGGAATGCAGGATCAGACCGCTCTGATAAAAATATTCAAAATAAACCCAACAACCGACTGCATTGATATGATGTTGGAATTTAGAATGCGGAAGAGAATCGATGAATAGAACAAAGCAAGAAATAAATAAATATGAAATATTGAATACATGGATTTTATGTGGAACACTACTCTTGAAGGAGTGGGATGAAACCACGGAAGAAGGCCTCAAATGGTCAGGTATTCTATTGAACTTTCTCATCTGATAAAATGGGTGTGGGGCTTCTTATATAGCCCCCACTAAGTCTTCAAGTCCCATAAATAGTAGATGTGGGACTAAACCACTGGATGTGGTAATTAGACCCTAGAGAGATCCAATTATGTTAGAAAATAGGAAGCGTAAGCGAAACATGGAAAAAGATAAAGAACAATAAGAATAACGGGATTTACGTGGAACCCTACTCCCTAAGGAGAATGATGAAACCACGGGAGAAGCCCTCAAAGGGGCGGATATTGCATTCCTTTTTCTCATCTGATACACGAGGTCTGGGGCTCCTTATATAGCCTCCACAAAACCTCCAAGTCCCACCACTGGACAATGTGGGACTAAACAACTGGATTGGGTAAATGGATCCTGGAGAGACTCATTTACCCTCCTACAACTCATATGGCGCACACACAAATACTCCAACACTTCCCCTCAAGCTGGAGCATGCAATGCTCAGCTTGGACAAACAAACAGAACGAAACTCAACTCAACGCTACAGGACACTACGAACAATATCAACTCAACGTGCACAACTGTTGTTGTCAAGGACATTGCTTCTCATGTCGTGCAGGTGAGGAGGATGAACGGGCTGGAGTGTGAGTCTATTGAATCTCCTCGTCGGAGAGCATGTGCATTAAACTGCGCCTGTCAGAGTCACTGCAACTGAAAATGAGTCTCCTTATCGGAGTACTCTGGCCCGCGACAATAATGTGGACAACTGCTCCATCTCTGAAAAGGGTCGAACTAAAAAAGCCGTGGAAGTGCAATCCTCGTCGGAGTCCACGGTCGCTGGAGAATGGAGTCTAAAAAGTCTCCTCGTCGGAGAACTGGGTCTCTTCCATCTGGCTCAGAGAATGATACTCTACTCTGGAGTACCGATGATACCACATGAAAACCCTTGCCCACATGGCATAGGGAATGGTCCTCTACTCTGGAGTCCATATGGCTCACATGAAAACTCTGGCCGAAAACAATAAGAAAAGATGGGGACCGCTGCAAAAGATGGCAAACACGTGCACATCTGAAAATGACCGCAAACATATATGTATCTGACAATGAGTCTCTATCTGGAGAACCCGAAAATGGGCCCCTCAAACATGGAGTGTCTCGACCTTGGACTCTGAATGTCGAGTCTGAACAACTATAGAGTCTGAATTCTGAATGGTTTGGAAATCTGCATCTGAATCTGAAACATCTGAATAGACCTGTGACTCTACATATACTTCTCCTTTCTCCCGTACTTGTCGAAAACAATGACACCGACAATGTAGGGAGAAGACAAGAAAAATGGGGTTACACACGAACATTCTTAGGAAAAGAGGGGAAAAATATATTCCTTGCGGTTTTTCTTCAATTTTTATATAAGTCGTCACACTTTTTTTTTGAAAATAAGCCGTTTGCCCTTTTTTTATGGATTTTCCTCATTTTTTTTGCTAATATGCATACGACTTTTTAGTTGTACGTGCCTTTTCTCCCTTTTTTAAATCATTTTTTTGAAACATTTTTTTAACTTAAACTTTGGCCTCTTTTTTTTCTCAGTCAGGCCAATCATTTTTTTTAAATTGACGGTGGCCCACTTGGGGCCTAACTTTCACCTTTTTTAAAAAAAAGTGCCCTCCCAACACCCCCTTTTTTTACACGACCCTTTTTAGGGTTCCCACTCCATGGGAATCCCATCTAACGCCGCCGCCCCCCGTGTGGGGGACCCTGGAGATTTCGCCGTCGCGGAAGAGGGCTGGTGTGGGGATCTCGCTGCCAACTGGATGAATGCTTGGAGATGGAGAGATGCGGCCTGGAGCACCTGGGAGTTGGCGCGTCGCATGTGCGCCTGGAGATGCGGGGGTTGCGCTACGGGGTTGCGCGTGCTGCCTGGGCGTGCACGCGCTGTGGGTGCGGCAGGTTTTATGCCGCTTGTGTCGAGGGAAGCCACTGGAGATAGAGCACAGGCCGGAGCTCCGAGAAAGAAGCGCGCGCTGGAGGACTGAACCGCATGGGCTGCTGCGAGCCCGTGCGCGGAAGATGGGGATCTTCTGGACTCACGCGCGACCAGAGAAGGGGTGCGCCGCCGAGGAATCGCGCCACCAGGAGCATCGTCTGGATCGCGCTGGGAGGAGGGGAGGCGGCACGAGATCGCCGCTTGATGCGCTGCAGAGGAAGGGAAGAGTCGATCTGCGGAGGGACTTCACACCGCCAACCTGTGCGCATGAGCGCATGAAGGCGAGGGAGGAGAGGAGGCATGCGCGCACGCGATGAAACTTCGGCGCAGCCTGGCTGGGGCTGGCAGCTTGTGCGCCTGCACACGATGCAGCCTGTGCTGATGCGCGAGGCATGTTCGCGAGGTCTGGACTATGCCACGACCATTCTGACAAGCAGAACGTGGAGCATGAACACGATTTTCACGAACCCTAGATTTAGGGTTTCGAAAAAAACTAGAGATCTTCAAGAACTTATACAATCACATCTCGAATAAAAATAACAAATCAAGTAATCCTCGAGAATCGACACGCTCTGATACCATGTTGGAAAATAGGAAGCGGAAGCGAAACATGGAAAAAAATAAAGAACAATAAGAACAACGGGATTTACGTGGAACCCTACTCCCTAAGGAGCAGGATGAAACCATAGGAGAAGCCCTCAAAGGGGCATATATTGTCTATTGACTTTCTCAATGGATACAGAAGGTCTGGGGCTCCTTATATAGCCTCCACAGAGCCTCCAAGTCCCACCATTGGACAATGTGGGACTAAACAATTGGATGAGGTAAATGGATACTGGAGAGATCCATTTACCCTCCTACAACTCATATGGCGCACACACAAACACTCCAACAAATTACCCATCTACACAAGAGGTACATATACTCCAACACGTATGTTGTGATTGATCTGTTGGTTTAATATATATATCTCGTGAAGTATGTCAGAAGTAGTAGATTCCTCTACTCATGAAGGGGAGATGAAGAATCATTTTTTTGGTACCATTACCAAGTTGGATGGTACGAATTATGTGCTATGGTCTCAGTCTCTTATGAATGTCATAAGACATGACAAACAACACATTATCACCAATGAGGAACCAACTGAGAAAACATGAACAAATGCGACATGGAAGAAGGACAATGCCATGATCAAGGCATGGATTATGAGTAGCTGCATCTCACGAATTGCAAATGACATTATGCATTACAAGACTGCTAAGGGCGTGTGGGACAGTCTCCACAAGACATACTCTGAGGAGAAGAACTATGCCTAAATCATACAGACATATGTTGATATGTCTCAACTGAAACAGAATGGTCAACCACTTGCTCATTTCTATTCGGCATTAAATTCTAGTTTCCAAAGGCTGAACTCCTACATGCCTATTTGTACTTATCCAACCCAAATTACTTTCAAGTCTCAATTGATGGTTGGACTCTTTCTTGGAGGGTTAGACCCTATCTATGAAGCCGCTAGAGCTCAAATGATTACTGCATCTGAGATTCCGTCTATGGAAGAAGCATTCAACATGCTTAGCCGGTAATTGATATCCACTCCAACAGAGATTCGTAGTGAGACCACATTAGCTATGGTGGTTCCTTCAAGCAGAGGCCGAGGAACTTTCTTTTGAGAAGGGGATGGGGTCGTGATGTCAGGCGTGGGAAGCCCCCATGTACATTTTGTGGCCGCATATGCCCCAATGAAGACCTTGTTGGGGGAAGCATGGAAGACCCTCGATGGCACATCATACCAGTCCAATGCAAGATGATACTTCATCGAGAATATCCAGAGCAGAGTATGAGGCGTTGATGCAACGACTTAGTCAGCATGGGGTTGCATCGCAACCGTCTTCTTTAGGAGCTTCCTTGGGCACTACTTCTACTGACACGTCGGCATTCGCTGATCCCTCAGGTATATCTACATTGTATTATGCTTGTAGGGGTTTATCTAGTTTGTTTGAGTGGGTGGTAGACTCAAGCGCATCAACACACATTAATGGCAACAAGAATCAGTTTGCCATATTTTGAGAAGTTACACCAGGTCGTACCATTGTAGTGGTAGATGGCAGATTATCTCCTATTGCTGGACAAGGGGAGTCCAAGTGGCTCCAAGTATTCGGTTGAATAATGTTCTTCTAGCTCCTGAATTTCCTATGAGTCTTTTATCTGCATCCAAAATTACCGAGCTAAATTGTCGAGCCATTTTTGATCCAGTGTCTCTTGTATTTTAGGATATGCGGACGGATCAAGTGATAGGTTTTGGCGAAAGGGGGTGCGTACCACTTGATGCAATCTCTTTTTGCGGGTCATGTTTCTACATCTACTGGGATGTCTGCCTATACATGGCACCTGCATCTTGGTCATCTACCTCTACCAAAACTAAGAAGATTTCTTCCTCGAACTCCAGTCTATACATCACTCCAATGTGAAGCTTGTCAACTTGGAAAGCATCATAGGCGTTCATTTCCAAGTTGTCATGGTCGTGTTAGCAAGTCGGTGTTTGATCTAGTACATTTTGATGTGTGGGGACCTAGTCGGGTACCAGATCATTTGGGACATCGGTTCTATCTTGTTGTTGATGACTTTACCCGTGTTTCATGGATCTTCTTTTAAAGTCAAAATCTGAAGTCGATACTATCATAAAAAAATTCTTTGCGGAAATGAAAAATATGTTTGGTTTTCATGTCAAGAATCTCCATACTCATAATGCTCTTGATTTCTGCAATCAATATCGTCATTCTTTTCCGATTGAGTATGGGATCATCCACCAAATATCGTGTCCATATACTTCACAACAAAATAGTGTGGCTAAAATGAAGCACCGCCATATCCTTGATGCGGTCCGCACTTTACTGGCTCAAAGTGCCGCCCTCTCACTTTTTCCGGTGATGATGTCCTCACAGCCACATATCTAATAAACCATATGCCTTCTACTATATTGGAAAAGCAAACTCTGAATTCTCTTCTCTTTACTGAAAAGAACTTATTCCATGTTCCACCTAAAATCTTTAGGTATACCTTTTTTGTTCGTCTTCATTCTCCGGGCCGTGACAAGCTCTCTCCCCGGGCTATGAAATGTGTCTTTGTAGGATATTGTAGAACCCATAAAGGGTACATGTGTTATGATCCGAAACATCGTCGGTACCATGTTAGTACAGATGTGACCTTCTTTAAGTCTATATCATACTATTCCACCTCTGATTCTTGAGTGGTGTCCTATGATGACATAGAGTTTTCCAGTCTACCTATGTGATCTCCTAACAACAAGTCTCCAACTCAGGACACTGACTTAGATGAGAGTCAACAATTTCGGTTAGTGTCCACTTGTCGGATAACACCCCCTCTTCTCACACCAGCACTCGATCCCAACATATGTCACAATAAGAACACTAATGACATTGAATTTGAAGATATTAATGCTACAGACGAGCAAGTTGATGAGAAGAAGATTCAAGGTCATTCTAATATGCCCATAGCTCTTCGAAAAGGGAAACGTACATGTACGTTACATCCTATCTCCAACCATGTGTCCACAGGGGGATTATCTGAATAGTACAAGACCTTTCTGGTTGGTCTTTTGGCTATTACCATTTCTTCCACTTATCAAGAGGCATTATTAGTTCATGAATGGAACACGACTATGAAGGAAGAAATGACGACTTTTCTATCCAAGGATACATGGCAGTTAGTTGACCCTCCAAGAGATGCAACTATTGTTGGTAGCAAGTGGATTTTTCCTGCCAAACATCTTCCAGATGGTTCGGTGGAACGTTATAAGGCTCGACCAGTAGCGAAGGGGTACACTCAAACCTATGGTATTGATTACTTTGACACATTTTCATCGGTAGCTCGCATCTGTAAGATGCGGATCCTCATTTCTATTGTTGTCCAACTCTCATGGCCATTTTACCAAGTGGATGTGAAAAATGAGTTTCTATATGGAGATCAGAAGGAAGAAGTCGATATGCAACAACCTCTTGATTTTGAGACCAATGGGGAGTATCAGAAGGTGTGCAGACTTCACAAAGCAATATATGATCTCAAGCAAAGCCCCATAGCCTAGTTTCAAAATTTATCTAAGATTGTGTCAAAGGTTGACTTCATTCTCTCTACAGCAGATCATTCTCTATTTGTCAAGAAAATAGAAAAATGAATTGTTGCAATGTTAGTATATGTTGGTGACATAATTCTAACAGGAATGCTACTGGTGGTATAAGAGCTACCAAAAGGTAGCTTGCGGAATATTTTGTCATCAAAGACTTGGGAGAGCTTTGTTATTCTTGGGCATAAAAGTTGCAAGAAATACTGACGTACTGATAATGTCACAACGGAAATATGTTTTGGATCTTCTACAGGAGACAGGAATATTAGGGTCTAAACTATGGATTCTAGTGCACGAATATATGAATACTCCTCATTGTATGCTGATGCAAAGCAATACAAGTGCCTGGTGGGAAAACTCATGTATGCCACCATCACTAGGCCTGATATCTCCTTTGTTGTTAACCGTGCAAGACAATTCATGGCTAATCCATGCCAAGTACACTGGGATGCTCTTTTGATGATCTTAAGATACTTGAAATATGCTCCAGGGAAAGGCATGCTATTCACTTATAGAAAGAGACTTGATATTATGGCATATTGTGATACTGACAATGTAGGGTACCCTAATGACAAGAAACCTACTGCCGGTTACTGCACCTATCTTGGTGGTAACCTTGTCACATGGAGAAGTAAGAAGCAAGCGATAGTTGTCAAGTCTAGTGCAGAGTCTATACAGAGCAATGGCTCAAGCTACCACCGAACTAATGTGGATCAAATCATTTCTTAAGGATTTACATTACAGTTGTAATGTTCATAGCAAACAATCCTACCTTCCATGAGCGTACCAAACATGTGAAGATAGATTGTCATTACACAAGGGATATGATTTAGCAAGGAAACATCAAGACAGACACTCGATCCCTATTTACTAGGTGTGTCTCCAAGATGAACATGATGGACATCTACGCTCCAGCTTGAGAGGGAGAACTGAAGGCTTTTGAGTGCTTTAATATTTTTCTATAATGTGAGGGTGCACATGTAATTGTTTCAGTAAACCCTAGACTCCCTTCTATATAAGGGAGTCTTATTCAATGAGAAAAGTCATAAAGTTTTATCCTTTTCTATCTTTCTCAAGACATAGCTTTAAAGCAAGCTCTTTTGATTTTAAGCTTCTTTTGCACCCTTCACTCCACCACCAAGCCTCCTTTTGGCTTGGAACTCCTCCCTTAGACTCGTCTATCATCTCTTTGTCTACCCTTCGGATAGAAGATGCTACCACCTCCTACATCTCGTTTGCACTTCCGTTGCAATCCCAAGATGTCTTAAACCTTCTCCTTGAAGCTTGATTGCTTCGATTGAAGACTCCGCCATTTAGTTTTAATGATCTTAGGAAACATCCTCTTCTTTGTCAACCCTATATTTGTACATTCATGTCTACCAAGCATTGTTGAGATGTCAGGCTCTCTCTTGGGATTACTTTGCAGTCTTTGCAATACAAATGATCTCTTCTCCTCATCGCAAAGTAATTATTTGTGTTTTAGTCGAGCCATCCTTATAAGTAATTAAATGCTCCTTCCCCTTTCTTGAAGAGAGTGTTTTTATGGAAAAGGTCATAAACCGTTACAAAATTCAAGATGATGTTTCCCTCTTCATTACTATCCATGAAGCCATGTCCTCCATGAATACTAGCATCCCCTGAAGCATCCTTTCCCACATGTCTATTAAGATCTCCACCTAGGCAAATCATATCTTTTGGTGGGATTCTTTGTATTTTCTCATCCAAATCCTCCTAAAAAGCTCGTTTAGTCCTTTCCTCTAAACCAACTTATGGCGCATAATTTGAGATTATATTCATAACTTCTTCCAGCACCAATTTTAACAGATATATCCTATCTCCGAATCTTTGCACCTCAATCACACTATCCCTCAAATCCTAATAAGCAACCACTCCAACACCATTTCTGCCCTCTTTACCCGATTACCATAATATAAAGCACGTCTTCTTGATTTCCATTACATCCTCTCGAACCCATTTTGTCTTTAGAGATATAGTATCTGTAACATCCAGATTCTAACAAACCCGAACTCGACCCGAAAAAGGTCCGAATAATCCAATAAAGTTGTTGGTCAATACCAAACAACCAAAAACGATCTATTGGTCGTGAATCAAAAGTTGTTCAGGCGAAATCGACCAAAAATCGGTCGCTTCGTAATGCGTGTCGTGAAAAAGCCGCGGCGTAAATTCAGAAACCGCAAAACGAACCGAGACTGTCATGAGATCCGATTCGACGAAAGAAGACCAACGGAATTGACCGTTTGTCGATCGGAGATCGTTTGATATTTTATAAACAAAAATCGTATCCAAAAATTTCGGGTATTCAAAACCCTATCGGAAGTATATCAATATTATACTCATTTTGATCGTCATTGAAAGACGATCAAAACAAGATATCACTCGTCGAAATCCGAAGCCCGAGGTGTGCATACGATCAACTTTTGTATATCAAATAAAAAGGAAAAAAATAATTAACAAATGCTAATATCTGCTACCCGTTTCTGTTAAAGAAAATAATGGTTGTCAGAGCAGACATTAACCATTACAAATGGCTTATTTTATTCTATTCCACTTGGCATCATATTTCTCCAAGTGGCTCTATCTTATTTTCCATTTGGCAAACAACAACACTCTTTCCTTGTCATATAAACATCAAATCCTCTCAAATTAGCACCATTTAAGAAGCTCAGTTCCAGCCGTAAGAACCTCTCCCTCTTTCTCTACCTTTTCCCCTAAATTCTCCATCAATCTCAACCAAAAAGAACTCCAGATCACTGCCAAATTCATAAAGTGTTGTTGACTGGATGCTGTAGCAATCTTTACTACTGTTTTAGGAGGTTGAACAACAGCTAAATGCAGCTGTTCTTGAAGCAATACATGCTGCTCAGACCTTGCATGCACTCTTTTCCTTCGAATTTGAAAAAATTAAGGTACAATCCCTCACTATCCTTTGCTGCCATGCATGGGATCCACACAAGTTTTTGTTGCTAGAAATTTGATTTGGGATTCAGTTATGATATTATTCTGATTCAAAATTAAATTCTGGAATTTTGATTTAGAAATTAAATCCTGGAAATTGAGTTCAGTTTAGGGTTAAATAGATTAAACCTCTAAATATATATTTATATATGTAAAATCCTTACAACTTTCTTATTGCTGTTATGCATGTTGCTCTACAAACAAACCAAAGATTCAATTGTGCAATTCCATTATTTTCCCCTTGTTGCTAGGGATGTGTTGTAAAATTCGGCTCTCTCTCCCTTCTTCAAATTCAAAAAGGTCCCATGCCATACCACCAAGGTTTATGCAGAACAAAACATTATAAGATGGTATAATAAATTTTCAAGTAGAGAAGGTAGTGTTGGAAGTTAAGGATCACTGACACCAAGACAAGCTATAGAAGTGCAAGTACGGTGCAACATCCATCTATACCCTCAATATGAGACCTCTTATTTATAACTTTTTCTTAATTTGGAGTCTCAAACTTGTTTTATGGTGGTAGGAAGGTTTAAAATGCCGATATGCAATGTTAATTCAATTAGATTGTCAACATCAATTATGCATTATGTAAACAATTAGTCTGGTTTAAATGCAGGGGATGCACTTTTGTGATTTTCCATATTAGCATAAATAAATTAATTATTTTTTTTAAAGAAAAGGTTCTGACTTAATGTATACCCAACATCTTATATAATTAAAACAATTGACAACACAAGAGCTATGAGTCAGAAGGAGATTTGACATGGACAACCACATTTTTTTTACATATAGAAATGTTTATTGTAACACACCAATATATACGTAACTGGTGACAACACCTACCAAACACATAATTTATCCACAAGGAGATCTAAATATTACACTTTCCAAAGAACTTTAAAAGTTTCTTGAGAAAGACATATCCACTTGACAATTTCTATCTTCACATTCTGCCTAGCAAATGTGGCATGTGACATATGCTATTCACTCTTCCTCACATAGGTCCAATTTAGTATCAAGGATCAGAGAAGAAATCTCTCAACAAAATGTTCAATCACAATTGTTAAGATCCATCTCTCAGCCCTACAAAGAATTCTTGAAAATGAAAATGAAAATGATGGGCATGGAGACTATGTTTTATGACCGTTGTAGTGGTGATAGAAGAGAGTGTTGTAATAAACAATAACCTCTGTATCTTCGAGCTTTTCTCATGCATTCTCAGGTTTTGACTAACATGATAAGGAGTTTGGGATTCTAGTCAAATGATTTATTTCATCTTAATCATCTATTTTTGGTGTAGGGCAGGAGTCCTTCTCGTTAGGATCCTTCTAATTCTTACATTTAGTATCAAATCTTTAGATTCCTTGAGTAAATGATTTCCTGAGATCATCATAATTACTAGTCTCACCAATTTATCCTTTAAATATACCATATCAAATATTGACCATATCTAAGAAGAGACATTGACACATAACTACATATATTAAGTAACTCTGAAAAAAAAGTTTTAAGAAAGGATTGAGAAATTAAATAAGTATGGCAGTGACTCAGAAATGATAATTACTATCTTGCCAGTCACGGTGACCCTTTCACCTGACTGTGTGAGGGTGCGGTGACCCTCAACTGGGCGGGACATAGGAAGCTCGGTTCGGGCAGCGGCCGCCAAGTGCGCGGGTCTAGGATCCCAGTCCCTTTTTCAGTTTTTACTCGAGCTCGCAGTGTTTTTACGCCTCGTTGGGATCCCGACTTTAGACCAGTTCCGCTGACCCTCTGTTTTAGGATACCCAGTCGGGGGATCATCGGTTTTAGTTTTTCGTACGAGCTCGGTTGCCCGTTACCGGTCGGGCCGTTTTCTAGAGCGACTTTTCCGGAGAGTCTCTCTCATCCGTCTTAGTGGCGTAGTTTTGGAGTAGACCTATTCCTCTATTGGACCGCACTTCAAAGTAGAGGGCGAGACGGAAGAGCCATTTGTAGGCTACCTCACCGCTTGAGTTTTTCTTTCGCTAACAAACTTGACGATTCTACATCTAGATCATTCATATCTATATCTACATCAATTAGAGTTACATCTGAGACATTTGCAGTTGAAATTTGAAGGAATTGCAATTAAAGTTGAGTAGATGGAAGTGACTATAATCTGATTCGAAATTCTTATAAGCTAGTGGACGTGTTGGGAACTTAGTTAGGATGCATTATACAACACGGCATGCCTACGGAGGCACCCCAACCCTAAGACATTCCCCAAGTCTTAGAGTCATAGTGTGAGGTTGCATACTAACCAAGACCACAGACTATCCACTAGACTCAAGAATCTAAATAAATCAAGAAACCTTTCCAATCTCAAATTTTTCCATCATCACTCACAAACATGATCTCTGAAGAAAATGATGATATATACTTACACTCATACATTCATGCTATCAACTTTAAATATATAAGATACACAACATGATTTTCAAGACCCAAAATCATGGTCTTTAAAACGCAGGAAATCATTATATGTTAGGGTTTATCATCTAAACTTTATATAAATATATATGGGAAGAATGGGGAAAAAAGGGGTGAACAGATGAACTACATAACAAACAGTTGAAAACCTTTTTACTTACGCAAGTAGATGTAAATTGTACTGGTTCCATCTTTCTACTTGCTCTCTTTTGCACATAATAAATTACTTGTTACTTATTTTAAACTACGGATTGTATTCACAATTGTGACTCCGTTTCTTTCCTAAACATGTTTTGGCAGGCAAACAACCTGCTGCTCATGAGCTACTGATGTTTCCAGGAGACAGGGTATACACTAGACGGTATGGTTTCTTTTGTCTCAGTTTTTGTTCGAATGATAATGTAGTATGTTTTCTCTTCAGTCAGATTTTTGGGAATACTATATGTACTGTAAGTCACTGTACATGTTGTAAAATAAATGGAAGTTAATGAAATGAAAATTTGGTGGCATTTGTCTCTATTAGCTTTGTAGTTATGATTGTGAATGAGAATGTCATATGAAATTGTTGAAACGCGAAAAATTTTCCCTATTTTTCTGTAGCTTGTGCGATCTCATGTGAATATAATAGTGCGAAATGTGTCGTAATCAAGTACCCAGATCCTCGGGGGTTTACAGTATCTGAATCTTCATTCTTTCCATCATTTCTACTATCTACATCAATTTACCAATCAAAGTGTCAATATTTCAACAACCTATTCTTAGCTTCTTCGGCAACCTCTTTTTCACTAACTTCTTTACTCGCATTTGTCCATCAAGAGAAAACCCATGCAAATTTTGGATTGCATCTGGATAATGATGCAACGTAACTACCTTATTCACTCGCATGTTTTTATCATGCGAGAACTCTTGTAAATTTTGAACTACATATGAGACGCGATGTAGCGGCCCATGCCAATTTCTCATGGCATTTGAGCGATGCAATGCATCGCTAGTAGGGAACGTCCCAACGAAATTCAAATGTTTGCTTAAATCACTGTTGAAAAGATCCGATTGTCTTAAAGTAAATTCCTAAGAAGTCCCGAGGTGATGGGGGGATATGTGAGGGAAAGGATGGGTGGTCGGTCGTCGAATAGTGACGACGACCACAACAATCTGCAACTCTCGGGAATGAGAACATGAGAGAGGATCAGAAGACGAAATCAGCTACAAGATCAGAGAAGAGGGAGAGTAGCAGGGGGCACCTTCGCTGCAGTGGCCTCGACCATTGGGCAAAAGAGTGCAAAGATCTGATATGATGTTGCCTCGGTGCGAAGCAGTTGTGACATGTTGGTTAGGAGAACGATCTAATCTTGGTGGGATTGGGTCGAAGTGCTGAGAAGTGCTTGTTGGAAGCCATGATGGATATTGGCCTTGCCATTGGAGCTATGTTTACAGGAGATGTCTCACGTTTAGACGCCTCGACAATTTGTTTGAGAGGTTTGCAGGCTAACGAGGTGAAGAAGATTTTAGATTTCAGCAACACAACAAAAAGGAAGATTGCACTGGAGAAGACCGTGTTCCCGAGATGGTGTGTTGCATGGCCATGTGCCTCGAATACTCAAGGTGCAGGGGTTGTTGTTGCACCGTAGCTTGGAGAAGATAATGGTCGCCTTGACGCCTTGTGGTAAAATAATGAGGGTATTGTCTAATGGCCTCAAACACGACCAAGCGATAGAAGTATTCGTAGAGACGGAAGAGGTCAGAGCTTATCTCATGGAGATATATAGAGCCGTTGCGCAATAAGGTGCGATGATGCATGGTTGCACATGAAGACGAGTGAGGCTCAGGTGGTTTGCGTGCAAAGGAGAGAGGCATGCAGAGGAGGTGACAATGCTTAGAGGAGAGAGGCACGCATGGGGCTAGCAGGTGGGGCTAGGTTTTTAAGGGTGTCACAGCTCCAATTTAGGACCGCCGCTTTGATACCATGTGGTAAAACAAATGAAACATACATTTATTTCGTGGCCACCAAGCTCCATTATATAGAGGAGAAATCCTATTAGGGCAAATAATCAATGTAAAATTACGAAAGAAAGGATTAGGAAACACATAAATACTAATTTCTCTAACACCCATTTGGTAGAGTCTTCGTAGGCACAGCGGGCAATCATTCAATCAAACGGCATTGACCTCAACTCCGTTAATGCAAGCCTAGCAAATGTGCTCTTTCATGATTTGAAGTTCCTCATTCAGACCCTCCTTGATTACAACAACAACAATCTCATAGGATCTCGTGTCATTATGACCCCCCCCCCAAGATTTGAGAACCTCCATGAGATCCTCAGCTCTTACATCACCATCGCGAGAGACCGCCACTCTTTTTCAACCACCCTAACTTGAACATTCTTTTTTTTTTAATTGCAGAATCGAACATTATTTCCAGCAATGACATGGTGGGTTGCAACTAAAACAAAGAAATGTACCCAAAGAATAATTCTTGTCCAAGTGTCCGACCTTGCCATGCCGAAAGTTACCACATGCTTCGAAGGCTTGGATGCATGGAGGTTCTACCGCTTAAGGACCCACCATTCCCCCGCTTCTGTTGTGCCATTGAGCTTGTCCACTATAGCATTAGCTATCGTGGCGTCCATGCTCAACCCAACCGATGAGCGGTGCTTTCCTCCAAAACTCCCTCACTCGTGGTGGGGCGGTGGCCCTCCCTTCCTCTATCTCCTCAGAACCGAATTCTCGCTCAACCATTGCCGCTCTTTGATCTTCTGATCTAGAGAAGTTGTAAGTTTCAATCCATTAATGTAACAATCACCGCTAATTTTGATTAATTGTTATTATTCCAAGTTACACAAACACTCCAGAATAGTTCATTGCATTCAACGCCTAGACATTAGTTGAACTTGAACATTGTCCAGACCCAACCAAGAAATGGCCATTGATGCTTCCAAGAATTGATTCATGCAAGAAAATCACATCGACTTGTTACTCCCTCGTGCCACCACAATCCTTATCCTCTTGGATGTACTTAGCCATATTATGTTCCATGTGACGATATTCCATAAGTACAAGCACTAATTGAACATTAAGAATCATTAAAGATATAAATTTGTCAACATAAGAGCGACGGTGCATTTGTGATGAGACATTCCTCATATCTCGTTTGTTTGCAAGAAACTTTCAACATGACAAAAGATCGGAAGTTAATTATCAATAACATAATGCCATAATTTTCATGGAGATATTTATTTAAACCCATTTTCCCTTATGGATTTGAGTAAAACGAATCACAATACTAATATTATTTTTTGGGAATACAATAAAATTATATGCACCATACAACAATATGAGATCTTGATATTATAATCCCACAACATAAAAAAAACAGTACCGTGAAATTAGGATTATGGTAGTCATCCTTGTGGACGGTCTGTAAGGTCCTAAACAAAAAATGCTTTGGAGTGTCATATCTTCCCTTGCAGAGATCAAGTCCTCCAACAAAAGCTACAATTTTTCTCCTATTATTACCAGCATCAGCATCCACAATCACCGACTTTTGGTGATGGGTGTAGATGAGTCCAGCTTCCTGACAGCAATAGCTAGAAAACATTAGCCACAAATGCTTTATAAATCATGCCAAACAAACACCAAAATAAAAACATAGACCTAAGAAGAGTTTTTTTGTCACATTTTATTTAACATCATGATTATATGTTATGTGAGGAAAGTCAAACAGTGACTTTGAAAGTCGAAATATAGAAATAAGATTAAGAAATCAATTCAATAGCCAACCAGTTGTAAAAAAAGCAGCTAAATTAGCACGTGCGTAGTGTTATTCTTTTGGCTCGTAACTGATTTTGCAGTTGTGAAGATATGCAGATCCATATAAAAAAGTTGATAGCTTAAGACAGTTTTATGAGGTTTTGCACGGGAAATGCACAAAGACCTGTAAGATACGAAAGGCATGCCTAGCCGTGTAAGGAAGAAGAGGCGGGATTGAAAATGGTAAAGGAGGGTGGAAGAGGTGAAGGAAACCCAAAGGAGGAAGTGGTACAAAGGCTTCTCAAAATTCTTTATCTGAAGAAAAAAGGACAAGTACCCAGAATGATGCCCATCCCCTAAAATATATTAAGAAAGAACACATACCAAATCACCGAAGCCATTAGTCAATAGTCTTGTCTCACCCTACAATCTCTCCTCACGAAAGATAATCATATTCTGGGCCAACAAAATAGCCCACAACCACACTATTGACTTCAAATGCTCCACCTCGGTCCGAATTGAGCCACAACAAAGAAGTACGAAAAAGTTTCACAGAGGAAAGATCAATCCAGATTAACCTTTGAATATGTCAAGCTTTTCTCAAAGAAGTACGAAAAAGTTTCACAGAGGAAAGATCAATCCAGATTAACCTTTGAATATGTCAAGCTTTTCTCAGATATAACATGTTGAGTTATCTTGTTTTAAACTATGGCATGTATTTATTCATCAGAATCATGTCACCCTTCGGAGCCTTTTATGTAATTCTACCTTTTAGATCTCTGGGGTTTCATGCTATATAAGAAACCCTAGACCTATGGAATAAAGTCATTACATTCGCTTTTCCACATGGTATTAGATCAACGGTCTTAGACTAGGATTCTAACCTAACACCCGCCGCCGCCACCAACCCCTAACCCCTCTCGCAAGGCATTACAGCCATAGATGGCTATTGGGGAACGAACAGCCACGATTCAGTGCAGAGATGAAGTTATTAGGCTATTTTTCTATGGAGCAAGTGGTCAGTGTGTCGTAATGTTTTAAAGCTTTGATTTCTTTGACTTATTTCAAAATTATTGTTTTCAACAACCGTTATAAAATTATGACAGAATAACCTATTACTACTATGCATAATGAATACAATGTATGCCAAGTATCTTCTGCAATGGTTCAAGAGTAAAAAAAAAATAATTGCAAATGTTGTAGATTAACCTTTTTTATTTTACGTTTTTTTGTCCATGGGAATGGATCTAGGGTAAGATAATACACATGGCCATTAGAAAAAATAGATAATTTGATGTTTGAACTATTGAGTAGTGGGCTACCTGACCCTCTCGGGTCTTTCCCATTCCAAGATGAGTCTAGAACTGGAAAGAAAAATTCCCTCATATTCTCCCTAAAGCATGCCGTCTGTTGAGTAGTACTAAAATTACAAAAAGAAAAGGCGATTATCGTTGAGACCCTGACCATAAACCTAAAACAACTCCTTTTAGTTTCCACTAAATTTGGTCACATTCTGGTATTTCACGAGACCAGTTTCTTCTTTTATTAACACAAAAGAAAAGGAACTCCAGCTGCTCGAATGTTTACATGTGGTTATGTTATTTCTTTACTGTGTGGAATATGTCTAGTTTCTCAGGCACTTTTAATGAGCATACTTGTTACCAGGTGTTTGTTTTCAGAGACAATGAAGAGATCTTCCCCAAGTTACATGTTTATATTACACTATTACACAGTCCTGACAAAGGAGACACTCCTAAAAATAGTTTCAGAAATTTCAAATCTTAAATAACTTTTTTGAAGGACCTATTTCACATAAAATAAACAATTACACAAAAAAATAAAAAGTTATCATCTGATAGAAAGGATTCAAATCAATGAGATACCTGCTGTTTCATCCAGCTGTGTTTTTTTCCAGCTGATCGAGGACAAAGCAACACCTTCACTGAAGATCGCTTGAAGAATCTCCGTACCTCCTCATCATGGGTATCCATTATTCCATCCTACCATGCGCGGGAAAAAAGAAATCAATACCAAAACATAACATTTGATAATCATTCATTTATAACAATTAATAATGAGGATATAAAGTTTGACTCAAAGGATGGTCAGAAAGATATATTCAGATTGGCCAAAGCAAGAGAAAGAAAATCAAAGATCTTTCTCAAGTAAAATGCATCAAAGATAAGGAAGGATATGTGATTTTTACTCAGAAGGATCTAGAGACTAGATGGAAGCACTATTTCCATAAGCTTTTCTTTGGGGAAAAGAATAAAAAGATTACTTTGGGAGATCTTGCCGAGAGTGAATACTACCTGAATCATATAAGCTATAGACGGATACAAAGGAAGTAGATGAAGCTTTGAAGGTTATGAAATCTAGGAAAGGGGTAGGACCTGATGACAATCCTATAAAAGTTTGGAGAGCTCTAGGTGAATTGCCGCTCTGGTCTTTTAGTTATCAATTTTTCTTTTGCAATTTATTCTTTCACACGCATCAATGAAACTTCATCCTTCATGTTATTTAGGGTTTTATGAAAGCGCTTGTATAAGTGAAGTAATAAATAAAGCAATATAAGCAAATAATTTTTTTCTCAACATCTTCCTCAATATTTTCTAAAAATATTTTAGTAAGATTTGATAGATGTACCTTCAGTTACATGGAGTATAAAGAAGCATGCTTCAAATGAAGATAATTAGCAAAGGCTTGGTGACATAGAAACTCTCCAACTTCAACCATACATTATCTGTCGTGAACAATTGAGAATGAATAGAATGATTTACCTAAGGGGTATGGGGTTTCTAAATAGCATGAAACCCTATAACTCAAGTAAAGATAATTACATATAAGACCCTGAAGGGTTATAAGACTCAATAAATAAAATAAAGAGAAGATAATCAAATAGCTTCAACACTCCCTCTCAAGTTAGATCACATCTATCAATCATGTCCAACTTGGAAATCAACCAGGACATGCATCTCTTCGGCAAGGCCTTTGTAAATACATATGCAAGTTGAATGTCCATGGAGCCTTCTCATACTGCGTCCTGAATGAAATGGCAATCATTTCAATGTGCTTAGTCCACTCATGGAATACATGATTGGTGGCAATGTATGTAGCAGACTTGTCGTCGTAGTACAGAGGGACAGGAGTAGTAGGGAGAAGTCTAAGCTCATGTGGAAAGGAAATTAAACATGTACTCTCACAAGTGCCTTGAGTTATCGCCTTGTATTCACCCTTTGCACTATGTTTACATATAACGGTTTGATTCTTGCTTCGCCATGTAACAAGGTGCTTCCCAACAAACATGGCATAACTCGTGATATATTGTGTCCTTAGAAGTACTAGCATAGCATCTACGTAGACAGTAATGTTAATGTGGTCGTTGGACCCATGGAGGATGCCTTTTTTTGGATATTCCTTTAAGTATCGAAAGATCAAGAGCACATCATGTCAATAATTGTAGTAAGGCTTCTCCATGTGTCGGTTGGCTCTTCTCACAACATTTGATATATATACATATATGACCTAGTTATAGTAAGATAGAGCAACTTGCTTACTAGGCTTCTATTGTTGGGGATATATGTAGATGCGGAACAATCAACAACCCAGGATAATATCCCCCTAAACTGTCCTACAGCAAAGATGGCACACACAAGATATGTTCCCCACACGGGAACTCAAATAGCAACAATGACAATCACAATCACAAGCAAGCAAGCAACCACACGAGACAAAGATTTTTACGTGGAAACCCTTCTCAATGTGAGCAAGGGAAAAATCACGGGGCAAGACCGGCAACCAAGCACTACGGTCAAAGTGATCCAAATGTTCTTCCCGGTTTTGTTGCCCACAAAACCGAGGTACAAGCACACACAACGGATAGTTCTTCAAAAAAGAACAAACTATCCTAGGTATCTAACTATACCAATATTGTGCTCTAAAACCAAGAGGACAAAGTAACTCCCCTTGTGGGCTCCCGGATGGAGACCCAACCTTGGCGCTCGGCCCTTGAGGTCGTCCGCAACGACCTCACCACTGCTGCTCCTCTCGAGCACGCCCAAACGGTGCTCCCACGCCCAACTCCAAGCCCTAGCCGCTGTGCCAAAGACTCGAGCTGCTGCTGCCCTCGATCCCGGCGTCTTTCTCCCTTGCTTTCCCGCTCACGTGGAGGAAGAAGAAGATGGGTTTAGAAAACCCCTGCTGCTGGCGTCGATGTGCTGGAAGGGAGGGGGCTGCCGTTCTTCTCACTGGATGAGGGATAGGGCTGAAACGAAAATGGGGCTGCAGTCCCAGCGATATTCCCTGGAATGGGGAAAAGGGAATGGGGCCGATGGATGCCCAACTTGCTGGGTAAATATCAGACCTGCCCATCCCCCCAAGTTGGGGCTGGAACAATAGCAAGTATACCTAACAACCTCCCCCTCCAGCCCCAACGGGGAGGTGTTGCCCTGTGATGGAGATCAACAAGAGGTGACACCGCTCAGCTCTCTACAGAGCTGAAGCTTGTCACGAGTGACTGCCTTGGTCAACATGTCTGAGGGGTTCTCATCGGTGTGAATCTTCTTCAACACGAGCTGCTTCTGTTCAATTGCATCCCTCAGCCAATGGTATCTCACATCAATGTGCTTTGTGCGAGCATGGTGCATGGTACTCTTGCTCGAGTCAATAGCGCTCTGGCTATCACAAAACACAACTGGCTCACTGTCATCCAATCCAAACTCACCAAGGAAGCGTTGTAGCCACAACACTTCTTTCCCAGCCTCTGCTGCTGCAATGTATTCTGCCTCAGTAGTTGAGAGAGCAACACATTTCTGTAGTTTGGATTGCCATGATATCGCTCCCCCTGCAAAGGTGAAAATGTAGCCCGAGGTGGACTTTCTCTGGTCCGTATCTCCTGCCATATCTGCATCAGTGTAACCACAAAGTTTGGGATCTGACCTCCCAAAAGCAAGACACATACTTGAGGTCCCTCTCAAGTATCTCAAGATCCACTTCACTGCCTCCCAATGGTCCTTGCCCGGGTTGGACATGAACCTGCTCACCACGCCCACTGCATGGGCTATGTCTGGTCTAGTGCAAACCATGGCGTACATGAGGCTCCCAACTGCTGACTGGTATGGGATCTTGGACATCTCTGCTTTCTCCTCAGAAGTAGAAGGACATGACTCTTTGTTTAGCTTGAAATGAGAGGCTAAAGGCGTACTGACAGGCTTGGCATTCTTCATGTTGAACCGCTCCAACACGCGTTCAACATAGCTCTCCTGTGACAACCACAGCATGTGCTTCTTCCTGTCCCTTGTAATCTGCATCCCAAGGATGTGACTTGCCTTGCCCAAATCTTTCATCTCAAACTCCTTGGAGAGTTCTTTCTTGAGCTTTGCAATCAAGTTGGAATCATGACCTACAATCAACATGTCATCCACGTAGATCAAAAGAATGACGAACCTGTCATTGGGAAGACGACGAACATATAGGCATGGGTCGGCTGCAGTCCTCTTGAAGCCCTGCTTTCCCATGAAAGCATCAAACTTCAAGTACCACTGTCTCGGGGCTTGCTTCAAGCCATAGAGACTCTTCCTCAACCTGCATACCATATGCTCTTTCCCTCTCTCTTGAAAACCATGTGGCTGCTCCATGTAGATCTCTTCCTTCAAATCACCGTGAAGAAACGCCGTCTTCACATCCATCTGCTCCAGCTCAAGGTCCATGCTAGCAACAAGTCCTAGCACCATTCTCACTGAGTTCATCTTCACCACTGGGGAGAAGATCTCATCATAGTCCACTCCTTCCTTCTGGTTGAATCCTTTCACTACCAATCTGGCCTTGTACTTCACCTGCTTGCCACTGTCATCTGACTTCATCTTGTACACCCACTTGTTCTTCAAGGCTCTCTTCCCTTTAGGAAGCTCAACAAGGTCATAAGTGTTGTTCTTCTTGAGAGATAGCATCTCTTCATTCATTGCATTTTGCCAATGACCCTTGTCCTTATGCACCTGTGCCTCCTCAAAGGTGTACGGCTCACCTGCATCTGTGAGCATCACATACCTAGAAGTGGGGTAACGGGATGATGGCTGGCGTGTCCTCTCAGATCGCCTGACCTGAGGCTCTGCTGCATCTGCATGTGGATGAGGCTGCTCCCCCTGCCCTAGGTCCCCTGGACCTGCATCAACGGGGTCTGCATCTGGCTCATGCTGCTCTAGCTGCCCATCCTCTCCACCTGTACCCTGTACTGGAGAGGGCTATGTGTCCTCATAACTGTCATCATCCATGGAGATCTCATCTCCATCACCACTCTCAGTGGTGTCCTCAGCCAACGTCTGATTCTCATAAAAAATCACATCTCTGTGCCTGGTGACTGTCTTCTTCCTTGGATCCCAAAGACGGTATCCAAACTCCTGATCTCCATAGCCAAGAAAAATACAAGGCACTGCCTTGTCATCCAACTTCTTCCGTTGCTCCTTGGGTACCAATGCATACGCCTTGCATCCAAACACCCTCAAATGAGCATATGAGGGGTCCTTCCCTGTCCAAACTCGCTCTGGAATCTGAAAGCCCAAAGGAACTGATGGAGATCGGTTCACCAAGTAACAAGCGGTGCGAACCGCCTCAGCCCAAAAAGTCTTGGGCAACTTCGCTGTCTTCAGCATACAGCGGACTCTCTCAACAATGGTCCTGTTCATCCTTTCAGCTAGACCATTGTGCTGGGGTGTGCCTGGCTCTGTCCTCTCATGCCTGATGCCATGCTCTGCACAATAGCCCTGAAAGCTATGGGAGGTGTACTCTCCCCCATTGTCTGTGCGTAGACATTTCAACAATTTTCCTGTCTCACGCTCAACCATGGCATGGAACTTCTTGAAGCAATCAAACACTTGATCCTTCGACCTCAGCACATACACCCACACCTTCCTAGATGCATCATCAATGAAGGTGACAAAATACCTGTTGCCTCCCAAAGAGGCTGTGTCCATAGGACCACAAACATCTGAGTGAACCAGCTGTAGAAGGTCTCCTTTCACCTTGGATCTCGCTCTGTACGGTGCACTCCTGCTCTTCCCAACCTCACATGCATCACAAGGAGACAAAGTGATGTCATTGTGGTAGGGGATCAACTCTCTCTTGCTAAGAAGCTGTAAGCCCTTCTGGCTCATGTGGCCAAGCCGACGGTACCACAAATCTGAGTTATCTGCTTCACTAGCATGCAAACTGCCATCCATGACCTTCACTCTAGTCATGTAGAGTGTGTGACACAAGCTGGCTCTAGCCATGATAAGAGAACCCTTGCTAATCTTGCATCTGCTGTCGCCGAACTTCAGATGGTAGCCTTCACTATCTAGCTGTGAGCCAGATATAAGGCTAAGCCGCACATCAGGAACATGCCTCACATTCTGGAGTGTCATTGAGCACCCAACATCCGTCTGGATCGAGATGGTGCCCATGCCAATGATCTTAGAGTAACTCTCGTTACCCATCAAGACTCTCCCGTAATCACCACTGGTGTAGGTGGTGAAGAACTCCCTGTGTGGAGTCACGTGATAGGAGGCGGCCGTGTCAGCGACCCACTCCAAATCACTCCCTGCGTGCAAGCACTGATCCTGGATGGTGAGAATCACCTCATCTGCACTTTCATCTGCCACAACTGCAGCTAAATTCCCATCTTCCTTTTTCTGGTTTTTCTTGGCTTCAGCTTGCTCTCTTCCAAAGCCTGCAATCTCTCTTCCAGTGACCTGGCTTCTGGCAATGGTGATACTTTCCTCTGCCCTTGGACTTGTCTCTGGATTTCTGCCTCTCCTGTGACGCTCCTCTGCTGCTGGACCTTCCTCTCCTCTCAACTGCATACACATGTGAAGAGGAGGATGCCTCTCCCGAAGAGCGACGTCTAATCTCCTCATTGAGGAGACCGCCCTTGACCATAGCCATGGTCAACTTGTTGTCCTTTGCAGAGTTGCACACGGTGACTACAAGAGTCTCCCAACTGTCTGGCAGAGACCCCAACAAGAGAAGTGCCTGCAGCTCGTCATCAAGTACCAAACCCATGGATGTCAACTGGTTGATTACGCTTTGGAAGTCATTCAAGTGCTCCGCCACTTTGGTCCCGTCCTTGTATTTCAGGTTCACAAGCTTTCTAATCAGGAAAGCCTTGTTGGTTGCGGTCTTCTGATCATAGAGCTCGGACAACTTGTCCCATAGCTCCTTGGCATTGGTCTCCTCGGCAACATGATGGAACACAGACATGTCAAGCCACTTCCGAATGGTACCAATGGCCTTTCGGTTCAACTTTGTCCACTCTCCTGCGGACATGTTCTCCGGCTTGGCGCTCTCCCCCTCCACGGGATCGTGGAGGTCCTTGCAATACAAGATGTCTTCCATCTTCGCCTTCCAAATCTGCCAATTGCTGCTTGTGAGCTTGATCATTGTGACTTCATCATCTTTGCCCATTATGCTCAAACCTGAGCTCTGATACCACTTGTTGGGGATATATGTAGATGCGGAACAATCAACAACCCAGGATAATGACAATCACAATCACAAGCAAGCAAGCAACCACACGAGACAAAGATTTTTACGTGGAAACCCTTCTCAATGTGAGCAAGGGAAAAATCACGGGGCAAGACCGGCAACCAAGCACTACGGTCAAAGTGATCCAAATGTTCTTCCCGGTTTTGTTGCCCACAAAACCGAGGTACAAACACACACAATGGATGGTTCTTCAAAAAAGAACAAACTATCCTAGGTATCTAACTATACCAATATTGTGCTCTAAAACCAAGAGGACAAAGTAACTCCCCTTGTGGGCTCCCGGATGGAGACCCAACCTTGGCGCTCGGCCCTTGAGGTCGTCCGCAACGACCTCACCACTGCTGCTCCTCTCGAGCACGCCCAAACGGTGCTCCCACGCCCAACTCCAAGCCCTATCCGCTGTGCCAAAGACTCGAGCTGCTGCTGCCCTCGATCCCGGCGTCTTTCTCCCTTGCTCTCGCGCTCACGTGGAGGAAGAAGAAGATGGGTTTAGAAAACCCCTGCTGCTGGCGTCGATGTGCTGGAAGGGAGGGGGTTGCCGTTCTTCTCACTGGATGAGGGATAGGGCTGAAACGAAAATGGGGTTGCAGTCCCAGCGATATTCCCTGGAATGGGGAAAAGGGAATGGGGCCGATGGATGCCCAACTTGCTGGGTAAATATCAGACCTGCCCATCCCCCCAAGTTGGGGCTGGAACAATAGCAAGTATACCCAACATCTATATCGTATAGTTTCCTCAAACTCAGGATTAGTAGATGTAGCATGTTTCCGCATCTCTATTAGAATGTCAGATGGTTTCTAAGCAAGCCGGCCTCTATAAGAATGTCTAGGAAATACTTTTTTTGTGTCAGGTGTAGTCCCTCTGTGGTGCGTATCACCTCAATGCCAAGAAAGTATCTAAGTTGACCAAGGTCCTAGGTAAAAAACACCTTCTGGAGAAATGCCTTGAACTCTAGAATGCATGCTTCATCATTATCAGTAATCACCATGTCATCAACATAAATGACTAGTATCACGATGCAGGAGTCTTTAGTCTAACGAATACAGAGTAATCAGATATCGTCCTATGGAAGCTAAGTGAACTGATCTCATAGGTAAGCCTTAAAACCAAGCTCATGGACTCTGCTTTAGGTTGTAAATGGTATTACGGAGTCAGCATGCATTCTTCCCCTCAAAGGAGTAATCTGATGGTTGCAGTATATAAGCATCCTCCTCGAAGTCACCATAGAGAATATCATTCTTTACATCGAGCTGAAATATGGTCTAATTCCTATTGATAGCAATAGAAAAAATAGTACGGAATGACCCCATTCTGACCACCACCGGAAAGAATGTATCAAAGTAGTTCAATCCATAGGTTTAAGTAAAGCTATTTACCACGAGTCTGGCCTTTAATTTGTCAATGGATCCATCAGGAGATTGTTTAGTCGTAAAGATCCATCGGCATGTAACCGGCTTGACTCCAGGAGGACATGGCACAAGATCACACGTGCCCTTGGAAGTAAACATATCCAAATCTCATCCATGACTTTTTTTCCAATCATAATCTTGAAGAGCGACGTGATGATCACAAGAGGTAGTAACAGTCATAAGAGCATTTGTAAACTGCCTGTCACAACTAGATAGAGTATCCGTGAAAGTAAAATGTGACAATGGGCGTAGAGTACATTTATCCTTTTGTTCTTCGCATTACTATAGAAAGTACTGATGGAGCATCCGGAGCAGTAGTGGTGGGGACACTTGAAGAAGGTACATCATCCTACAAGTACGGAACATGTAAAGATACAGAGTCAGAATAAATAGTGTATTTCCTTTTGTAGACAATGGGAGGTGGTGGAAGCTCCAATAGTATGTCACTGACAGACTGAGTAAAGTAGATGGTATGTTCAAAGAACGTGACATCAAGGGAAACATAGTAGCAATGACCAGTAGGGTCGACCTATACCTTTGTTGGATCCGAGAGTAGCCAAGAACACACACTTGATTAAACGAGGAGACAATTTATCAATAGTATGAAAGTTAGTAACAAAAGCAGCGCAACTAAAGATTCTCAATGGAAGCGAAAAGGATTCCTCGTCAGTATGTAAAAGTGTAAAAGGAGTTACTCCTTTGAGAACTGAAGAAGGTACTCTATAGATGAGGTTGGTGACAGTGAGAATGGCATCCCCTCCAATAGGTTTTGGGATTTCAAATAAGCAAGGTACAAGCAATTCTCAGAAGGTAGAAAAGTTTCCTTTTCGCTACCCCATTTTATTGTGAGGTATACTGACATGAGGTCTGATGAAGAGTTCCTTGAGTGACAAAGAAAAATACCAAATCCTATTGAGTGAACTCAAGGATTGTCAGTCATGATCGTCTAAATACAAGTAGAGAATGATGTTTTAGTAAATCGAAAGGACTTGAAAATTTTATTATCTGATTGTTCCTTCATTAAATAGATACAAGAAAATCTGTTATAATCATCCACAAACGCAATAAAATATCACTAACTGCCTATAGTACGGATCGGACAAGGTCCCCAAATATCACAATGGACTAAAGAAAATGGCGACGATCGGCATGGATCGGTCCTAAGTGGAAAATAGTTTCGATGATGTTTACCGAACTGACAAGCTTTACATCCAAATTGCTTCAGTGGTGACTATTTGGGAAACATCTGGGAAGAAGCTCTAGCAAAGGGGTGAGAGCCGTAAATGTCATCTAAATGGGTCAACAGCAATGGAGACAACACCAACAAAGGTAGAATCAGCATGGATATCAAGGTAGTAAATGTATTTTTTCTCATGTCCCCCACTAGAAATCCGCATCGTTCGAATGCCCTGAAAATAGCAATAGAACTCGTGAAAAATCACTTGGCGGTTCAATTCAACATGTATATTATGAACAAGTAATAGGCTCAAAAGAAAATCAAGAGTACAGTAAACGCTAGAGAGCCTGAGCTCGGAGTAAAACTCCACAGTCCCAACAATGGTAATTGAAGAATTTACAATGTTGGCTAGACAAAGAGACTTACAGTGGAAGAGAGTTGAAAGGAGGTCAACAAACTACCTTCTCCAATCAAGTGACTAGATGCACCAGAGTTAATGATCTAGATGTAGCAGAAGCGGAGTTGGATACAGTACATGAGGTAGTAGCCAGATGCACAACAGGAATAGTCTCACTAGTAGTAAAGTTTTGCAGTAGCTACATCAGGCAAGAGTAGTCTGTGGCGGTGAGTTGGATTGTATGTACCTTGGAGTCCTAATCAAATGGTGTCTCTGTCTCAGTTGCATCATAGTTAGATGTAGAAGCAGCATTGGCCTGAGGAGGGAAGCCAAACTTTGCCCAACATCGCTCAGAAGGGTGATTCCATTGCTGACACTAGATATGCTGAGTATACATACAAACACAACCAGAATCACAACCATGGTCAGAGTCACGGCCTTGGCCTCCACGTAAGTTATGTTAGCTGCCTCTCTCAAAAGAGGCAAGGAGGCTGAGTTCTTAATCTGCGTAGAATAAGTACGACCAGTATTAGTCTCAAGCTCCTGACAACGGTCATAGATGACCTTCATAGATGGCAGAGTAACAGATATAGGGAACTTCTCTTTTACAATGTGATAACAAGGATGTAGTCTAGTAAGAAATATTTAGACTTGCCACTCGGACCTCTCTGTCACATGTTTAGGCAACATGCTGGCTAAAAAATAGCAAGTTAATCATAGAGACCGTTGAGGTACCGATAGTACTCCACAAGGGTGGACTCCCCCAGAGAAGCCAATCCGATCCGAGTATAAATGTCGACCAAACGTAACTTTGTGATCTATTAAGAGTAAGTATATGTTAGTTTGTCCTACATATCCTTTGTGGCATCCTTATTTAGGATATTTGCATAATGTGGCTTGCTAGGATCTAATAGTTGTCCCCAAGTAAGGACTCTAGTCTTTATCAAACTCCTTTAAATGTTTCTTTGTCAAAATAGATATCTTCTTTCAACCATCGGTGAACATCTTGAAGGTTCGAGACCAAAGCATGTAGTTTTCCATGCCCCCGAGTTTGATTGAAGACCCCTAAACCATCGTAGAAGATATAATAAACATGATTTTATCTCGGTCGGAGTCATGGCCATCGCGATCTAAGATAGAGAGAATAATAGTGTGCTGAAATCGTCTAGTTGCGCATCATGTGAAGGGGATGAAGTATGATGTTAAGGCCATTGGAGAGAAGGCGTTGGAGGCACTAGCAACGCACGCCGGGAGAAGGTGTTGGAGGCGTTAGAGGTGCACGGATGGTTTGGATAGGGTATTGTACGATACCCTTGGCTATTCCACAGGCTAGGGTGATGGTGCCCTTGGCTATTCTGCATGCAACAAGGTGCACTAGGTATACATGTGTGGTTGAGGGGTCCTTGGATGCTCAGTAGGTAGACTACGAACAACGATGAGGCCCTTACTTGTGCAGTAGGGTGGCTTGTTGCCCCCTGGTGGTGATATGAGTTGTTGCCTAAGCCCCTAGCGACGGTAGGGCTACCGCGTAGGAATTGGAGATGGTGGGATTCTTCGAGAGACAAGAGGGGTGCAACAGAGATCGATTGTGGCAGCGCTGGAGAGTTGCCCGCGCCTTGAAGGTTTTTGTGGAGAATGAAGGCTTGGTGGTGGCAACAAGGAGTTTGGGTATGAATCTCGATCTAGGACCATTGCATTGATACCATATGAAGAACAATTGAGAATGAATTGAATGATTTGCTCAAGGAGTATGGAGATTCTTACATATAATGAAACCCTAGAGCCCACGTGGAGATTATTACATAAAAGACCCAAAGGGTTACAATCAATAAATAAATAAAAGAGATGGCAATCAAATCACTTCAACGGATGTAGAGGTCTCCATCATGACTTCACGATGTCCATTGCTGGATAGGTATCGGTGTATACTTTCCTTCGCATTCATCTCTTTCTTCTTGTCCTAAGTCATAGTCAGTAGCATCCTCTCTAACTTTTTAGCGATTTCACGATGCCTTGTTGAATAGGGTTTGTCTCCATCTTGACCTTTTATAGGCCAAAGTTGATCAACTTTTTGATGTCAAATGTTGCCAACAACCTTGATAGAAACTCTAATGCAAGACCTTAAATATGTGTTGTGGTCACTGTTGAGATATGTATGTCTCGTTATCTTTATTTTATAGTATCTTATTTTTTTTGTCTACTTTATGTAATTTTCCCTTAGAGCTTTTCTCCTGTATAAGAAAGCTCAAGGGCTAGGATGAAATCCAACTTTTGATTTCATGTCTTTCCATATGGTATCAGAGCGGCGGTCCTAGACCGGAGCTTATGCCCTAACCCCACCCCACCTAAATCCTAGCACATCCAGGCATTGTCGCCTCCGTTGCCGGCCCTCCCTGGAAACCTGACCGCCCAAATCGGTGGTCCAGCCACCGCTGCGCAACCGGACAGCAGCAGTCGCCGTCTCCGGCCCGGAGTGGGAGCCACCATCTGTGTCACCGTTGTCGGGTTCTCCGTCGGTGATCAGGTTGCCGCCACACTCGCTCCAACAGCCCGTGTCACCTCTTGCAGACTCTGTCTCTTGTTAGTTCTGCTTCTGGTTATCTAGGGTGTGATTTGATCATCTAAAATCACCCTAGTTACCCAAAGGGGCTCCAATAGATGGGAGAGGTTGTGGTATGAGTCTACACCCACAACCATCCCCTCATATGTCAGTGTAGACGCAGGTAGTACAGTTTGCAGACCCAGTCTTGGATATTGTTGTCATCATGTCAAACAACAAAACAGATTTTTCATCCATAGGTGCCTTCAAAGGTCCAGCACCCATCTTCAAGATGGATAGAATGAACTATGAACTTTGGATCATGCAGTTCATGAGCCTGATGCAATGTAATGGCAAGAAGCACATCCTTACGAAGGAGGAGCCAACTATATACATGTGTATGGCAATCTGGGACTGTGTCTATGGAGATAGCCAACTATATATTGAGTCATCCTACTGCAAAGGCTATGTGGGACATTCTCGCCGCTACGTACTCTCCGGCGAAAAATGAGTCGAAGATATTGCAACTTCAGCACGATATCTTCATGTCGAAGCAGAATAGTCGTCCTCTCCATATCCTTTACACTTCTCTAAGGGGTATGTTTGAGAAGCTCCATGGTTTCATTCCCTTGATTGCCACACCAAAGCAACTCAAGGCATACAAAGACTCGATGATGACCAGAGTTAATCTAGTAGCTCTCAATCCTGAGTATGGCGCTGATCGAGTACAGATCCTTACTGATGCCACCATACCTCCAATTGAGGAGGCATACTGCAGATTAAGCAAGCTCTCTATATCTTTTGGTGGTATTCAACAGTTTCAGACCTCTTCATATATAACTTCCTCTCGTGGTAGGGGGAGCCCTACACAGTACTGTGGTCGAGGTAACTATGGTAGCGGAGGGGGTAGTTGACCCCATCAGCCATGCACCTACTATTATAGGTCAGATCCCTCTGAGGAAACATGTTACTCTAAGCATGGCTTTCTCGCTTCAGCAAGGGTTATAAAGCAGACTCAACAGGTTGGGAGTCCAACACATGCATCTGATTAGAGATTTGATGAACTTGTAGCACGGCTCAGGGACATTATGCCCGCTCCTGGGTCAACCAGTTCTCATTCAGGATCTTCAAAGGTAGATGCTTCAGCATCAACATCCACATCAGGTATTGCATATGCTCTTACTAGCTGTTACAGGGCAGATTTGTCAGAATGGATTATGGATTCACGAGCATCCCATAATCTTTGTGGTGACAGAGGATAATTTAGTATATACAGTTCGACTCAGTCAGGGAGATCGGTAGTGGTAGCAGATGGGACACACTCTCCCATCATTGGTCGGGGGTGCAGTTAGCTCCCGCAATTTGACTTCAGAATGTTCTTTACACACATGAATTTTCTATAAATTTACTGTTCGTTAGTCAAATCACCAAGGATTTGCATTGTTGTATCATATCTGATCCTTCTGCTCTTGTATTTCAGGACATTCTTACCGGCAAGGTGATTGGATCTGGCCGTGAGCAAGGAGTTCTCTATAGACTGGTACAATTCCCATATGTTGGTGCTTCTTCTCTTCGCATTGGATCTGTTTCTCCCTATGTGTGGCATCTTCGATTCGGTCATCTTCCTCTGCAAAAGTTGTATCACATTCTTCCACAGATTTCCCCTCGCTCTACTTTTATGTACGAGACCTGCCAGCTTGGGAAGCATCATCGGTCTACATTCCAGAGTCGTCAAGGTGGAAGTAGTCATAGTCTGTTTGAGCTAATTCATTTTGATATTTGGGGTCCAAGTCGTGTATCAAGGGCATAGGTTTTTCTTGTTGTCAATGAGTTTTCAAGATTGTCATGATCTTTCTTCTTAAGAACAAGTCTGATGCTGGTACTGTTATCCAGTTTTTCATTAAGGAAATAAGGAATGTTTTCTCTGCAAATATCAAGTATATTCGTTCAGATAATGCATTAGAATTTTGCAGTACTCAACTCTCTCAATTTCTTAGAACATATGGTACTATGCATCAAACATCTTATGCTTATATGTCTCAACCTAATGGGTGGCTAAACGAAAACATCGCCATCTCTTGGATGTTACCAGGACTCTCTTGATCCAAAGTTGTGCTCCTCATTCGTACCGGGAGTATGCGGTTCTAACTGCTTGCTACTTGTTGAATTGTATGCCCCCATCGGTCCTAGGGGAGAAGATCTCATTCTCAATTGTTTTTGTCGAGACGGATATTTCTCTCTTACACCTCATGTTTTTGGGTCGGTTGCTTTTGTCCATCAGAAGTCTCCAGGTCTTGAAAAGCTCTCTCCTAGAGCCATCAAGTGTGTTTTTGTTGGGTATTCCAAGACCCAAAAAAGATATTGTTGCTTTGACTATGTTCGATGAATTTATTATATTAGTGCAGATGTCACCTTCTTTGAGTCTATTATGCATTTCTACCCTACAGGTGACAAGCTCATTCCTTCGGAGAATGGAGAAGAGGTATATATGCATACTACACCACCTCCACCATCTCCTCCACCACTTCCACCACAACCTCCACCACTACCTCCACCGCCTGCCACACCTACCTTCTTTTCGCAGGTTTACCAATGCCGACCTCGTACTCATGTGCCTCCTCCATCATCCAGCATGCCCTAGGTATGTTCTGAGCATTTGAGTTCAACTAATGGAACTGGTGATTTGCGTGTGCAGCTTGAGGTGCAAGATGTCTTGGATGATCCAATCTCAGCTACTGAGGAAGCTAAAGACCTTGATATGCCTATTTCCTTAAGAAAGAAGAGGCATGCATGCACTATGTATCCTCCTGCTTCCCATGTTTCTCTGGCACAACTCTCAGAGGATTTCATAGGTTTGTTGTGGGTCTATCGGTCCTGGAGATACCATGGTCCTATCAGGAGGCATTGCAGAGTAGTCAATGGTGTCTGGCTATGGAAGAGTAGATGGTAGCGTTACAGTCTCGCAGTACGTGGAGTATTGTACAAGCTCCTCCCGGTGCATTTGTTGTTGGCAACGAATGGGTATTTACAGTGAAACACCACACAGATGGTCCTGTGGACAGGTATAAGGCCAGACTGGTTACTCGTGGGTTCACCCTAACCTAGGGGTGTATTATCAGGATACCTTTTCTCCCGATGCTCGTCATTCTATGATGCGGGTTCTTATTGTTGTTGTGGTGGTACGTGACTGGTCACTTTTCCAACTAGATGTCAAGAATGCATTTTTGTATGGGGACATGCAAGAGGAAGTCTACATGCAGCAGCCACCAAGGTTTGCTGCTGAGGAGGAGTACCGTATGATGTGCAGAATTCACAAGGCCATATATGGCCTTAAGCAGAGTTCGAGGGCTTGATTTCAAAATCTCACAAAGTTGATTGAACAATAGGGGTTTGTCAGATCTACTGCAGATCATTTTCTTGTTGTTAGGAGAACCTAAAAAGGTATTGTAGCTATTCTGATCTACGTTGATGAAATTATTGTTACAGGCAGTGATGAACAGGGCATTCATGCAGCTAAGGATTTCCTTGGACAACAATTTGTAACCGAGGACCTTGGTAAGCTACGTTACTTTCTTGGCCTAGAATTTGCAAAAGATCAACATGGTATCGTAATGACGCAAAGGAAGTATGTCACTGACCTCCTATATGAGACGGGCATGACATGATGTAGACCTGCTACTACTTCAATGGATCCCAATGATAGGCTCTATGATGATGACTCTAAGGAGGTGGATAAGAGACGATACAGAGAGCTAGTAGGGAAGTTGTTATATGCCACTATCACCAGACCTGATATATCATTTATTGTTAGCAGAGTCAGTCAATTTATGGAGCAACACAAGTAGGTTTATATGGATGCAGTTAACATGATCTTGAGGTATATGAAGTCTTATCCAGGTGCAGGACTTCTGTTCAGAAGAGACACGTCTCTCACAGTTATTAGATGTGCGGACGCATATTATGTTGGGTGTCCCAAGTACAGGAAGTCCACTTCAGGCTTCACTGTGTTTGCAGGTAGCTCGCTAGTTTCATGGAAGAGTAAGAAACAGACAGTTGTGGCTAGAACTAGCATTGAATCAGAGTACAGGGTCATGACCCAAAGGAGCATGGAAATGATGTGGGTCAAGTCTGTCATGACTGACCTAACTATTGAGGTGCATCTTCCTATGCACGAAAATAATCCAGTTTTCCATGAAAGAACAAAGCACATCAAAGTAGATTGTCATTACATTCGTGATCTAATCTGGAATGAACTTATTTCCACTTCTCATGTTGCCTCAAGCGATCAGATTGCTTATAATTTTACCAAAGCTCTTGTGAGGGGTCCTTTTCATCGTTGTTGTTTGTAAAGGGAAAAGAATTGAATTGCATTAATGAGAGGTCCTTTGGTTATTTTATATAGGAGAGAAATCTATTGGGCATATTACATGAAGAAGACAAAATAAATAGATAATAAGAAAACAGTAAGAAAATAGGAAATACCTCAATGCTTTCCCTCAAGCTGAAGCGTAGTCGATAAGGCTCAGCTTGGAACAACATCTCTGATAAGGCCCTCTAGCTAGGGCCTTAGTAAAACATCTTATGTCCGATCTCCAGAGCTGACATGAGTAGTGATAATAAGACCCTTCTATATCATGTCATGAGTGTAGTGACAGTCCACCTCTATGTGTTTGGTCCTTTCATGAAAAGCTAAGTTGTTGGCAATGAAAAAAGTAGTCTGATTGTCACATTAGAGGTGCATGGGAAGAGGCACCTCTATAGTCAGGTCAGTAAGAACAACTCTGATCCACATTATCTCCGTGCTAGCCTACGTCATGGCCCCGAATTCTGACTCAACACTCGATCTGGCAACCACGGTCTGCTTCTTGCTCTTCCAAGAAACCAGGGAATTTCCTATGAACAAAAAGAAACCTGAAGCAGACTTTCTATCCTTTGGATACCCAGCATAATCTGCACCTGCACATGCTGTAACTGAAACAGATGTACCTCAGCTGAACTTAAGTCTCGTACCTGGGACTTTCAGAAGGGCGACTCCAAGGGCGACTCCAAGGGCCTTTGAGAGATGGCGACTCTAAGGGCGACTCTAAGGGCGACTCCAAGGGCGACTCCAAGGGCGACTACAAGGGCGTCGGGGAAGGCGATCGTGCACTACGCTCCTACCGAGAGGGACAAAGGGAAGGGCTGCGCTTCTTCCTTACAGGAAGTCAGCCCGCAGTTCGTGGCCGCCGAAGGGGAGGAGAAGCTTCTGAAGGATCCAACTTGGGTGGCGGTCACTCACAAGAAGCTTGGTCGCACATGCTGGCGATGTGGGGTAAAGGGTCATTTGGCTTCGGTCTGTGCGGCAAGGCCTCGCTGCTTTGCTTGCGGTGGCCTTGGTCACAAGCAAGCGGGGTGTGGTGCTCTTCATCGGGGGCCTGTCGGTTTCTCTCTCGGTGGCCATCCACCTCGAGGGAAGGATGCGGATACGGGGAGGCTGCATGCAGATCGTTTTGCCTCGACCTCTGCCTCAAGGTCCTTCGCGCAGGTGGTTGCGGGGAGAGGGCCGCGCTCTTCGACGGAGAGTCATGGTTTTCACACCCTTGCTGCTCCCTCATCAAGGGTGCAGCTCGAAGCTGGGAGGGTGGTGGGTGTTTCTGGGACCGCCTCAGTGGAAGGGGTGGGGGGAACGGGGGGTGCAGCTCATTCGGAAGGGGGGGCTGCTTTGGCGCGCAATGGGCGGGTGCTGGTAGGGGTCTTCCTCGACCGGTGCCTCTCCGTGGAGGAGGTGGGCATCACTCTTCTTGAGCTGCTGGGGACGAGCTTCTCGGGAGACCTGTTCCTGATGGGTTCGAAAAGATGCGGTGTTAGAGGTCTTCGTGGGGACCAACGTTCTCGTTTGCTCCGAGCAGGACCACATGGAGGGATCGTTTGGAGGGAGCTGCGCTTCGCAGACGGTGCATGCTCCAACCTGGAGGTTTGCGTGGCTGAGGTCAAGGATGTGCCTTTCTTATCAAGATCAGTTCATTGCCTCCGGCGTCCTCTTAGAAGGTGGGGTGAGGTGCTGGCCGTTACGAGCGATGGCCTAGCGCCCGGAGATGATTCGACGACAACGAAGATCCTTATGGAGTGCAATAAGGAGTTCCTTGACAGGGCGGTAGGGCAGGTTTTCTTTGAAGTGTTAAATTTGGGAAGATTCTACTGTAGAGTTGAGTTCTCGGTGGTACAGCCCCCGCCGCCTCCCTCACGGCCGGAGCGGCGGGCTCCGGTGGGGGAGACCGACAACAGCCTCGTTTCTTTTCCCGAGGAGTCGCAGCCGCGATGGAGGGTCGCTTCGTTTTTCCCGCCGCAGCGGGGAGCGTCTCTCGAGGGGGCGCCTTGCTTCGATGTTTACGTAAGGCCCTCTCCCCCTGCTATACGTGAAGGCCATCCCACCGCATGGCATCGTTGCTTGGTAGCCGCCCTCGGGAGTACGCGGGAGGACGTGGCAGGCGGTTGGGATGATGTGGAGGGTAGGTGCACGAGTTTTGATGCGGATTTGACATTATCGGTGGGGTCGGCAGCCTCTGCTTTTCGGATCTTCTCGCCTGGCGCTTCCATCCTTGGGCGTGCCGCTTCTTCATCATTCGGAGTCATACGTCACTCTGTACCTCGGGTTGCTGACGCAGGCCTCGTCCAACTCTCCAACGAGGATCCTTCCTTTCTCCCGGGTCGGGCGGGTGCGCATTCGGATCCGGCCCCGGGTCGGGCGAGTGCTCCTTCGGACCTGCTCCACCATATCCTCCCGTCTCCACAGCCGGATCCTATGTCTGCCCCGGGTCGGGCGGGGGCTTCTTCGGGTTCGGACCTCCCTCTGGTTTTTCTTCCGCAGCTGGTCCAGGGGGGCCTGCCCTTTTCATCAAGCTTGGTCCTCACACAACATTCAGACTCCTCATCCTTCGAACTCCACCCGGGGTCTTCTGCGCTTCAGGCTGGGTCGGCGTCTTCTGCGCCTGAGACTGGGGCTTCGGCTGTGGTGGGGGGCTCTCATGGGCCTTCGACTACGGTGGGGGACTCGGAGTCCCTCGATGTCTTCGCTCCGGCTTTTGAATCCTCAAAGAGATCTTGCAAACGTTACAGAAGAAGACGGACCGCGCGCTCGCGGTCTAGGGAACATCACACTTGCTTGTCCTTCGAAGAAGCGGTGGCGGAAGCGGCGGGAGTGGTACCTTCAGGGGATCTCTACAAGCTTGCCAGATGAAGGTCCTCTCTTGGAACGTTCGGGGGATGGGGGATGCGGCTAAAAGAAATACACTGGGCTCCAGATTCAAGGAATGGGGGTGCGATGCTGTCCTCCTTCAAGAAACCAAGCTGGCCTCTATGGACGATGATGTTTGGCGTTCCCTCGGGGGGGGATCTTGATCAGTTCTCCGCTCTCCCTGCGGCGGGAAGTGCGGGTGGGGTGCTTATCGCTTGGAAGTCTTCTCGTTTCTCCCTGGTCTCTACTGTGAAGGGGAATCACTCCATCTCGGTCCTGCTATCCAGGAAGGACGACTCTCTCTCTTTCCTTCTCTCCTGCGCCTACGGCCCTTGCGACGCGGGGAGAAGGAGGGAGCTCTGGGAGGAGCTTCGCAACACCTCCGAGAGCTTCGCGGGCTTGCCTTGGCTTATCGGAGGGGATTTTAATGTCACGCTTCATTCCACGGATAGACCCCGGTTCAGGGGGGGTTCGGACCCGGGCTCGCCGGAGTTCAAGGCTTTTGTCAATGACTTGGCTCTTCAGGACTTGACGGCGACGGACATCAAGTTCACTTGGAGGAACTCTACTTCGAAATCTTGCATTGATAGGTTCTTTGCGTCTTCGGCCTTCATGGATCTCTTCCCTCTGGCGGTTGTCCTCTCGCGCCCTCGCGCGTTTTCCGACCACTCCCCGATCGTCTGGGAGTCACAGATGTCTTCACCACGGGCAGGGCTCTTCAGGTACGAAAAGTGTTGGCTGCTTGAGGACGACTTCCGCGCGTTGGTGGCGTCCTCTTGGGCGGAACCTTGTGATGGTCGATCGGCGGTGATCAGATTCCGCAAGAAGCTGGAACGGCTGAGGGGCGTCCTGTCCCAATTCAAGAAAAGATCGCGGGAGGCAAGGCTTGCGGCGAGGAAGGAGGCGGAGGCTATTGTGACCGAGCTGGACTCCTTGGAAGGCCTGAGGGACCTCCATGAAGATGAGTTGGCTTCCAGATCGGCGGCGGTGGCTGCGGTTGAGATGGAGGAGAGGAAGAGGGTCACGGAGTGGCGCCAACGTGCGAAGTTGAGATGGATCAAAGATGGCGACACCAACTCCTCCTTTTTTCATAGAATGGCTTCAAACAGGAAGCGATCAAACTTGGTTCGCTCCATGACTGTTGGGGGACGCGAGGTGGCGGGTGAAGACGCGATTGGGAATGCGGTGGCGGATTACTTCAGGGATTTCTCTTCAGCCCGATTGCCTAGTCGCTGGCGCTGGTTGGGGGAGGATGTTCCTACCATTTCCTCCGAGCATTGTGCGGAACTAATCCGTGACTTCTCCATCGACGAATTAAAGGCTGCGGTTTGGGATCTCAATGTCGATGCCTCGCCAGGCCCCGATGGCTTTCCTATAGCCTTCTACAAGGATTTTTGGCATGTGGTGGGTCAGGATGTGTGGGAGGTTGTCGTGGAATTCTCTTCGGGAAATTTTGGCTTTGATGGGATTAATAGGGCTTGTATTGTGCTAATTCCGAAATCCCAATCTCCAACGTCTATTGATGACTATCGTCCTATTGCAATCTCGAATGCTCTCTACTTGATTGTTGCGAAAGTGCTTGCGAGGAGATTGGCGGTAATTTTAGATTTTCTGATTCATCCTTCTCAGGTGGCTTTCATCCCCGGCCGCTCGATCTCCGATGTGTCGGCCCTTGCGTCTGAGATGATCGATAGCTGGGTGAGGCATGAGAAACGCGGCTTCCTTTGGAAGGTCGACTTCGCAAAGGCATATGACTCTTTGGACTGGAGCTTCCTCTGGTCCGTGTTGCGTGCTCGCGGGTTCCCAAATATTTGGATCTCCTGGATGCGCCGATGTGTTTCTACGGCATCCTTTTCGGTCATGTTGAATGGGCGTTTGGTTGGTAGGCGGTTTCAACCAAGGAGAGGTGTTCGGCAGGGGTGCCCACTTGCACCCTTGCTCTTTGTCATTGCCGCTGACGTGCTCCCGAGAATGGCGGATCGGGTGATCGCGAGGGGCTTCTCATGTGGTTTCTCGTCTAACTTCCGCAACTGTCCTACACTTCAATATGCGGACGACACAATCGCCTTCATCGAGGGGGGTCTGGACGAGGTTAAAGGTATGGCGGCCACCTTCGACATCTTTAGCGACCTATCGGGGCTACGAATCAACAACTCCAAATCAAAGATGATCCCTTTCGCCTGGGATGATCGTTATGCGGCGGTTTGTGGCATGACACTGGGATGCACCCCCTCTACTCTTCCAATTGAATACCTGGGCCTACCACTAGGCGCGAGAAGGGCGAGATTGTCCCATTGGAACAGGGTCATTGAAAAGGCGGAGAGAAGACTTACTGGGTGGGGGGCGGCCATGCTTTCCAGGGGTGGGCGTCTTGTGCTCATCAGGTCGGTTCTGGCGGCCATTCCGATCTATTTTTTGGCGAATTGGTCCATTCCAGTGGGGATCAGAAGGAGGCTCGAGGGCCTTATGCGGGCTTTTCTTTGGGGAAGAAGGGGCTCCGCATCGCGGGGCATTCATCTGGTGGCATGGAAGGATGTGGCGAAAAGGAAGTGCGACGGTGGGCTCGGGATTCGGAGCCTGGATCTGGTAAACGATGCTCTCATGCTTAAATGGGTCAACAAGCTTTGGGGTACCTCCTCTGGCTTCTTTCCCTCTATGCTACGTGATATCCTCTCCATCGGGGTGGACATGATGCGTGAGACAGAGGCCACGCGTTCTGAGACACCTTTTTGGAGGGGAATCGCCTCGGCGGCTAGGCGGTTCTCTCATCTGTTCAAGCGGGTGCTGGGTGATGGAAACTCCTTCCTCTTTTGGCACGACGCGTGGGCGGGGGATACCACTCTTGGTAGCTCCTTCCCCCGCCTCTGTGCCTTGGCGGCTAACTCGGGTGCCTCGGTGGCGTCCGCTTGGGATGGGGGCGGCTGGTTCCCATGCCTTGCAACAAACCTCTCCGACGATCGCTTCGATGATCTCTTGCGACTGCTACAACAGCTTAGGGATGCGCCAACACCATCCAATGGAAGGGATCACTGGATCTGGCGTGGCGGCACTTTCTCCACGAGGCATGCATTCAAGATCATCTCCCATCAACCTAACTCCGATCGCACATCTCTTTGCAATGATTTGGGATGGCTGTGGACTTTAAACTTGCCGGAAAAGGTGGTTTTCTTCTTGTGGACTCTGCGCCGCGGTAGGATATTGACCCGAGATAGGTGTGCTATGTTCTTATCGGGGGATGGCTCCACGGATTGCGTGCTGTGTACCGGCGAGTTGGAGACCTTGCAACATCTGTTCTTCTGCTGTCCATGTTCTATCTCCATTTGGGAGGGCCTCAATGTATCTTGGGTGGACACTTCTTCGGCCGAATCTTTCTGGATCACCTTGCGCTCCCGTGCGGATCGTCAAAGACGGGAGCTTCTCCGCCCCCTGGCATGCATCTGGGCCTTATGGCTGGCTCGAAACGCCAAGATTTTCAGGGGCCAAAGATTTTACAGGGAAAACGTTTTAGCACATGTCGAATTTCTTTTGAATGAATGGCTGCTGCGATGATGGTATAGTCGGGTGTGGTTGTTGGGATTGTGGACTGTGTTGTTGACAGGGATCCTCTTGATCCCGGGTGCTTGGTATCACATTGTATCTCTCTCCTCCCTCTTTCCCCTTCCCCCTCTTCTCGTTTTTAATAAAATTGGGGCGAACACCACCACGTGTATCCCCCGAACCTTTCAGTGTTCAAAAAAAAAAAAAGTCTCGTACCTGGTGAAGTCTTCAGATACCTCAAAATCATATGGACGGCATCCATATGTGCATGTCTGGGCTGCTCCATAAACTAATACTCGCGGCAAAGGACATGTTAGGCCTGGAAATAGTCACATATAGTAGCTTGCCAACAAGCTCCATATACCTCCTCTTCTCGACCACCTCAGTGTCATCATCATATAGCTTCATGCTTGGTTAATATAAGTACTGGCATGTCTGCAATCTACCAGGCCTACCTCTGAAAGAAGGTATGTAACATACTTCCTACGGGTCATCACAAGACCATGATGGCTCCTGGCAAACTCCAATCCAAGGAAGTAACGTAAATTACTAAGGTTCGTAGTCACAAACTATTGACCTAGGATAGGAAGTCCTTGGCACTCTGAATACCCTGCTCGTCATCCCATGTAACAATAATATCATCAGCGTAAACAAGAATGACAATAGTACCTCTCTGGGTCCTGTACACGAATAAAGAGTGATCTGCAGTCGATCGTACAAATCCCTGCTGCTTTATCAAGTCCGACGGCTTCTGAAACCATGCTCTTAGACTCTCCTTAAGGCCATAGATAGCCTCGTGAAGCATGCAAACCTTCTGACACTCCCCCTCAGTAGCAAACTCAGGTGGTTGTTGCATGTAGACCTCTACCTGTAGATTACCATAGAGGAAGGCATTCTTCACATCAAGCTAGTAAAGGGGTCAATTTCGTGTTACATCAACAGAAAGTAGAATGCACAGAGTAGAATGTCTAGCAACTGGAGAGAAAAAATCTTGATAGTCCACCCCATATGTCTGGGTGAACCCACGTGACACAAGTCTTGCCTTATAGTGATCCACGCTGCCATCTGCATGATGTTTCATAGTGAACATTCATTTGCATCCCACAACGGATACGTCAACTAGAGCAGAAACAAGACTCCACGTACCACGTGACTGTAGCGCAATCATCTCCTCCTCCATGGCTAATCTCCGCTAATTATCCTGAAGAGCCTCCTGATATGTTCATGGTATCTCCACGGCTGATAGTGCCAAGGTAAACCTCCTGAAATCCTCTGACAATCTGCTTAAGGAAACCTGAACTGCAAGAGGATAAGTAGCACACCTAAGTTTCTGCTTGCGCAGAGCAATCGGCACATCAAGATCATCTGTCAAGAGCACCTGTTCATCCTATATGGAATCCTGCTGCACAGACAACTCAGTAGTACCATCAGTAGAAACAATGTGTTCATTACATACCTGAGGTGTGCTGGATGATGGGAAAGGCCTATGAGAAGGTGGAATCGATCAAGACCTGCGAGTAAAAACACGTGGTAAAAACTGAGTCACAGTACGAGATGGAGCCAGAGGAGCAGGTGTAGAGTGGTGGCGGCGGTGGTGGTGGTTGAGGAGGCGATGGTAGAGCGGGAGTATAGGGAGTTGGTGGTACGACGGTAAGAGGTAGAGGCATGCAGATCTCATCGTCAGAGGTGAACGGGGATAGTCTGTCACCTGTAGGAGAAAAATACATGACGGAATCAAAGAAAGTAACGCCAATGCTTGAGCGGTTCAAAGCAACGATACCCCTTCTGGGTATGAGAGTAGCTGACAAAAACGCACTTGACAGTTTTGGGAGAGAGCTTGTCACGACCTGGAGAGACATCATGAACAAAGGCAACTGAATCGAACACACAAGGTGTAAGAGAGAAAAGATTCTTCTCGGGAAACGCAATCAAGAAAGGAATCTTCTCTCCCAACACAGACGAAGCCATGCGGTTCACCAGATAGCAAGTCGTGAGAACAGCATCTCCCCAATAGGCATGAGGAGCACGACTCTGTATCAACAATGTTTGGGTCACATCAAGTAAGTGGCGGTGTTTGCGCTCGGCAACACCGTTCTGTTGGGATGTATATGCACATGAGGTCTGTGAACAATATCAAGAGATCTAAGAAATTCAGAAAGCTATAAGGTGCACAATTCTAAAGCATTATCAGAACGAATATATTTGACATTGGCAGAAAAAAATATTATTTATCTCATTAATAAAAGATTTGATCACAGATCTAACCTCAGACTTATTCTTTAATGAAAAGACCCACGAAGTTTAGAAAAATCATTGACAGCAACAAGAAAAAAATGGTGTCCCTAATGATCAAGAACACGACTCGGGCCCTAGATATCTAAATGAAGGAGCTCAAATAACTGAGAACTGCTCTGAATCTGACGGGATGGAAATGAGGAACGGTGATGCTTCCCAAGTTGGCATGCCTCACACTAAAAGGAGGATCTCGCGGAAATCTGAGAGAGAATATGGCATAGCTTCTATAGAAGAAGGTGGACAATATAAAGGTGCCACGATATGATGAGACTGGTCCAATAGTTATAGTAGAAATGCCAACATGAAGAGGTTGGACTAGTCTGTAGAGTCCTCGCTGCTCACGACCACATCCAATCATCCTGCCTTTGAGTATGTACTGAAACACAAGAGACGAAGGGTCAAAGATGGCATGACAATGCATATCCTTAATAATCTGACTAATGGAAAGTAAATTTATCTAAAAGTCAGGAGCCTATAAAACATGATGAAGACGCATGGATGGTGTCAAATGCACCTCTCCCTGTCCTGTAATGCGTAAGTAGTCATCATTGGCAATGACAATCCATCTACCAGGTGGTATGGTCCTATAGGACCTCAGTTGTGCTCTGCCTCCACAAAGATGATGGGAAGCACCAGAGTCCATAATCCACTCTGTCATATCTGCACTATTACTACCAGTGAAAGCATAAGCGATACTTGAGGAGCTCGAAGAGGCTCTGGCTGCGGTTGCAGTATCGGTAGTGGTGGTTCCTGTAACAGGAGTCATGATCTCTCGAATACGAGAGACGATATCATCCAGGTGAGGATCGACCTGGGGAGCAAGTGTATATAAAGGCTTAATTTGTTCTATCACGTGATCAGAAACGGGACATTCATGCTTCAGATAGAATGTATCTTTTGCGTGTCTCGATCGACGACAAAAGGTGCAAGGGACACGCGGACATCCGTCGCCTCTGCCACGAGGGGTACGTCCTCTAGACTTGATCGTCACTCCTCGGCTACGAGAAATGGCCATAGCTGACGAGGGTTGAGGAGTGGCCATAGGTGGCATGATAATCCAGCTGAGACGGCTATAGGCCTCCTCCATGGTAGGTATGATAGCTCCAGTGAGAAGCTAAGTACGTGCTACATCATACTCTATATCAAGGCCGGTCATGAAAACTCCAACCATCGTGGAGTTCCTATATGCCTTCTGATGCTCAAGAGATATCGTAATAGGCATATAGCTATGAAGCTTCTCAAACATGCCACGGAGTGAACTGTAGTACACATGCAGAGGACGACCATTCTGCTTGGCCTTGTAGATGTCAAACTGTAGCTGAAAAATCTTGGCCTCATTTTTCGCTTGACCATATGTGAAAGCCAAAGTGTCACACATCGCCTTGGTGGTAGGCTGGTTCAGAATATCATTGTCTATCTCTGTGGTGAGGGTCCCACATAGCCGAACGCACGCATGCGTGTCATCTTGCTTCCAAGAAGCATTTGCTCCAGTCTTATTCATTGGATCTGGATCTGTCAGGATGTGCTCCTTGTTGTTGCACTGCATGAGAGTGAGAAACTGCATGGACCACAATTCATAGTTGGTCTCATCCATCTTCGCAATGGGAGTCGGGCCCTTGAAGGCTCCAGACGAAAAAATGTCACCCTTGTTCTCTGATATGATGGTAAAGTGGCCAAATAACGGAACTCAACTGAGGAGTAGACCGATATAAATGAGTCTACACGATCATACAGAGGATTGGTTGTACATGTAGACTCATACAACCATCTACATAAATCTTCGTTGCTCGCTAGTGCCGGAAAACGTAATTTATAGGTCTGAAATCACATTTTCCGATCAAAATCAGATCGTTCAGACTGTAGAACGACTTGCAGAGGTGCACGGAGGCATATGGGAGGGCTGACGACAGTCTGGGTTGCTGAGGCGACGGCCGAGGAGGCGTGGACGGCGGCCTAGGAAGGCTGGGGCGATGGCCTACTGGCTGGGGCAGCGGCCTAGGAAGGTCGGGGCAGTGTCCTGGGCTGGCTCAAGAGGCGGTCAAGCGGCTGCCTGATGCCGGAAGGAGGGGCGGGTAGGGTTAGGCCGGAGGGAGGGGGCGGGTAGGGTTAGGGTTTTGTGGGATACGAGAACTCCGGTCTAAGATCGTCGCTCTGATACCATGTGAAGAGAAAAGAATTGAATTGCGTTAATGAGAAGCCCTTGGGTTCTCTTATATAGAAGAGGAACCTATTGGGTAGATTACATGAAGAAGACAAAATAAATAGATAATATGAAAACAGTAAGAAAAATAAGAAATATCTCAACACTGTTCTGAGCATGATAAACATATATGCTCCAGCTTGAGGGGGAAGTGTTGAGATATTTATATCTCATTATCTTTATTTTATAGTTTATTTTTTTTCTATTTTATGTATTTTTTCCTTCGAGTTTTTCTCCTATATAAGAGAGCTCTAGGGCTACGATGAAATCCAACTTTCCATTTCACACCTTTCCACAGTCACCGTACCGATATTTCAATTGAATTTTTCGATAACTAGCCAAAATTGAAATTCAATCAAAATTCGATCGAATTTCGGCAAAATTTAATGTCATGCTCTAATGTGAACCTGATTTAGTGCAAGTGGCTTCAACATAAAAGATGAAGTTATCAACTACATCGAAAACAAGAAAAACTCCCAATCTATACCGTGCACATGGCGAGCCCCCTCGACAATCCAAATTTCTCGTATGATATGCATATTTAGATAATCAATTCACATAAAACAATCCACAAAGCAATCTCATAAGAGACATGGAAAACGCTCCATAAAGAATGATAAAACAGATCAAAGAGATATTTACTCTTTGATAAAAGGGAGTACAAAATACAAAAGACGGGGCCCTCACAAAAAAACTTGTAGTGCCACCTCATGGTCGTACCCTAACACATATATAGGATATATGACAAAAAAGATCCTTAATTGGATCCAAATATCTATATGGGGTCAGCCATTATTCGTTTATGATACACATCAGATCCAAATTGGGTCATGAGTGTTCGATGCATAAATCAACATCTTGTATAATTTGACCTTGCCTTAGTTTCTAAAGACTTTGTACCCCAACTGTGATCGTATGTCTCATAAAGATATCCATATTTTTAAGAGTAAGGCCTAGCACACACACTCCACTTAAACACAAAATACTCATACCAATTTACAAAGTGCATGCGAGTAAACCTATAATGTGTGTAATATGGGACAAGCACATAATGTTTGGAAATTGAATCAAATACTTTCTTGAGGAGTAAGATGTAATGTTGTTTGGACCTAGTATTGTGCTGCTAATTATAAAGGTGATTGGATGGCCCGGGTGAAAAATTAAGACACCAAATGGACCTTAGTGTACAAAATATACATATTGGAATTATAAGAAGAAAAAACTGTGGCCACACCAAAAGAACATAAATTGGGAGCCGATACATTTGAGGTAGTTTGGGGATTCTCTTAGGGCAAACACCATGCCAATTTGATAGTGTGAATAGAGGGGTAATGAGCATTGCAAGAGAAATCATGGAAAAGACGGAAGAAATCCAACAAGCATGAACTTGGATTCTGAGTCAATCCCAGGCATAACACTTGCAGACACCGCGTCGTTCAGCAGCTCGTTGAAGACATATAAGAGAGCATATACCCACGATCGGTTGAAGTCAATCCCAGGCATAACACTGAGCATATACCCACGATCGGTTGAAATGCAGTTGAAGAATAACACTTGCAGACATCCTAGTCAAACTAGGAAAAGACCCGGTTCTGATTATCTGTTTGGGTATGACGGAACATGTTGACCAGTCCCTTGCTTTGCTTGAAGTTTCATAATGTATGACATGATGGAAAAGCAACGGAACTGGAAATATAAAAGTGTGAATGAAATGTAAAAACGTCAGAGATTATGTGCAGCAAGTAACAGAACAAGACTTATTTCAATATTAAAAAGCAAACGAAAACCAGAATTTAAATAATTAAGCTCAATAGCAATCCGTTTGGGAAACATATGATATATAGACATTAAAAGTGAAAAAGAAGTGTTTCTTCCAAAAACTTGTGCATGAGGATGAATGGGCGATAAGTTTCAACATGTCAAAACCATCTGACCGAAAACTGTGTATGATGTTCAAAGTACAAAAGCAAAATGCAAACCATAAGCCATAACTTCAAAAAAAATCACCGTCCATTACTTGAAATAATGGTGTGATGAGAAGATGGTTCATTACCCTTTGAAAACCAAATATACTTCTTGATGTGGGATCATCCCAGACAAGAAGCAGCACTCTGGCTCCTTCTTCAGTCTTCGATCGAAGAAGCTCCCCGAGAGTTTGCTTTGAACCATGGGCAACATCACGAACTAACTGAATGTTGTGGTACACGGACCAACCTGTGATATAAATCAGATGTCGTGCATCACTTATTGCCTTGCAGATGTCATGCCAGCATTTTCCATGCTCATAGCGGATTCCCCCCGCCATATGTATATTCGGAAGACAACCATCAGGCACATGAGCATCTTGGTACAGTTTAACCTCGCAACCTTTCCTGAGTGGAAAGTAGGTCCCTGGCACACCAACGTAGTTTGGTCCCGGTTCGATTCCGTGGTGATACATGGCCAAATTCTCGATTGGCACATACGTAATTGATAGCTTCAAAACAGCTCCAGGCTTACAAATCTTCCCATTGGAAAGGATCGGGTACTCGCCCTCCACCTTCAAGCCTGTATAGATTTGCTCTGCAGGAATATCAACTGTTCCAATGGTTTGGGAGCCTACATAATCATCATCCTTGACCGTAAAAGTAATCTTGGAGGCACGGTGAGCGATGGGGACATTGAATTGCTGGTTCCAGTCAGGATTTTCATCATTGTCCCGCACAAACGTCCGCCCAAGAACGCCGTGCTCCGCAGAAAATGTAACATACGGATCGCTGGTATCCTTCTTGCTGCCCATCAAGTTGGCAAGGGTGTTGGAGAACATATCCAGATTCGGGAGGTTCCTTGCAGAGTGTATCCACACCTCCAGATTCCCGTGCAAGAGGAGGACTTTCCAGGATGTCTTACCATTCTTGAAAGGCACAAGCTGGCCACTGTGCCCAAGTGGAGGCCCTTCAAAGGACAACCTCTGGCTCGACGAGCTGCTGAATGATGCGGTGTAGGACATGGACGGAGACTGAGAGACAGGACGAGGAATTGGAGGAGGAGGCTGCTCAGATATACTCATGCTAGAAAGCAAATGCTCCACGGGAGGATAAGAAGGTCTGTGCTCCACGGGATCATGACCGGCGGGATCCTGCCCGCCGTAAGCCGCGAAGAAGCTATCGGAATGCGGAGGAGGGAAGCGCAATTCGGCGGGATTCAAGCTAACTTGATGCTGCAATGTGGGTTGAGGGGGCGGTGGGGCGTAAGGTGGATAGTTGGGGGGAGGAGGAGGAGGAGTGTACTGGATCGAGCTGTAGGAGGGAGAGGGAGAGAAGTGGGGAGGAGGGTATGAAGGCTGCGGTGGCGGCGGATACTGCAGTTGACCGGAATAGGAAGGGTACAGTCCGGGATGCTGCGGCGGGTGGTCGGTAGGGTAGCCGGAGAAGGAGGGGGAGGGGCGCGGTACCGGCGGATACTGCGGCGGGTATCCGGCGTACGGCGGCTCAGCTGGCGGCGGCGGATAGGAGGCGAAGGAAGCGGAAGGCGTGAGCGGATGGTGGTGGTGGTGGGGAGGACGGTAGGGATCGTAGTGGTAGCTGTCCATGGAGGATTGAGGTGCCGGAACCTCGCGAGATCGAGAATTCTACCTCGTTTTGGGGGCTTTGGTCATTCCATCGCGCGTGAAGATCGGGACTTGGTAGGGAATTGATGGGGTTTTGACTGCTCGCGTGTACACGCCCCGATAGGATAGACGAGGCAATTGACGCCGTCAAGGTGTGGGCATTCGAGGATGGAGAGAGGATCCGAGGAGTTCCTCGACGTGGGCAGCAATTAAGACTGGAAGTTGCGGTGAAGGTCGAGGAGGAAATGGAGTGCGGAGGAGAGAGAGAGATCGAGATCTCCGCTCGCACAGTTTCTTCCTCTTTCTTCTCGCGTCGCGGTGTCCGTATTCTATCTTCTCAGTTGCGGGTTGTTTGTCCTAACAAGCGGCCCAGGAAGACTTAGTTGGGAGTTGAAGTGTGGGACCCGCCGGACTTTCCATTCTTGAGTAGTTTTTCTTTTTCCTCCTTTTTTTTAAATCAGCCTATAGGTAGAGACTAGAGAGATTTGGGGTTTATTAATTCAAATGATGTACGGGAGATAATTTTTATTGAAAAAAAAAGGTTTGGTCGGAGAGGGTTGTTATACGACGTATGAGATGCATGATCAGATGATAAATATGTTTTTCTTGAAGTTTTATGTGGATATTAAGGTATGTGTCAGTTTTATGTTAATTATATAAAAAAGATTCTTCATTTTTTAAGAATTTGATTATTAATAGGAGTACTTATGTATACATGTGAATTCAAGTGATAGGAAATTTGGGTTGTAAGGTTAAAGAATATCTAATGTCTATTATAGATGTCATGGCCTCTTGATTCTTCCAAGAATCGAATCGCGATTCTATGACTAGCATGTGATAGTTAATAGTAACAAGTACTTAATTCTACGATAACTAACACAGAATTTTATAAGGATCAATAAAACAAGCAACTAGGCTTTTATTTTTTTTATACTTATAGTTACATATAATACTACAGATAGATGCATGCTTATAAATACATACTCGAAAATTCATGTGTGAAGTACATTTCGAGTAGAATAGAGATTGAGACACAAGATCCATCTAATGATCATTTGTACATGAAACAATAATTCATATGTTTCTTAAGTACTAAAAATTCATGGCCATTTTTGATCTCCCAAATGGAAATCGTCAACTGTTCCTTGTCACAAAATCCTCTTCTCTTTTTCGATGCTTTAATACCTTCTTTTATTTTACTTTTTGTTGCTTATTCTTATGACATATTTTCGCGTTTCTACCCTTGCTTATTCAACTCTAAGAGCATATATAGTTTAGCAACTCAAAGATATTTTAGCAATTTTAAGTTTAACTTTCAACAATAGCGTTCTTTTTATAATTACGTCTTTCAACTTATCATATTATCATTCTTCACGAAATTTAGGGTAAAGCCCTCATAACTCCATTAATCATATTAATGTCCTTTCTAATTACTTCTAAATAGAGAGCATGAGTCGCCTATAAAAAACATACCTCGCACTACAAAGCATGAGGCATGGGCTTGTCCATCGGTGATAGCATTCAATTGTCCTTTTCGCGGTTATTAAAGTATGCCTTGCTTGGAGTCTGATAAGGATGTCCCCTACCTCTACGAGAAGTAAAGTTACACCCTATGTGATGAGGACATCCTCCTCCTATACCTCCTTACTGTGAAGATCCCAAGGGACAATTGGCCCTGAAATGTCCCCTCATAATTGCAACGATAACAAACATGATTCTCTACAAGTACGTATGTAGTGGTGCTCAACATCACTCAACTATTCATGCCGACTCAGAAAGTGCTTGCCCCAAGGTAGGGTCTCCTCTACGAGTAAACCAAGTCAACATCCCAGAGTAGTGAAGGTGGAAGCGGTGTCCTGTATGTGCTCCTAGTCTGTTGCTACGAGATGTCGTCCCAAAAAGGCCCAATCCTGACTATATGGCTTCTCCTTGTGTAAGCCACGCTCCATTCATACAACATCATCAATCACTTCCTTCATTATAATCAAATGAAGGGCAATAAACTCTCGCGGATTTCCTTACGAAGACTTTGAAAGAACTTGAAGGCCTTGTCTTACTCAGCCGGCATAGTGTTGGCATAACTTCAGGGGACTAAACCATTTTTCAGACATGAGTCGGGAAGCTACTTGTCTAATGTATGAATGTATCTTTCCTCTCATATAATTTTCAATAACCGATGGCGTAACTAGGCTCTGATACCATATGTAACATCCCGAGCTTAGGTCACTAGTCCATTAACAATGATAACTGACCTTGACAACTTGTTTGGTTCGAACCCAAATGGGCTAGTTGACAACCATCCAAAATGCTTAAGCTCAAGTTGTCAAGTAGCAATCCCCATAACTTATAACCTATGCTTTGTGAATTTTAGATGTGTGACTATGTTTGGGGGGTTGGGATGTTATAGATATCATCTTCCTTAATCGATCAATCAAAAATCACTACTAAGCATGTTTGAGAAATTTCCTTCTCCCATGGATATTCATTTTTCATGTTACTCACTAACATCTACATTGTAGCCAAGATGCCACCTGCTCCATGAGCCCACGCCCCCGCACCTCGACGACAAATGATCTCAAAATAAAAGATAGTTTCGTAAAAGCTACGAAGCCTCGTTCACTCCATCAACTTCACCTACAAGATAATCCCAAACCCAACCTTCGTTTTTTTTGCCTAGGATCTAAATGCTAAAGTTATTATTTATCCTTGGACATTTTTTTGAGTTTACTTAGGCTGTTTGTTTTGGTTGTACTAAATGCCGAGGCCCTCAAGTACTATATGATTTCTGTTTAGATTTTTGGTTGGCAGTATGTCTGGCCCTTTATTGCCATGAACTCTCTCTTTAATGAATCGAATTCTGATCGTTTTATCAAAAGTATCAAAAGAACAATGATAACAAGCATTTTAATCATTAGAATTATATGAATGAACAATGGAATGTAATTAAAGAAGAATATGTGTTGTTGTAATGTTGGTATTTGGATGGTTATTTGATTATTGCACCTTATTTTAGACACCTTAGTTTATATCCATGGGAACACACACTTTATGTGTATCCATGGGCACATTTTCCCCTTTATCTTTCTCTAAATATGTATTTATATATGCCTATATATATCATGCAAAAATTTGCTGAATCAAAAACAATAAAAATTCTTACGATAAAAAAATAAAAATTGATTTTTATTATGAAACGCACATATCAATATGCCTAGATAATACCTTTCCTTCAACTTTTCGTCACTATGTCGATAGAATTTGGACTTGCGCTTGTTCCAACAACAATAACAAATCTTCATCCTATATGCGCTTCTAATGGTATTTTATTTCGAAGTATAGTTATTTGTTTTTTCAGTTAATTAAACTATTCGGCAAATATGGAAGTTTTACCTATCAATATCTATTATTTTGGACTATTAATAATGATTTTTCTTAGAATTCAGACACTTGATCGTTTCACTTACTTCCATTATGCCAATAGTAATCATTATCGTAGGAACTGTGGTTATTTTATAGTGTTTCAAGACAACCATTATAAATATTGTATGAGTTTTTTCAATGCTTCTATGTTGGGATTAGTTACTAGTTCTAATTTGATACAAATTATATTTTTTTAGGAGTTGGTGCGTGTGTGTGTTTATCATGTCAAGTAAATGTGATGTGTTCACAGAATATCTATGTTTTAATTTATAGAAAAGCGAAGTTAAATTGAATAAATAGAAATGATAGTATTTCCTACAATGGTGCCAATATAATTATTTCTAACATCCCGGGCTTAGGTCCTCGGTCCGTTATCAAGGAAAACTGACCCTGACAACTTGTTGGATTCGAGCTCAGATGGACTCGTTGGCCACCACCCAAAATGTTTAAGTTCAAGTTGTCAATTAGTAGTCCCTTATAATCACTCTCACACTTTGTGAGTTTTAGATGTGGGACTATCTTTGAGGGTATAGGTGTTACATCTACTCAATTATATAAAACCAAAATTAATAGATGGATCTCCATACGTAACATGAGTGGCAACTATATATATCCTCTAACTATGCTTCAATTATTTGCCATTACAGTACCATAATCTTACACGCTATGAGATGCAACAACTAAACGCACCCTATGTAGCAATCCATCCAACATATTATTTTCATGATTTATATATTAGAATGCAATGCATTCCAGGAAGCTTCCTCCAGGAAGCTTCTTGCAATCAAGATGTATGACCATTTGTCTAGTTTTAGCACTATATTTTTAATAAATATCCCAATTCAACTAGTTAGATGGAAAAGGTCATGATTATTTTACAATTAATTTTGAAACTGGATCTTCATATGCCCTATTAATAAAGAATATTTTAGGCTGCATACCATTGAGATGCAAAGTTAGAAATTTTAGACACAAATTATCTTATATGTCCAAAAACTGCGTACTAGGTCAACATGGTGCCTCTAATAATATATGATTTCGTTCGTAATGGAACCATATAGGAAGAAAAAAATTTACAGAAAGCGAACTTATGATAAAAAGCATATATAAATGGTCCAACGTGTATTGGTGAATAGTAGAATAATGTCAATATATATAGAAGATGATGTGCCAGTTTTAAAAGAGAAATATGTTTTCAATTTAATCATAAGGATGAATATTCTTGGCATTTTTTATTTGTTGAAGGATAAGTTTTAGTATATCTGACATTGCTTAATGATAGCGGACCCCACGAGAGGCCTATGCGTAATAGTTAATACCGTATTGTTTTTGATCCGGTAAGATGTACAATTTGATTAAAATACTCAATTAAGTAATTTTTTTTATAAGGTGTGTAATATAAATTTTAAGAATCCAAGGTAAGGATGATAAGAATGACGCTTGACCAAGACTCAAAATCGAGATATATGAACCCCAACTGTCAATCTCACTAAAGTCAAATGACATTAAACTAAGGTCAAGGAACAATACAATACTCAAGAAGGCAAGTTCCTATCTCACATGCTTTCCTTACAAAGGTCCAAAGACTTTACCAAGGTATGAGAGTAGTGCAACTTGCCAAAGGCGTTTCATATTCGCCTCGTCGAGATATACGGTTTAGAGCTACATGCTTTGAAAGTTAAAAGTGCAAGTCCTATCGAGGACTCAAGACCCTTCCGAGGGAGTAGACCCAGCAGGGACTGTAATGGATAGGAGCCGCTCGATGAGGATCGGGATGCACACCAACAACAATGGAGTACCCATGAATGCCACTCGATCCTCATCGAGCAACTCCCCTGCATTACAGTAGAGGATCTGCTTCCCCCTTCAGATTCTGCCCTGCTCGTTGAAGGCATTGAGTTGTTTCATGTGCTTCCTTCGAGATCTGGAGAGTAAAGCCATATGCTAGAGAGTCTGAGTGAATACTTAGCCATAATCAGCCGAACAATCCCTTGCTATGCTCCACAAGGGGGTACAGTTCGTATGGCTGAACATGATTAGGATTGGTAGACAAATATTATGACCGATAAAGAATTATTACATAAAACAAGCTTTATAAAAATATAAAGGGATTTTTGCGTCGTGACACCAACAGTTTTTTCCAATAATGCAACAATCCATGTATACTTCATATTTACTCTATGTTCCATGCAAATATACTCGTCATACACCATAGCTTATGCCATCAAGTTACTCTTCTCCGTTTGTTTCAGAGATCCATCTATACTGGAGTAATATATAAACTCCCCTACAGTTAGTGCTCTCTGTATCCTCTGTACTTTCATCTTTCTCGATATTGTGAAAATCGATTGTTGCCGCTCAAGGACGTAGCCCAATTACAAATGAACCTTGTAAATTTGTGTTTTTGCATCTTACTTGATTGATCTTGTTTGTGCTTGTCTGCTTCCACGATTTGCAACACCAACATCATCGAAGACAAGGGTGGAAATGAGAGCGAATTAAGGTTGAAAATGTGCAAGTTCACAAGAAAAATAGTTCTGGCTTGAGCTTCCACAGTTTGTATTGAACTCCGGGGCACATTTTCAGTAGTGAAGTTGTTGTACTACTTTTGTAGCTTCATAATTTAAGTTTTTCAGTCGTAGAATATATTATGGAATCTATATAGAATTATAAATTTTGAGAATCATGAATATATAATGTTGTTGGAACATTTTATTCTTTACTTTTTCTACTTATATTTATAATGTTAATCCTAATGTATAAATATAGCTATTATTAAGTATATAGATCCTTAAAAGTTTAATTGGATTTAATCATGTAACAGATGGGTTCTTACCCTCACACGGGGCGAGGCGTCAAAAAAACTAGTCGACTTCTCACTAACATTCAGTCAAATAACATAATCTAGTCAACTGATCTTATTTCTAGCCAACTAATTATGATTTTATATTGTAGTTAAACATTTAAAGTTGGTTCTAACTGTTCGAAGGTATCTTTTCGTGAAAAAAACATTGGCACTTAATCAATCTCCTCTTGTTTAGCAAATTATAGAAAGGATCACTCCCTTATTTTACTACACATTTTTCATTAATAATAATCTTTCATATATATATGTGTGTGTGTGAGTGAGTGTGAGTGTGAAATATATCCAATAAGGTGCACCTTTCCTGAGTGCAAGGAAAGCCTGCCATCTCATCTGTATGTAGTTAATCCAATGGATCTAATTAATTCCTTCTTAATATTAGATTTTTTAATGTTGAAAATCTATTTTAGTCTTTTTGTCTCATTCTAAAAATAGTAGGTTGAAGAGCCCTCGATCTACCCTAACCGAATTATCGAACAAATTTAGTATTTCTTTCGTTGTAGTCAGATAAATCAAGACTGATCAAAACCACTTAGATTAATGTCATACTAAACACATGCGGCAATTTTTATTTTACTTGGGCAAGCTCAAGGTCGAACTCAGGGAGGCGGCTTTTTCGTTAGGTTAATTTGAAGTCAATTTCGATGTTAGATTTTCAAGAGAATATTTTTTTATTTTTTTTATGTAATTAAAGAAACTGCGATGCGATTCAAGCCAAATTCGACGATTAAAATTTGAATGTAGTCAAATTAAGTCTAAAAAAGATGAAACTTGCCCATAATAGGAAATGCAATGAAATTAAGCTACTACATTTTTTGAAATTTTTAGACTCTAAATAAATTAAATATGAATTAAAAATGAATGCAGTGTAGATTTTACAAAACTAATTTTAATAAATACCAAATTAAATCATTTTCAGATACAAAAATTATTAAACCTAAAAATTGATGAATTTTGGACCTATTAAAAATCAATGAAGCAAAATATTAATGAATTTATCAAGGCCTCGTTATACATGCGAATGATGTGATTTTTCAGGCACGAAGTAGAAAAACTTAAACTAGACCTATTGTGATTTTTTAGTGATATTTGGAGTAATAAATAATTTAATATGAAATTAAAGGCACACGATGGCAAAACTATGTAAATTTCCACAAAAATAATAATACTAAATTCCTCGAAGCTCACAAAAATATGACAAGTGTCCACAATGATAAAGCACAAGTTTCTCTACCACATACAATTTTTGAAATTTAAACATGATGCTAAATGAGTGCCTAAATAAACGTGCAAACACAAGGACCAAAATACAGACAGGAATAAAATTGATTAACTCAGAAACATGCGTACATGGAATAAAATGCAATTACCTATAATGTAGATGGTATGCATGCAATTTATCCAGTGGAACACATGCGTCTCACGTGACGCGCCTGGCAGGGACTGAAGTGCAATTTTGAAAACTTGTAGGGGCCTTGGTGTAAACTACCCAGATCGCATGTGAGGACCACGTGAGGTGCTAGGCTCGGGAAGTATCGGTGGCTCGAACGGTGGCTCGGGTCTTTTGCAGGCTCGGACTTGCTTTGGGGTATCTTCGGAAGCTCCGAGCCTAAGGGGCGAGGAAGAGGCTCGGAGCTGGAGACGTGGCAAAAGATGGATCGTCCGATCAAGATGATCGAACGGTTACTGAAGTCGAGGACGTGGTGTGCCTTGGACCGTCAGATCCTCGAATGATCCGACGGTATCTGGAGCTCCTGGAGCGGGCGACGTGGACGAATGATGACCGTTGGATGATCACCGGGGGGTGAATCCAACGGCAGTTGTAGCCTGAGTTCCTCCTCCGTCGCTACGATGGCAGTGACTTCAGAGCTCCGGTGAAGGACTGTCTGCTCTGTCGCCTTCCCCCGTGCTCGGTGAAGATCCGCGGAGAATCCTGAGTGGCTGGATGATGAGCCGAAAAGCCGAGAGACTAAAATAGAAGGTATCAATGGTCGTCGCGACCTCAACCTCTCGAGTCGGACTCAACAAGAAAACAAAGACCACCAAATTAAAATCAAGAAAATCAAACAAATAGTGGTCTCGCTACTTTATTTAACCTGGTATAACAACCAGGGTCGAACTCAAGGAGCACGGACTGGATAAGGTCCTACGAAGTAGCCGAGAATCGAAAATAAAGAAAAAGAATATTTTTGGTGGATTTTTCTCTTTTTAAAATTTTTTATGTTTTTAAATTATAAAGAAAATATAAACGAATGGGAAAAAGTCACAATCAAGGAATTATTTAATACCACAAAATAAGTCAGAAAATTAAAATAAAAATATTTTTGGATTTTATAAATTTTCAAGTGTTTTTCGTATTTGTCTCAGATTTTTATGATTTTTAGTTGATTTTATAAAAATGAAAAAGCCAAAAATGAAAGCTAATGTGCAGCTAGACTCTAAAGACTATTTAAAAATAGAAAAATAGCCTATAAAAATCTAGCAACAATTTTATGAAAAACTATAAATGAAAACCTAACTACAGGAGAAGCAATTGCATTTTTTTGAATTTTTAGGAATTTTTGATGGTTTTTATGAGTTTTTAGTGTTTTTCAATTTTTAGGGTTTTTATATATCCAAAAGTAATAAAAATTGCATAGAATTAATAGCACAACAAAATACGCATAAAGTAATTTTTTTAGAATTTTTGGGGGCTTTTAATATTTTTAGTTGATTTTTCAATTTAGATAGTAGTGAAAAAGGGTTTTTGAATTTTTAAAAATATAGAATGAAAACAAAATCAATACAAAAATTCATGGAAATTTTTACAACATAGCAGGAGCCATGTATCCAAATTTCGTGAAATTTGGATGAAGTTTGATATTTTATTCAATCAATCAAAGATGCACATCACACAGGGACTAAAATGCAAATAAAACAAGTTCCCAGGACTAATTATTGACAAGCTTTAAAAGTACGAGGGGCCTACTGTAAATTTCACGTCAATTCCAGTGCATGTCCAAAAAAACAATGCACAGGGGTATAAGTGCAAATATATAAAACTATATAATCAAAGCATAACACTCATAAACCTCGAGGGCATACATGCAATTGTTCCAGATATGCACGCGATAAAGCACATGCATCCACAAAAGGAGGACTAAATCGCAAATAGTGAAAAGAACAGGGGCTAATATGCAAAACATCCACAACGTACTATTTATTTAATAGACTAAACTAGAACAGAAAAGAACGGTAAGGGGTACGACGCAAATTACCCAGCCAAGATGCGTGCGGGTCACGTGGTGGCCAGGTGGCGGTGGTGGATAGGCTGAAGGCGTGCGACTCTGGTGCAACCACCTGGCAGATCTGACGGTCTTGACGAGATGGCAGACGTGGGGCATACGTGGCCGTTAGATCTGGTATCTAACGGCCTGACAGGAGCAGGGCACGGACGGCTCAGATGCAGACTGGCAAGTGGGCTCGATCCGATGGCTCCGGGAGGGTCTGGATGAACTTCTCCCTGGCGAGGTTCGTCGGCGAACTGGAGGTGATCTGAGTTGCTGATGGACAATCAGAGGGAGGGGTTCGACTCACATCGCCCCTCCGCATCTGGTGGCGGTGGCGGATGGAGCCCCCAACGATCCGATCTCCGGGACGGGTGGTGCGACCTAGGGTAGCTCCGGCGAGGGTGATGAAACGCGAGCTGGGGGCAATCTGGCTCTTATGGACATGGAAATGAAAGCTAGCGCTCGAAGGGTAACTCCGACGAGGGTTATTGGATAAGAAGCTAAGGGAAGCAACATGGAATGGCGGAGGACGGCTCCGGCGAAGGCGGAGGAAGGAGCCTAGCTTAATCTTGGCTCGGCTAGCCAAGCTCAAGGTGATCAGACTATGGGAGAAGGATGGCGATGAAGCGGCGCGTCGTTCTTAACGGCTAGGGAAGACCGATGGAGCTCCGACCACTGGGTTGGAGCCAGCGGACGGAAAGATGAAGAATCGGAGATGAGTAGAACTAGGATCGATTAAATGGATACCTGATGATTGAAAGTCGATCCTGAGCTCCATGAGGGTGTGGCAAAGGGGGTCGTCGCCTCGACCGAGATGCGGCGGGCTGGGAGGCTCGTACATGGCAGCGCTCTGGCCACGTTCGTCGAGCAACGGCTGCAGGCACCTAATCCGGCCACCAAAGAGTGGTTCCGGTCACTGACACCGAGGGGAGTCTCTCTAGGGTGTATTTAGGGCCTGCGGCGCGAGCTGACCCTCTGGGAGTCGAAATGAAGGTCCTTATATGCATCCCATGTGACATGGAAGAACGGGCAAGGGTGCGCAATCCGATGCTGCTCCGATCTCTTCAAGGGATCCGTGAAGGTGTATGATCCGTGGAGAACAGACGGGTGAAGAAATCGGGGCGAAAGGGTCTCGGATCTGCTCTAGAAAAATGGGAGAAGTCGGGTCGGTGAGCGAGATCCGCGAAGAGGGGACCCGGGAGGGGGAGTTGACCGGGGGTCAACGATCCCCCGTGGACCAATCAGAATAATCCAGGGTCAAAAAGATTTGGAAATTCATTTAAAAATCGAAAATGATTTTATTTCAAACTATTTACAAAATAAAAAATGTTTATTTATTTTCAAACTATTTTCTAGTGATTTTTATTTATTTTTAAAAAATAAATTATGTTATATACATAATATACTATTATATATAGGTATAAAATACATATGTATTTTATACTTTGATTTTTATTATTTTATTTTTGTATACAAACCCTGATTTTATATTTTATTTATTTACAACCTAAAATTTGGGATATAAAATAATTTTTATTTTATTTTTGTTATTTATTTATAAGGGTGAAATAAATAGTGGTGTGATACATATGTACATGGTATATATACAAGGTAGAGAGAGAAAGTATTTTATTTTGGGATATTTACACCCATAACCCTGAGTAATACGGTAATTACCCCAGAAACCCTCTATAAACACGAATTATCCTCAGGACCCTGAATAACCACGCCGTTTTACACCCATAACCTTCCGTTAGTTTAGTCCGTTAACTCAACCAGATAGCTAAGTTAATCTAACCCAATTCATGATCCTACGGTGCAGGTTAATAAAAAAAAAAGAAGAAAGGAGGAAGTGGGTTCCATCCTGTAGCTCGCATGGTGAGAACTTTCACGAGGAGGACGAGGCGCACAGGGGAGGGGGGCCGGCAGGCGGAGGCGGGTGGCTTTCAGGCGGAGTCGTGCGGGGGGAGGGGGTCCTGCAAGCAGAGGCGAGAGGCGCGCGGGGGAGGGGGGTGGGGGTCCTGCAGTCGGAGGCGCGCGAAGGAGGAGGGGGGGTCCTGCAGGCGGAGGCGCGCGGAGGAGGGAGGGTGTCCAGCAGGCGGAGGCGCGCGCGGGGGAGGGGGGTCCTGCAGGCGGAGGCGTGCGGGGGAGGGGGGTGCTGCAGGCGGAGGTGCCAGGGGTGGGGGCCAGGCGGAGGCACGCCCTGCAGGCGAAGGCGCACAGGGGAGGAGGTATGCAGGCGGAGGCGTGCGGGGGAGGAAGGTATGCAAGGAGGAGGCGCGCAGGTTGCTGGGCTTCCAGGACAGATTGAGGAAGGGGACTCTAGCAGGGAGAGGCTGACGACATGGGGAGGGGTGCGAGCTCGTAGCGGCAACGCTGGGAGAGGGAGCGAGCTCGCAGGTGCGGGGGCGCGGGGTGCGAGCTTGCAGGTGCAGCGGCGCAGGGGAGGGGGCGGGCTTGCAGGTGCGCGGACGCGGGGGAGGGGTGCGGGCTCGCAGGTGCGGGGGCGCGTGGGAGGGGAGCGAGCTCGCAGGCACGGGGGCGCGGGGGAGGGGTGCGGGTTTGCAGGTGCGGCGGCGCGAGGCAGGGGGTGGGCTCTTGCAGGTGCGGCGGTGCGGGGGAGTGGGTGGTGAGGTCTGGGGTTGTGGTCGGAGGCGGGGGGCGGCGACTTCCATGGCGGGGTCGGGGTCGGGGTCGGCCTCACCGACCACAACCCTGTTTTGATCCAAACCTTTTACCTGTTACCCTTCGAGCTTTCTACTTCCATGTGAATCTCGTCGGCTCTCTACTTTCTACTTGCTTGCCAGTAGTTCTGCTTCTAATTTTGGCCATCCCTGCAATATTCCGGATCCAAATTTCCAATCTGATCGACTGATTCTGATTGCACAACTTGCTGCGTATTTGTTTTTTCACTATTTTTACTTCTCCTTGTTTGATTCTGATTCCAAAATTGACTTAGCTGAGCAAGTGTTCCAAGTTGGTATTTGATTAGGAAAAAGTTCCCCATCTATGGAGCCGTGATCCCTTTTTTCTGCATATTTTACTGCAGTATATTTATTATCTAAAGGATCAGGATTCGAACATTCTAATTATTATTTCCTCAGAAGAAAAATGTAATTCACAAAATGGTGGGTGCTGCTTGGAGGACGAAGGGGAGGAGGAGGTTGTCGGAGGAGCTTGCTCCTTGGAGGAGGAGGTGGGTGTTGCTTGGAGGAGGAAGAGGACAAGGTGGAGGAGGAAGGTGATAAATGAGTTTTTTTGTAAATAATAGAAACTTAAAGGGTATAAATATAAAATACATAACGGATACCGTCAATAGTTAACGGTAAATTGGACGGAAGATAACACAAGGTTATGAGCGTAAGAGTTAATTGCTATTCAAGGTCCTCAGTGTAATTCGTGTTTATAGAGGGGTTCTGGGGTAATTACCATATTACTCAGGGTTATGGGTGTAAATATCCCTTTTATTTTTGATTTTATTTTACTTTTCTAATTTTTATTTTATTTTTAGAAATATATACAAAATGATAAAAATACATTTTTATTTTTTGTTTTGTGAAAATAAAATATATACATAAGAAGGAATATATACATGATGTTGAATGGTCCTATCTCTCTCTACTTGTTTTATTTTGCGATCAGGCCCATATTGGGCCCTCTCTTGGGTTCAGATCACTCAATATTTATTCTAAATATTTCCCTCTTCTTCTTTATTTCTTTATTTCTTTATTCTTTTATTTTTGCACAAAAATCATGCTAATTATTGATAATTACACAAGCATGCCTATTTGATAACTTATTGTATTTACAAGTATCTACATGGTGTTTTGCAAAGAATTTTAGCTAAAATAAAAGAATAAAAAGTGATGAATGAGGATTCATCACTGGACACCGCCGTGGAAGCTTAACAGAGCTGTCGGAGGTTTTGGAAGAGGCTGGGGTGGTCCATAGGCCCGAGATGAAGGAGCTCGAAGCAGCTCCGGTGAGGTTCCGACCAATGTCGAAGATGTCTCCTGCAGTGTTAGTGAATGCCAAAAAGATGGTGCTCATGCTTGCGTGGATGCAATGAGTGATGCGAGGCATGTGGGGCGGTGGTTGAATGCCGGCGTGCTCCTTCATCGTGATCGGCGGAGCGATGGTTTGTAGTGCTTCGATGGGTTGTTAATGAGGAACGGAGGGTTGCGCGAAGATGGGAGCTTCGATGCGAAGCTCGAGCGATGGTGAACGGTAATGTCGAGCGGAGAAGGCGGAGTAATTTGGAGAAGATCGATCGAGAAGAAGGTGAAGATCGGAGAAGGAGATGGATGATTCTACCTAGAAATGGAGGCTCGGAATGAAGCCGCTGGTCGTCGCTCTAGGGTCGGCAGGGGCCCAAGCTCACGTATCTCGACGATGGAGCTACTGTACAGTGAAGGAATGTCATGGATCTCGCCGGAGAAGAACCGATGTCGTTGCTCACTTTCATGCCTAATCCCTGTCACAGATCGGTGGAGGGGAGCTCTAGGGTTTCTCCTGCAAGGGCGGATGGGCTTGAAAGTGTCCGGAGGTGCTGTATTTATAGAGAGAAGGTAGTGGTCCGAGCGATGGAGGATGAGGTTTACGTGGGGTTTATGGAGCGAGGGAGAGGGAGTCATGGCGAGAGTGGGCTGATATGAGAATCATGCCACTCCTTCACTTTCTCCTTATACTGTAGGCTGCTCGAAAAGGATGTATCACGAAGCTCCTCTAGGGCTGCTAACTCTGCCCTCCTCTGATCTCCTACACTCACTGGATCCAAAAGTATATCAGTGACTGCCCAAAGCGACCTATGTCTCAGCTCAACAGGTAAATGGCAGGGCTTGCCATAAACGAGGCAAAAGGAAGATGTACCCAAAGGCGTCTTGAAGGACGTCCGATATGCCCACAAGACCGAGTCCAAAAGCTGTGACCAATCCTTTCGGTCAGGGCGGATGACCTTTTGCAGAATAGTCTTGATCTCCCTATTCGACACTTCAGCAAGACCATTGGTCTGAGGATGATACGGTGTGGCTACTCGATGGTCTATGCTGAACTCGCTAGCAAGGGCCTTTACCTCGTCGTTGACGAAATGAGACCCCCGTCAGATATCAAAACTCTAGGCACCCTGAACCGTGAAATGATATTCTTCCTCAAAAATCTGTAAACAGCCCTAGCATCTGCGGTTCGGGCGAGGATGGCCTCAACGACTAACATAATCCACGGCTAACAGAATGTACTCAAATCCCTGACTCTAGGGAATGGACCCATGAAATCGATGCCCCATGCGTCAAAAACCTCACAGAAGTGAATGGACTGCATTGGCATCATATCACGTTGTCCACAAGTGCCCATCCTCTGACAGTCAGTACATCTCTTCACGAACTCATCAGAGTCCTTGAAGAGAGTAGGCCACCATAGGCCAGATTGGAGCACTTTCTGTGTCGTTCTCCTCCCAGAGTGTTGTCCTCCTGCCTCAAGCTTGTGGCAATAAGTGAGGACGCTATGGTGCTCCTCCTGAGGAATGCACCTACGCGAGACGCTATCCCTTCCTTCATGATAAAGGACAGGATCCTCCCAATGGTAGAACTTGTCCTTCACGAGGAAGGTCTCAAGTCGCTGCCTGGGCCAATCTTGTGGAACTTTCTTGGCAACAAGATAGTTCACAATATCAGCGTACCACGGGAGAGAGGCGATAGCAAGGATCGCCTGATCTGGGAAGGTCTCACAAATAGGCTCAATCTGCTCAGAATCCTCAAGAAACTCCAATCGGGAGAGATGATCCGCCACCACATTCTTGACTCCAGGGTTATCCTTAATCTCTATGTCAAACTCATGGAGTAGAAGGATCCATCTGGTCAATCTAGCTTTGGCATCCTTCTTTGCCATGAGGTACCTGATGGAGGTATGATCAGTAAAGATGGTTACCTTAGATCCAATGATGTACGATCTGAACTTATCTAGGGCAAACACTACAGCTAGCACCTCCTTCTCAGTGACGGTGTAGTTTCGCTGAGTTGCATCCAAAGTCCGGCTAGTGTAGTCAATAGCAAATGGAACTCCATCCCTCCTATATCCCAGTACTGCCCCTACGGTAAAATCGAAGGCATCCATCATGATCTCGAATGGGAGAGACCAATCAGGAAGTGGAGGACAAGAGCCTCAACAACTAGACTCTTCAGAGTCTCAAATGACGCTAGACACTTATCATCCACAACAAATTCAGTGTCTTTCGTCAGCAGATCAGTCAACGGCAGGGCAATCCTGCTGAAATCATGAATGAATCGTCGGTAGAAACTGACGTGCCCCAGAAAAGACCGTAACTGCCGCAAGTTGGACAGTGGACTGAGTTTCCTAATGATAACCATCTTGGCTGGATCAACCTCCATGCCCTTGTTGGAGATGATATGGCCAAGCACCGTCCCTTGAGTCACCATGAAGTGACTCTTCTCCCATGAAAGCACAAGATGAACCTTAATGCATCGCTGGAGGATGCGGTCCAGGCAGTCAAGACAAGCATCAAACCCGTCGCCGTAGAACGAAAAGTCGTCCATGAAGATCTCCAAGCACTCACCCACCATGTCTGAAAAGATGGACAACATGCACCTCTGGAATGTCATCGGGGCGTTATGCAATCCAAAGGGCATCCGTCTGAAAGCATATGTCCCAAAGGGACAGGTGAATGTAGCCTTGTCTTGGTCCTTAGGCGCAATGCCACCTGATTATATCTGGAGTACCCGTCCAAGAAATAGTAATGGCTCTTCCCAGCTAGCCTCTCTATAATCTAATCAATAAAAGGCAGCGGGAAATGATCCTTCTTGGTGGCCTGGTTCAATCGTCTGTAGTCCACACTGACCCGCCAAGAAGTGGGTACCCAGGTAGCGATCACCTCTCCAGACTCACTAACAACTGTGGTGATGCTCGTCTTCTTGGGCACCACATGTACCTCACTGACCCATTTAAGTCGGAGATGGGGTAGAAAAATCCGCGCTCCACCGTTTCGAGATCTCCTTCATGACAACATCTCGAAGGTTCGGGTTCAGCCGCCGCTGGAACTCACGCGACGGCTTCACGTCCTCCTCGAGATAGATATGGTGGGAGCACAGTGCCAGGCTTATCCCCTGGAGAACGGCTACGCTCCATCCAATCGCCTTGCGGTTCTTTTCTAGAACCCCCATCAGACGGAATTCTTGCTCTCCGGTCAAATCTGCTGAGATAATGACTAGGTGCATCTCATGCTCACCCGCAAGGAACCTATACTTCAGCGGTGATGGCAAAGGCTTTAGTTCTAGACAACTGGGTGCTGACGGATCTGACCTCTGAAAAGTCTGAGTGAAAGCGACCAAATCTGCATGGGAGAATGAGAACTCTCTCTGAACATCTGAATCCGGTGAAGACTGCTCGACTGGTGTATCTCTGCTCTGCATAGAATCAGTCTCCACCCTAGCTGTTGGCTCTGTGGAAGTCAGACAAGGTATCAAATCATTAAACTCTGCCCAATCTATATCTGACTCCGAGGGATCTGAATCTGAATCAACATAAGAATCTACCTCACGATCGGAAACATGCTCTGCTACCTGAGATGTATCCTGGACCAGGAATGTGCTCTCCAAGCTCTCATCTGCTGAAATCTGGGCATCAGTGGGATCTGAAGGTGAGAGGATGGCCTGTGCTGCTGGATCGGACCAAACTGTCTCATCGTCTGTAATCACAAAATCACAGTCCTGGTGGATGTCTCCCCCTGCCTCTGTCATCTTCTCTGAATCTGAAGGCTGGTCTAAGCAAGTGGTATCTCTGTCTCTAGTCTCCTCGATCGTCTCTATTTGTATACTCTCGCTCTCGACACGAAAGTATACCTTCCCTCTATAATGATCGGATACTACCTTGGTTGTGGCCAAGAACGTGTGTCCTAAAATGATGGGGGTATCGGTCACGGACTCAGGAATCTCCATGTCCAACACAACGAACTCCACGGGGGATTTCAGGCCCCTGAATCATGACGACAACGTCCTTCAGCAACTCCTTCGGCCTCTTGACAGATCGATCAGCAAACTGAAGGACCGTCCTGCTCTGTCGTAGAGGGCCCAACTCGTATCGGTCGAGTAAGGCTGCCGGAAGTAGGTTGATCGAAGAACCGTTATCTAATAGCGTACGGTCGAACTTCTTCTCATGGATGTGGCATCAGACATACGGGGCCCCTGCATCTGGCCTCTTGGCTGGTAGACGGTTCTGGATCGCAAAGCATGTGGCGTGAGTGAGCACATAGATCTTTGACTGGTCGTTCCTCCTCTTCCTTCGAAATGTAGTCCTGTCTCTGAGGGATCTCTGGAAGAGAGGGATGTGCTCCAAGGCCTCCAGTACAGTCAACTGAATGTAAAATCGGTCCATCATCTGCTGGCTGAACTCTAGGTGGTGGGACTTTTTTGGATCTTTTTTGGTCCCCTTTGCCGAGCGGAGTGCTTGGGGAAAGGGGACAGCAGGGTCCTTCTCAGATGAAGGACTAGGATCGGGTCTGTGCTGCTCAGGCAAAGTAGATTCCATACAATCATCATCAAGTATCACAGATAGACTCACAAATAACAAACCCTTTCCTTTATTCACAGAAGTGTCCTGAGATACATTAACTGAAGGGAAAACAACAGGAATAGAACTAGAAATGATGGCCTCAGCACCACCCTCGGCATCTGGAATAGCGACATCAGTACCGCGCTCTGGCTCAGCAACAATGGTGGCATCAGTACCACCTCCTCCTTCTGGTGAAGCGACGGCCTCAGTACCGTCGGCGGGATCAACGTCCTTGGTGGCATCAGCACCACCGTCATCATCATGAACTCGAGCAGCATCAACACCGCTCTCCTCCTCGTCTAGCGCTCCTGAAGTGGCGTGGGTTCGTCGCTCAGACAAGGCGCCGCCTGCCTGGCATCCTACCACTCCTAAGTGTAACAAAATCAGCATCAAACATGTATGCAGTAATATCACCAAGGGAATCACTAGGAGTGGTAGTCTCTGTGAACTCTACCTGCTCGGACTTCCTCTTCAAGTTGTTCGGGTTTGGCTCTATCTGGGCAGGAATGGCAGCCTTCCCCTTCACTATCTCTCTCATCTCCTGTCTAAACTCATCCATCTCCCATCTTAAAGTGGCATGCTGCTCGGAGATGAGGCAGGCTAAGTCATCCAAGGCGGGGTTCTCATAGCGGGCCCATGAGAACCTGATGGGTGGCCTCTCTGGTAATGAGGCTGCTGCTGCTGGTGAGATAGATAAGGGGGTTGCGAGTGATACTGCTGAGGCTGCTGTGGATGCCTCCAAGACTGTCCCTCCTGGTAGGGACGAAGACCATGTTGCTGGTGACTCTCTCGTTGCTGGTCGTACTGGCCACCCTGAACTGGAGGCTGGTGCTGGGAACTGGTGCCTTCGGCCGACCAACGGAATCCGGGATGGTCTCGTCGGATATCGGGATGGGGACGGTCATACCATATCCCGTTGACATCCATCAACAGCTCTTGCTCGTAGGTGGGTGGGGGTTGTACTGCCAGGGGCTGGTCAGGCTGATACACCACCATCTGACTGTCCTGAGATGGTGGTGGCTGAATGTACTGCTGCTGTTGCGGCTGCTGATACGGCTCTGCCTGAACATGGTGAACCTGTCGGTACTGGGCGGAGGGTTGAGTCATGCCGCTGCTGCTGCTGCCAGTGTCTGGTCGTGACCTAAGACGGGGCTGAGAAGTCATCTGTTCCTTCTGGAGACACATGATCTATGTCTTTAGGTCACTCAGCGTCTGTGTCATCCGATCTATCTGTGACATCCCCTGGCACTGCTTCTTCTCGATCAACTCGATCCGGTCAAGCTTCTCGCTGATGATGCCCATGTCGGCGACTTTCGACTCTGCCTGTGCTGCTGTCGTTGATGAAGTAGAGGGACCGGCATCGACCCGTGCTATCCTCTGATAGGACACAACCTATGGCTGGGGATTCCCCTGTGTGTAGAGGCGGGTCTGAGACATGACAGTGTAGTTCTTGTCTATCTCCTCGTAGATGGCCCAAACCTTGTCCTCATCCTTGGCGAAATACGATCCTCCAAAGGATGCATTCACCAACCCCTGCAGCTCTGGCGTAAGCCCGCAGAAAAAGCTCTGAACAAGGTTCGACTTCGAGATGTCATGATGCGGGCATCGTTCTGTAAGCTCCCTGAAGCGATCCCATGCCTCGTGAAACTGCTCGTTGGGGAGCAAGGAGAAATTGCTAATCAGAACCCTCGCTGCATTGATCCGGTCGAGTGGATAATACTTATTGAGATACTCGTTCCGGAGTTGCTCCCATGTTTTCACAAATCTCCCTAAATGCTTCAGCCAGTTGGCTGCTCTATCAAAGAGGGAGAAGGGAAATTCCATCATCCGAATGGTGTCCTCGTCCACCTGGAGGTCGTGGACGGTGTTGCAGATCATTTCGAACTCCTGGAGATGAAGATGTGGCTCCTCGGTGGCGACTCCGTGAAAACGAGGAAGGAGCTGAATCGTCTGTGGCGGGAACTTGAAGTCTCCTGTTATGGCCGGTAACACGATCCATCTATGTGTCAGAGTTGCACCCGGGTTGTGCAACTCTCTCATCGAGCGCGCTCCTGCTTCTGGCTGGACTGGCTGCTCTCCCTCAGGAATATCTGGTCCATTGCCTCCACCGAGTCTGCGCTGCTCTCTATCTGCTCTCATCTGCTCCATCTCCCAGCGCATGTCCACCATGAAAGCTCCCTGGTTGCATATCTATCTCTGCATCATCTCCAAGGAGGCTAAAAGCGTGTTGCTGATCGCACCCTGGTCCAGGACATATGTCTGCTCGGCTCTGGGTCCCTCGGTGCAGTCCTCACTGCTGGCCATGGTCTCTGCAAAGGCAAAAGACCCAAACTCAGGTGCCGATAAATCAACTGGCTGCTGCTCTCTCTGATCGGGCACCTCAGGACGGGTAGTAGAAGGGTGTTCAGGTGGAGGGGGAGAACAGGATGTCGTACTCGGGCTCGGAGAGCGGGTCTCGGCTCTCGCGAGCCAACCTAGATGAGCAGGCCGGAGTGCTCGAAAGTGGTGCAACTAGAGGCTGCCTAAGGGACCTCCGACCCATCATCTTGATCTGGCGAGTAAGGCAGATGAGATCTGGAAAGCAAACAGGATCAGGCAAACAATACCCTTAATTCACCAAAGCACGTAGAGCTGATGACCGTAAGATTTCGGTCTTTTATCTTATCGTTTTATTTTGGTGATAAGACAGTCTATCAGAGCGATTAGCGAGCTGTTAGGAATTCAATGCCCCCAGGAGACTGTCCCAATCCTAAACTAGATCTTTCCCAGCCAGTAGAAGCTGCGGACCGTTTACCAACTACCCGATCGACTCGCTCTGTTAAGGATATCGTGGCCCGCTTTACCGGAGACCAGAGCGATCCTCACTGGAGAACGACTAGCTCAGAAGCAGTAGTCTGAAAGAGGGTCGGATATGGCTCTAGCCTAGTGTACGTGTCACTCTCTTGCCCAATCAAACCATCCAATCAGGGGATTGCTCTCCCAGTACACTTTTTTTGGTGAGGTGATTTTTAAGTCAAGTTTGCTTAACAGTCCTAATTTTATGATTTCACCTTTTTAAGTATTTTCCAAATAAAACAATCACCTAACAAAATTTTCAGTTCTCCTGATGATTATTAAGTCCAGAAAATGGAGGAAGAAGACGAAAAAGCCGATGCGCGATAAAATCAATGATGCATGCTGAGTAAGAATGCGTACCTTTCCTCCAGCTTTCTACATGCAAAATGATCCACATAATTGCAAGACAGAAATTAATCTAACCTAAATGATGCAATGAGGAAAACGGCCTTAACAAAAATTTATACTCGTGAAGAACAAGAGCTAACGGGTCAACAGGAGGGGTCTGGGTCCGGTCTCTGATGCCGATCGGTGTCTGCCACAAGGGATCCTGCTAGCGCTGTATACGGCCTCTAGTGGTACGTGACCCCTCAAGTGACCAGGTTAGCTTTTAATTAATTAATTAATTTATCCAATTAACGGACTATAGAACATGCAATCTTATTAAGGTTGGGCCCTAATTAATTACGTCACAGAGAAAGAAATTCCTAAGCTAAGGCTAAATCCTTGATAAATCAAAATAAAATAAAAAGTTATAGAAAATAAAAACCGGTGAAAACCGCGGTGAGGTCCCCCGAGCACACCGGTGCTTGGCGAAACAGACCGCGACAATCACCACAAGTCTGAATGTCTCTGAGCTGTCCCTATATTATTACAATAATAATCAGGCTGAAAGGAAACTAAGCTAAACTGCACTAAGCTACACTAAACTCATGGACACTTCTGCTTCCTCCCTCGTACTCTCCCGCCTCGATCCTCAGGCCCTCACAAGAAAGTCAAACAAATGTACGTCAATCCACAATTATTATAATAATACAAATAAAATAAAATGCAAAAATATATGCAAAAATAAAAATAAAGCAAATAAAATAAAATAAAATAAAAAGAAATGAAAACAAAAATAAAAAGAAAACAAATAAAGAAAAATAAAAGAAAATAAAAGAAAAAAAGCCGTGAAAATCGTGAAAGAAACAAAAGCCACGAAAAAGCCACGAACGAAAAGAAAAAGAAAATCGACTACTAAGCTGTGCTCCCCGGCAACGATGCCATGAGCCAAAAAGCCGAGAGAGTAAGGAGAGAAGGTATCAATGGTTGTTGCGACCTCAACCTCTCGAGTCGGACCCAACAAGAAAACAAAGACCACCAAATCAAAATCAAGAAAATCAAACAAATAGCGGTCTCGCTATTTTATTTAACCTGGTATAGCGACCAGGGTCGAACTCAAGGAGCACGGATTGGACAAGGTCCTACGAAGTAGCCGAGAATCGAAAATAAAGAAAAAGAATATTTTTGGTGGATTTTCTCTTTTTAATTTTTTGTGATTTTTAATTAAAGAAAATATAAAAGAATGGGAAAAAGTCACAATCAAGGAATTGTTTAATACCATAAAATAAGTTAGAAAATTAAAATAAAAATATTTTTGGATTTTATAATTCTTCAAGTGTTTTTGGTAATTTTCTCAGATTTTTATGATTTTTAGTTGATTTTATAAAAATGAAAGAAAGCTAAAAATGAAAGCTACTGTGCAACCAGACTCTAAAGGTTATTTAAAAATAGAAAAATAGTATAAAAATCTAGTAACAATTTTATGAAAAAAATAAATAAAAATCTAACCAGAGGAGAAGAAATTGCATTTTTTTAATTTTTTAGGATTTTTTATTGGTTTTTATGAGTTTTTTAGTTTTTTTTTCAAATTTTAGGGTTTTTATATATCCAAAAGCAGAAAAAAATGCACAAAATTAAAAGCAACAAAATACGCACAAAGTCATTTTTTTAGAATTTTTGGGGGCTTTTTAATATTTTTAGTTGAATTTTCAATTTAGACAGTAGCAAAAATAGGAGTTTTTGAACTTTTAAAAATATAGAGTGAAAACAAAATCAATCCAAAAATTCACAGAAATTTTTACAACATGGCAGGAGCCATGTCCAAATTTCGTAAAATTTGGATGAAGTTTGATACTTTATCCAATCAATCAAAGATGCACATCACACATGGACTGAAATGCAAATAAAACAAGTTCCCAAGACTAATTATTAACAAGCTTTAAAAGTACGAGGGGCTTACTGTAAATATCATGTCAATTCCAGCACATGTCCAAAAACAACAACGCACATGGGTATAAGTGCAAATATATAAAACTATATAATCAAAGCATAACACTCATAAACCCCGAGGGCATACATGCAATTGTTCCAGATATTCATGTGATGAAACACGTGCATCCACAAAAGGAGGACTAAATAACAAATAGTGAAAAGAACAGGGGCTAATATACAAAACGTCCACATCGTACTATTTATTTAATAGACTAAACTATAACAGAAAAGAACTGCAGGGGGTATGGCGCAAATTACCCAGCCAAGATGCATGCAGGTCACGTGGTGGCCAGGTGGCGGTGGCAGATAGGCTGAAGGCGTGCGGCTCTGGTGCAACCACCTGGCAGATCTGACGGTCCTGACGAGATGGAGGACGTGGGGCGTATGTGGCCGTTAGATCTAGTATCTAACGGCCTGGCAGGAGCTGGGCACGAACGGCTCGGATGCAGACTGGCAAGTAGGCTCGATCCAATGGCTCTGGGAGGGTCTGGATGAACTCCTCCCTGGCGTGGTTCGCCGACAAACTGGAGGTGATCCGAGCTGCTGATGGACGATCAGAGGGAGGGGTTCGACTCACATCGCCCCTCCGCGTCCGGTGGCGGTGGCGGATGGAGCCCCCAACGGTTCGATCTCCAGGACGGGTGGTGCGACCTGGGGTAGCTCCTGCGAGGGTGATGAAACGCGAGCTGGGGGGCAATCTGGCTCTTATGGACCTGCAAATGAAAGCTAGCGCTCGGAGGGTAACTCCGACGGGGGTTATTGGATAAGAAGCTAAGGGAAGCGGCGTGGAATGGCGGAGGACGGCTCCGGTGAAGGCGGAGGAAGGAGCCTAGCTTGATCTTGGCTCGACTAGACAAGCTCAAGGTGATCAGACTATGGGAGAATGATGGCGATGAAGCGGCGCGTCGATCTGGACGGCTAGGGATGACCGATGGAGCTCCGACCACTGGGTCAAAGACGGCTGAGGGAAAGATGAAGAATCAGAGATAAGTAGAACTAGGATCGATTAAATGGATACCTGATGATCGAAAGCCAATCCTGAGCTCCAGGAGGGTGCGACGAAGGGGGTCGTTGCCTCGACCGAGCTGCGGCGGGCTGGGAGGCTCGTACGTGGCGGCGCTCTGGTCACGTTCGTCGAGCAACGGCTGTCGACGCCTAATCCGGCCACCAAAGAGTGGTTCCGGTCGCTATCACCGAGGGGAGTCTCTCTAGGGTGGATTTAGGGATTGCGGCGTGAGCTGACCCTCTGGGAGTCGAAATGAAGGTCTTTATATGTGTCCCCAGGTGACATGGAAGAACGGACAAGGGCACACAATCCGATGCTGCTCCGATTTCTCTTAGGGATCCGTGAAGGTGTATGATCCGTGGAGAATAGGAGGGTGAAGAAACCGAGGAGAAAGGGTCTCGGATCTGCTCCAGAAAAATGAGAGAAGTCGGGTTGGTGAGCGAGATCTGCGAAGAGGGGACCCAGAAGGGGGAGTTGACCGGTGGTCAACGATCCCCCGTGGACCAATCAGAATAATCCATGGTCAAAAAGATTTGGAAATTCATTTAAAAATCGAAAATGATTTTTATTTCAAAATATTTATAAAATAAAAAATGTTTATTTATTTTCAAACTATTTTTAGTGATTTTCAAAAATAAATTATGTTATATACATAATAATATTATATACATGTATAAAATACCTATGTATTTTATACTTTTAATTTTATTAATTTTATTTTTTGTATAAAAACTCTAATTTTATATTTTATTTATTTACAACATAAAATTTAGGATATAAAGTAATTTTTATTTTATTTTGTTATTTATTTACAAGTGTGAAATAAATAGTGGTGTGATACATATGTACATGATATATATATATATACAAGGTAGAGAGAGAAAGTATTTTATTTTTGAATTTATTTTACTTTTCTAATTTTTATTTTATTTTTTGAATATTTACAAAATGATACAAACACATTTTTTTGTTTTGTGAAAATTAAATATATACGTAAGAAGGAATATATACATGATGTTGAATGGCCCTATCTCTCTTTACTTGGTTTATTTTGCGATCAGGCCCATATTGGGCCCTCTCTTGGGTTCAGGTCACTCAATATTTATTCTAAATATTTCCCTCTTTTTCTTTATTTCTTTATTCTTTTATTTTTGCACAAACACATGCTAATTATTGATAATTACACAAACATGCCTATTTGATAACTTATTGTATTTACAAGTATCGACATGGTGTTTTGCAAATATTTTTAGCTAAAATATAAGAATAAAGAGTGATGAATGAGGATTCATCACTGGAAACCACAGTGGAAGCTTGGCAAAGCTGCCGGAGGTTTTGGAAGAGGCTGGGGTGGTCCATAGGCCAGAGACGAAGGAGCTCGAAGCAGCTCCGGTGAGGTTCCGACTAATGTCGAAGATGTCTCCTGCAGTGTTAGTGAATGGCCAAAAGATGGTGCTCATGTTCGCGTGCATGCAGTGAGTGATGTGAGGCCTGTTGGGCGGAGTAGTTGAATGCCGGCGTGCTCCTTCGCCATGATCGGCGGAGCGGTGGTCTGTAGTGCTTCGATGGGTTGTAGAAGAGGAACAGAGGGTTGCGCGAAGATGGGAGCTTCGATGCGAAGCTCGAGCGATGGTCAACGGGAATGTTTAGCGGAGAAGGCGGAGTAATTCAGAGAAGATCGATCGAGAAGAAGGTGAAGATCGGAGAAGAAGATGGCTGATTCTACCTGGAAATGGAGGCTCGGAATGAAGCCGCCGGTCATCGCTCTAGGGTCAGCAGGGGTCCGAGCTCGCATAACTTGACGATGGAGCTGCTGCACGGTGAAGGAACGTCATGGATCTTTCCGGAGAAGAACCGATGTCGTTGCTCACTTTCATGCCTAATTCCCTGTCACCGATTGGTGGAGGGGAGCTCTAGGGTTTCTCCTATAAGGTCGGATGGGCTTGAAAGTGGCCGGAGGTGCTGTATTTATATAGAGAAGGTGGTGGTCCAGGCAATGGAGGACGAGGTTGGGGTTTATGGAGTGAGGGAGAGGGGAGTCATGGCGAGAGTGGGCTCCCGCGAGGGTGGTGGAAGTCAGGTCTTGGACGTGGGCTCGTCGGGGAGTGGAGATGGTGGTTGACGAAGCGGGGAAAATGAAAAGGGCGGAGATGGAGCGCGAGGTGGGGTGATGTGGGCGAGGCATTTTCGGAGGTAGGAGACGAACTCTTGACCATTGGATCTAGTGATCCAACGGCTCTGAGCGAGGCGCTAAGGAAGGGCCTGGATCAGATCCCAGCAACGCCATCGAAGGGCGATGGAAGCGCCACGTGGCAGGATGTAGGGAAGGCGCTGAAGAACGGTCGTGATGAGAGGAGATTGTCGATCGGGCGGTTGTGATGTGTAGAGGAGATTAGCGGCTGGGATTAGAGCATCTAGGCCCCAATCGAGCGGCTGTGGGAGGTGGCGCGTGCCGGCTGAGGATTAAGTGCAAGTGGGTAGTGCATATTATATCTGGGATAAGATCGAAGGGTTGAGATAAGGGCAGAAATGAATGTCTATGATCTGAAGCTGTAGGAGATGATCGAACGGTCAGGAAAGGGGCTCGCGGCGAGCGGATAGATAGGCCGCGTGGCGCAACCAGAGGGTGCCACGTGGCCCAATCAGATTAGTCGAGAAAAGAACGTGAAATAAGAAGGTGAAAATGCTGAAGTTGGGAAAACTCAAAACATGAAAGTTGTAGATCTCGATGAGATCTACAAGTTTTATGTTGGACAAAAATGGAAACGAGTCAAATGAAGTGATAAAATACAAGGGTACAAATACAAATACATACACTATACAATGGGGGCCCAAAATCCAAGTTTTGCATATGAGCTCTGATTTTAACGAAATTAGTCTTGTTTTGAAGGTCTTTATATGCATATTATTTTAAAAGTGAGTAGACCTGAATCGGAGGCTTTATGAGAGAGAGATACATTTTAAGGTCCATGGTCTCAAACTTGGACTCGGGTTTTATTGGTCAATTTTACAAGTTAGCATTTTTTGATATTTTTCTTGTATTAGTGTGAGTAATATATACACTATAGAGTTGATTTTATGGACTTTGGAGTTAGTATAAAACATATTCAAATAGGTGATTTTTACAAGTGCATGTGGCTTCCTATTTAATGAAGATGCGAATGCTAAAACACAGATGTTATCTGTGCATGCATGAATGCTAATTATGCAATATAGAGGATGAAATGCATCTAATTACTCGGGAAGACGGCTCTATTTTCAACTTTTTAGAGTGATGAATCACATATTCATCATAGGTGACAACCCACATTCTAATTTTGGTGTCTTCTTGGGAATCCCTCGCTAGGGTTTTTCCCTCCAACAACAAACAACGGTAGCACACGTGGTGGAGCATGATGATAGAGGAGGAGCACGACGACGACGGTGCACGACGATAGAGCATGATGGCGTAAAGGGTGTAAAATGTATATATATATATATATATATGTGTGTGTGGGGGGGGAGGAGTATGCTCCATCTGAGTATCCAACGGGGCTGCTACCACCCCTCTTTTTCCCCCACATTTTTATTTTTTTGGAAAATAAAAATTTGTATATTCATCACTATATCCCTCTAAGACTTTATTATATTTTCGTCAGAAACAGAGACTCCTAAGCCCTCCATCCAGACGTCATTTTTTTAACGGTCGCATGATTTTTTAAATCGACCATGTTTGGATGGAGGCCGTAGGAGTCCTCTGTTACTGACGAAATTTTAATAGAATGTTAGAGGATATAGTGATGATATACAAAATTTTATTTTCTGAAAAAAATAAAAAAATTTGGGAGAAAATGGGGGTGGGAGCAGCCACATTTACCCCCCTCTCTCTGTATATATTATAGTTTTATATCGAAATCCTCTGGTTGAAACAGAAGGATTTCTTCGCGAAGTAAGTGCCCATCGACGCTCATGTTCACAGCCACGCTGGGAATCTCCAGCACATTACAGACCTTCCTCGCAACATGTATTTTCCAAAGGGACTTCTCCAAGTGGAAGACAGCATTAGCCCCCATCAATCTCTCTAATTACTTTGTAAGCACCTTTCTTATTCCTTTCAATTGGCATATGCCCTTCAAATTAAAATTTCTTTCTTCACAATAAAATCAAGTTGATAGTCAAGCATCTCATAGTCTATTGCCTGAGTAATTGTTTATCATATATTTTTTTTACTAATCGTAAATATTTTTTTACAATCTCGTGTTGCTTTTTTACATCTATCATTACATTTTATAAACTGGTAAATCATTTTTTACAATCTCGTGTTGCTTTTTTACATCTATCATTACATTTTATAAATGCAAAATAATTTCGTATCTTTTTTTACAATTTAAGATTTTTTTACAAAATCAGACCGTTTTTCACAATCTGATATTTTTTACACTTATATCTTTCCTTTTAATAATTGATGATTTACTAATTATTTTTTTGCAGGTCTTTCATACGGATTTTACAAAATATTACACGGAATTTTACAATAGTATTATAAAAATTACAATTACATTAATATAATTATTGCTTACTGTAATTTTATTCTACAATGCAGGATACAATTCTACAATATCAATGCGAATTTCACAAAGACTTTTGCTATTCTGAACAACGCGAAAAATGCCACATTGGTGAAACTTCATACATAAAACTCTCGTTGAAAACTCAATCTTCAAGATCAGAGAATGTGTTATTATCTCTCCCTCTCTCTCGACTTCGATATAAAAAGATCATTCATAATTTATTTTGTCCCTCTCTCTCGACTTCAATATAAAAAGATCATTCATAATTTATTTTGGCTCTCTACATACTCCAGTTATGTAAATATCAGGGAAGAAAGTTCTATTCTATAAATCCTATGTTGAATTTTTCATACTAATTAGGTTATTATATATATATTAATCATTGTTGTAATATATGGAACCTGATATGTGTGTTACTTCATTGGTAAAGGTAAAACACTTTTTAAGCATGTTCAAAAATAATGGTACATCTTGTATGTGGGTATGTGTCATTCTTGGTTTGAAAGTAGCAATGTGAAAGGGAAAGCAAGTAGTTTTGTTGGAACAATTCATACACCATCCAACAACCAATATTAGGGGACAAGGCATCCACTCCACCTTCTACCCATCCCTTGTGTAGAGTTCCTCAAGATAGATTTACCAATACAACGGTTGCTCAGCTGCTTCTCCAAAAGCTTATGTCGCATATGGCTATGCCATGTCAGCAATGATCTTTGGTGGGGGTGGTGTTAGGTTATGTGTTCTTTCGTAGACAATACACATGAATTGCCTTTCAATAGAACTAGACAATACCTGTTAGAGTAATTATGTTATTTGTTTTTAATTGTCCTTTTTCTGTAATTTACCCATAGAGCTTTTCTCCTATATAAGAGAGCTCTAGGGTTAGATGAAATTTTATCTTGCTCATTCCCTTCAACATGGTATCAGAGCGACGGTCCTAGACCGGAGTTCTTGAAACCCTAATCCTAACCCACCCCACCCGCTGGCCTCTCTCTCTCCTTTTCTCTTGATCGGCGCTGCCCCTACGCCGCCGCACGCGCGGCTGCGTTGCTGCTCGCGCGCCTCCCAATTGACGTGTGTAGCTTCTCGATCGTGAAGCCCTGTGCCATTCTCGATCGTACCCTGAAGTTCTTGCGTGAAGACCTTGCGCGCGCGAAGCCCTGAAGTCCTGCAATCGATCGTGAGGTCCTTGCGCGTGCCCTGTGCCCTGTGCCTGCGTGAAACCCTGAAGTCTTGAAGTCGATCGTGAAGTCCTGAAGTCTCGATCGTGCCCTGTGCCTGCGCGCGTGAAGACCTTGCGAGCCCTGAAGCCCACGCGCGCCCTGCAGCACACACGCGCCCTGAAGACCCTGCCCTCCGCGCGCGTGGAGAATCTTTCATCCCTCCGCGCGTGAACTCCACATCATCCCTGCGCGTGAAGTTTCCCTACAGCACGTAGCGGAGGTTCCATCCTGGTTATGGAAGGCGTTGTGATTTGAGTCTACATTCACAACGACCTTCCTATATGTTCAAGTAGACATTATTGTCTAATTATGTAACTCTAGTCTCAAAATATTGTTGTCATCATGATAGACAATAAGGTTGATCTTCCGTCTCTGGGCGCCTTTAAAGGTCCAGCACCCGTTGTGAAAATGGACGGCACGAACTATGAACTGTGGGCCATGCAGTCATGAATCTTATGCAATGTAATGGCAAGAAGCACATCCTCACACAAGAGGAACCTGTTGAGAAGACTGGGGTTAATGCCTCTTGGGAGGCGGACGATGCATATGCACGTGTATGGTTATCAGGCACCGTGTCCATGGAGATAGCCAATGACATCCTGAGTCAACCCACTGCGAAGGCTATGTGGGATATCCTCGCTGCCACATATTCTCCAGCGAAAAACGAGTCCAAGATTTTACAACTTCAGCATGACATATTTACATCAAAGCAGAAAGGGCGTCCTCTTCATACCCTGTACACCTCTCTGAGGGGTATGTTTGAGAAGCTACATGGGTACATTCCATTGACAGCCACACCGGAGCAGCTCAAGGCATACAGGGACTCGGTGATGACTGGAGTGTTTCTAGCAGCCCTTGATCCGGAGTATGATGCCGCCAGAACACAGATCCTTACAGATGCCACCATACCACCTATGGGAGGAGGCCTATCGCAGGTTGAGTAGACTCTCCATATCTCATGGTGGAGTTCAGACACCATTAGCCATGGCAACCTCTCGCGGCAGAGGAGGCTATTCACATTTTCAAGGTAGAGGTGGTCGTGGCCGAGGAGGAGGAGGTAACAGACCTCCTAGACAGCCGTGCACATACTGTTGCAGGACTGGACACACTGAGGAAACATGCTATTCTAAGCATGGGTTTCCTACTACTACGACACGTGTGGCGGAGCAGGCTCAGCAGGAAGGGGGTCCTTCCCTTGTCATGGATCAGAGGTTTGAGGAGTTAGTATCGAGACTTCGGGAGATCATGCCTGGCCAGGGACCAGCTAGTACTTCAGGATCTTCAGAGATAGCCAGCTCAGCATCAACATCCTCTTCAGGTACAACGTATGCACTTACTAGTTGTTACAGAGCAGATCTATCAGAATGGATTATGGACTCAGGAGCATCTCACCATTTATATGGTGACAAAAAGCATTGGATGATTTTATGCGACTCAGACAGGACGCTCCGTGGGTAATTGCTGACGGAACACATTCTCCCATTACTGGTCAGGGGGAGGTGCAATTGACCCCTGGGATACGACTTCAGAACGTTCTTTATGCTCCTGATTTTTCCATGAATCTACTATCCATTAGTCAAATCACTAAAGATTTACATTGTCGTGCCATATTTGACCCATCTGCTCTTGTGTTTCAGGACATACTAACGGGCAGAGTGATTTGGAACTGGTTGTGAGCAAGGGGGTCTTTATAGACTGGTGCAATCTCCTTATGCTGGTGTCTCTTCTATGAGGGCTGGATCGGTGTCACCCTACACTTGGCATCTTCGATTTGGCCATCTTACATTGCAAAAGATGGTCCATCTTCTTCCACAGATTTCTTCCAAGTCTAATTTTCAGTGTGAGGCATGCCAACTTGGCAAACATCATAGGTCGTCATTTCCGAGTCGTATAGGTCCAAGTCATCATGGTCTGTTTGAGCTGCTACATTTTGATATTTAGGGTCCCAGTCGTGTCCCTGATCTTCAAGGACACATGTTTTATCTTGTTGCTGTTGATGAATTTTCTAGGTTATGTTGGGTTTTTCTACTTAAAAATAAGTCTGATGCTGCGTATGTTATCCAGTCTTTCATTATTGAAATAAAAAATATTTATTCTGCTAGAGTGAAGTTAATACGGTCTGATAATGCTCTTGAACTATGCAGGTCTCACATCTCAAAATTTCTCATGTCTCATGGAATTGTGCATCAGAAGTCATGTGCTTACACCTCCCAACAAAATGGGGTAGCTGAGAGGA